>JAOXNX010000033.1:18447800-18474274 GCA_028566075.1 Solidago caesia
TATCACTGGCCAACACTGCTTGAATTGCTGTACATAAAAAGCACATGTCTTATAATAAGTACCACAAATGTAATATAGTGTTCATCTAGCATGTGTTTTAGAGCCATATATTAACATATATTAAAAAAAATCAGTCTTCTCAGGATTCTACAACAAACAACGAATTCCTACTAATCCCTCTACAAGTTCCTTCAGCATTCCAGTTTTAAGCAAAGCATAAGAAAAAGAAAAGTAATAGGAAATTGTTTTTAAGTATATAGGGCACATTAAGGGGTGTTTGGGATTCTTCTTGCAATATGCCGTTTTCAAAAAGCAACCTGCTTTTCTAACTTGTGTCTTCCCCCCGAGAAAATGCTTATTTCAAGATGGTTAGTCAAACACTACTTTTTGGTTATTTACGTCTTGCTAGCACCATATTCAGATAATCTCCCCGAAAACTCAATCCCAAACACCGTTAATGGTGTCCCTAGACAAACCTATACGAGAAACATTACAACGAAACAAAAATGAATAATGAAGAAAACTTCAGGCACATGCGACAGAGTTTGGTCAAAGCTCAAAGTAAACTTCTTATAATACAAATACTCCTCCATTCGCTCTTTTTTAATATATTACAAATACATTACAGAATTTCAGTTGTTATGATCAATAATTATTATGTTTTTAAACCAATCCATCATAGACGGAGTGGTCCCCGTTACCAATGAAACTTAAGGCTCACATGAGAAGACTTAAATGACGCGGGTTCAATCCTTTGGGGTGCCCAGATCATGTGGGAATAAAATGGAGGTATTTCACCGGTATCAAAAACCTTAAGGAGAGGTCATGATGGGTATCCAATGTGGTACTAGGGACAAGTTTCCCTCCTTAACCCTTTTATTTTAATTATTATGTTTTTAAATGTATACAAACTTGCAGGAAATACTATTGTATGTATTCCAGTTTAAAATTTGCTTTTGGAAGCTTTCATTTTTACATGGGTTAAGCAATTGGAAATATATCAAACTATAGCACAAAATTTATAGTATGTATCCAACTTTCAAATACTGTTACTGCGAGTATCTGACCCAGTGTTTTAAAAACCGGGATAGGCCCGGATTTTTGGGTTGAACCAGACGGTTTTTCTGGTTGAAGCAGTTTTTTGATTTTTTTTTTCCCGGAATTTTTTTTGAAGACAAAACCTTTTCTAGAGATAATTTTGAGTTTAAAACTTGTATTTTTGTTGGATTGTAACAATTTGGTATTATTTTGACTGAATTATAGGTGTAACTGCACTTTTTTTTGTTGAATTGTAACAAGTTTGGTAGCATTTTTAAAGAAATACACAAACCCGGTTCTTGACCGCCCGGTTCAACCGGTTTTTGCTCCTCAGCCAGTTCCGGTTTTAAAAACATTGATATGACCAAATAAAGACTTCTAAACCAGGTGACGGGCACTAGATGTGGCAGTCCGTCTATACGGACGCCACGTATATCCAGAATTCCAGATGCATACAATAGCGATAATTGACAGTTGAATACACAATAGAGCCATTTAAAGTTGGATACATATTATACCTTTTCAGCATATACAATAGCATTTCGTATAAAGTTGGATCATTTATACATACATACATATATATATAAAAGTTGTATAAAAAAGGTACCTTTAATCTTAGATCCTTGAGAAAGAGAAAAATTTCTTCTAGTGAGAGTATGAGGAGGATGAAATGTAACTCCACCAAATTCACTTGCTTTACTTCCTAATTTACATTCTAAACAAACACACAACAAATTAATACTATTATTATAAAGTAATGATGATGATGATGATATATACAATACATATACTTTCGATAGTATGTATATAATGGTACCTATATTTGAAGAAGGAACAAGGGGCTTGGTTGAAGTGACTTGTAAGTGAGCCATTAATGGCGGCTGTGACTTGGTCTGTCTGCTTTAGATACACGAGTTGTGTTAGTATCCAACACTTTAGAGTGTAAAGAGTTTAGGGTTTTACAAGAGAAAATATTTATGCTCTGCTCTCGAGTTTTTTTTTAAAGGAAGATAAAGGAAATGATGGCCCTCCCCTTTCTTTGCAATCCGCCCAAAAATGAGATGAAAATTTTTGGAGCCAAATATAAAAGGAAAACCCCTTCATTTCCTTTCATCTTCTTTTCTTTCTTTTTGAAAAACAAACTCAAGAACCTAATTATTTTTATTTTCCTCTCATCTCCTTTCTCTTCTTTGCTAAAAAAAACTCAAGAACTGATCCTAGGGTTTTAATAAGGTTTATTATAAAAGAGTGTAGACGCAAGACTGTCTACATCTTACCTTTCCGTATCCCGTTATCCCGTTTTGGTAGGGATTGGGTAATGTTGTTGTTGTATAAAAGATGGTTTGTTTATATAACATGTGACCTAATTATAGTTTTAAATTAAGAAAATAATTTTATAGGAAAAAAGAAAGTTTGATAACATATTTTGGTTTAACTTTCTGACCTAAATATATAACTAATCAAATCACAGGTTTGGATATGTGATTTTGTCAAATTATAGGTTTTGACTTGCAATTTTTGTCGAATGAAAAGACATGTCCTACGATTTGGTAAAGATCTGGTACTATTTCTTGTGAATGTTTTCTTATTTGTTTATTTTATTGATGATTTGATAAATTTTAACTTTTAATTTGATAAAAAAAATTTAACAGATTTTTTATGGACTTGTAATAAAATGTTAGAGATTTTTGCAATTTAGATGCTTTAACCTCTAAAGGATTAGATTTTTGGTAGATTTCATGTGAATGTCTATAAAAAGGATGATATTTTTGTTACACTTTCCTTTCATCACCTACCCATTTTACTTACACCCCTTAATCCTTCATCCCCTTTACTTTCTCCTTTTACCCAAGGATGGTCTTAGCATGTAATCATGGCCACGTGACCAAATATGTTGTTAAAATTTTATCACTAAATCAAATGGATGTAATTTTTCTTCAACTACGTAAATAACATTTGTTAAAGATATAATAAAGAAAGATATTAAAGATGAGAAGGGTCATGTAACATAACTCTTGCTAAAAGAAAGATATTTGAGAACCAATCTTCAAAAAGAATGTACTATGAATGAAAATAATGCAAATGATTGTGTCTATCTAAGTGTGACAATGAAAGATATGATATATCAATAACATATGAGTTGATAGGTCACATAAATACTGCTAGGCTAAAAGCCCTTTGAATGTTTTGTTATGTTCTAATATACCACTAAATGGCTACTTTTGAACGATACACCAACACATTTCAATTTACGGATTAATGTTCCGAAATGTAATTAACTATACATAAATGGTCATAGTGTTGGTGTAGCTTACTTCAATCATGTTCATTATATGTATGTAACTTGTTTTTTTGTCCGATTTGTATAATAAACCGGTTAAATCCGGTTGTTGTCATTACAATGGACATTTGTGTAAAGTTTGTTACACACAACGTACATTTGTGCATAGCTTCTTACATTTTGAGACACTAATCCCAATGGTTTAATTTAACAAAAATCAATTGGTAACCGGCTGACTATTCAGCCGGTAATCCGTTACACGAATTTGACAAGATAACAAGTTACTCATATACAATGGAAAAAAATTGAAGTACGCTTCACACTATGACTATTCATATATAGTTGATTACATTCTGGGTTAATAATCTCTTCAATTTAACAATACATCATACATGATACGTTGTTGTATGAATAACACAAACAAAAACCCAAACATAACCCCTACTCAATTCTAACAAAATTATATACTAAAGAACATTAAACTTAACATTAAAATGATACATATTACCTTAATACATAAGCAAGACTAACACAAACATAAATAGAACACAAGTTAATCCTAACAGAATCTTGTATTTCTAGATATACTATAGTTGTTTAACCTCAAAAGTTTCAAAATAATAACAAACCCTATAAGTCTATAACACATTGGTGAATCATACCAAATCTCTTCTTTTTTTTTTTTTGCAATACCTATCTTGAAAACTGCATCTCAAATGCTGATGGATAAAGGGCTGCAGTCCTTGTATAAGTGATTCAATGATTGCGTCCCTTGTAAAAGGATTGCACTCATCTTTCAGAGAAGGGAACATTTTTTATCTCATTCACTTGGAGAGAGCATGTTACTGAACTACATATACAAAACGACCCAAAGCGTCTATGCATGTTAAACGGAAAGGGGGAAAGAAGGGTAATGTAAGAAGATATCCACAATACTGAAAAATTTTTTATTTCTATCCCAATATTGTGCAATAAATTAACCAAAAAAAGAAGGGTTATCAGAAGAGATGGCGGAGAAACAAAACAAAAGCTGATAAAGCCCTCCTACCTAACATCTGGGAGAAGGCTACCTGCCTTTATGCCAACCATCTCAATAGACACTACTCCAGAAGAAGATACAAATTACGATTTTTGTTAATTAAAAAAAATACAAAAACAAAAGAACCTATACTTCATTGTACAAACATGATGGCTTTGCATCGTTTCGATTTGCAGCCATCATTTTACTCATTTTGAAGCTCTCACATGAAGTAGCTGAGAGCCTTCTTTCTTCTCGATCCTCCCTCTCCATAAAGCTCGTTCCATTGCACAAGCTCATTCATATTTACAGACTCTGATGACACACTGGCACAAACCTATAGACAAAATAACCATTGTATGTGTAACTATTCATTGTATGCTGTAATTATTAACATTGTCTCGTGATAATGATTACTTCATGCACGCAACATTCAACAAAGTTGAAATAAACTATACATGAATATGGGCCGATTTGGGTTAAGATTGAGCTCCGCCAAATATATGCAAAAAAAATATACTATTTAATTAATATTTTAATTGTAATAGTATTTAATACATTAACTATTTGTAAAATTCGATATAACTAGACAAAGAAGTGTTGGCAGTGAATACGCAAAAAGTATGTTTATTTCATTATGGCATGTAACAGCCATGTACTTTCACAAGAGTACCGTTTTAAGCAAACACTTTCTTTGTACACCTTAATTCATGGAACTGGTAAAACCGTAAAACTGTTCCATCCTCGTAATTGAGTTTGTAAATATTTCAACATAGTAAATTTTAGTACACCTTAGGTCAGTAATTTCCAAGGGGGAGAATACATTTTTACAAGTTCAATGACTTGGGGTGTACAAAAGAAGGTACGTTACATAAAACGGTACCCTTATATAACTACGTAGCTATATATGCCAGTTTCCCTTACTCGTTATCACCCAACCCATTTTGACATGTTACCAAAACCGCCCAACCTGCCCAATTTGCCACACTTTATTACTCTTGTCAAGAATGTGTAGATTTGGGCCTAGGCTTATTAATTGTATGTCTTATTTACAAGCATACTTCAAATATATGACAAACATCATGCATTCTTCTTAAAATACGTGCTCAGTCAGATGTTGCAGTATCCATGGACAGGAAGTCTAAAGGGGCATTTGTTCATACCTGTTCATGGGCAGATTTAAAGTCTTCCAAGTTTAAAGGCCGAACATCAGAACTTTCACTTAGAGCTGGGGCAGGTTTGCCTTCAGCTATAGCTGCAGCACGCTCCTGCAATTGCAAACCACAAAAATAAATTACAAATGCCTCCATTACAAAGCAAATAAAATAACACTCACAATATCACACAAAGCTAAATCAGTCAATACTTAAGAAGACAAATCACTTATCATCATTGAATTCATACTTCCCTGCCCACCAGCATTGCAATCGCATTTAACAAACTTTCGTTTTTGCCCGTTTCAAGCTGAAAACTGAAACATATAGTAGAGGCCAAAATGGATGGGTTGGGTAACAGGGTTGGGTCAAAGCAGGCCAACTGGTTGACCTGAAACACCTCTTGTCCAAATTCTATATAAATAATTACTGTCAAATATGAGTACAAATATTATAATAGTTCAATAAAACTCTAACTTTTAAACACAATGATACAAGAGGTTCTGTACTTCTAGGCACTAAAAACATACTTTGTGGGTTCAAGTCCCAACAGGAACAACGGTGGATGAGTATCGGTCGTTAAAAGAACACTTTGGGGGACTTTTGAACCATTTAAGACATTTCCCAACTTTGATTTTACCCTCTTAACCCATAAGAGATAAATGATAACCCGGATCAGCCAATTGATAAGTAAACGGCTTGAATTATGGGGTAAACCAGGCATACCTTTTTTTCCTTCTCTAAGATCTCTCTAATTGGGCGATGTGCAGCAGTTACACATAGATTCTGCAAGATAAAATATCACAGGATACAAGACCGTTTTCAGCATTTCTCATATGTCAAGATTATACAATAAAAATAACAGAAAACTGAACCTTAAGGTCACTTCCGGAATATCCCTCAGTCATGTTTGCCACCGCATCCAGATCTATATCCGGGGACAAATCCTCTTTTGCAAGTATAACCTTTAAGATCTTTGCTCTATTGGGAGCGTCCGGTAAATTCACCATCAATCTGCAAAACGTAATGCGTTAAAGAATCAGTAGCATACATTTAGAGGTGGCAGTTTCGACCCTTTTACTATGAATAAGTCGAGTTGGGTCATGTTTTATCTCAAACAGATCAAATGGGCCAAGTCAATAGATTTAGTTAAAAAGATATGGTTCGAAAGTCACCCAAAGTGTATATTTAGAGTATACAACCTACTAATTTGCTTTATGAAAAAGCAAATGAATATATTAATATTGAAATAATATAGTGTCTGTAATCATGCCTGCGGTCCTACTGAAATCAACCTATATCATGGTAGCATAGTAAGGTTAGAGGCGCAACTAGAAGAATTAGCCCTATTTCTATAAAAGATTGGAGAATGAGTCTTTCGTTATCCAACATCTACAAATTCCATTACAGAAATAAAGTAGCATACTTTGGCGTCTATCTTGGGGCACTTTACCTACGGGGAAGCCTTCTAATTACTGCCTCGTCAAGATCAAAAGGTCTATTTGTGGCTGCAAGTACAAGAACTCGTTCTGTATCTTTTGTACGCAAACCATCCCAATTCACCATGAATTCATTTTTCATCTTACGCATGGCTTCATGTTCTCCTGGGTTCTCCCTACGCCCCAGCATGCTGTCCACCTTCCAACGCATATCAAAGTAAGCATTATCGATTAGTTCAGCCAATAAAAATTTAGAAATAGAGGTGGCAAGTTTATTTTAATGCAATATACCTCATAGTTCATATTGTACAAAAACAATATATAAAATAAAAAACTACTATTGACATAAAATGATTTTTGTAATTGTATTTGAAACAGTATCTGTTTATTGAAAAAACTAAAATTTAGAGAAAAGCATTTGGGATTAATATACTACCTGTTTTGACCCATTACCCAACCCACTAATTTGCCACCTCTAATTAAGATCAACAAAAACAATAAAGATAAACATAGTCATACTTCATCCACAAAGACAACACTGGGAGAAATTTTGCTAGCCAATGTAAACACAGCTTTTACGTACTTCTCACCCTCACCAAACCACTGAATGCAAGACATACAGAGATAGAAGTGAACAAAAGCATTTTAAATGAAGTAATCTATCTAGAAGACATTTGTAAAATGGACCTTTGATGTGATACTTGACATGGATATATTAATGAAGTTAGCACCAGCTTCGGTAGCCACAGCCTTGGCTAGCATCGTCTTTCCAGTTCCAGGAGGCCCAAAGAGAAGAATGCCCTTGCATGGCTGTAGTTGGAAAACTCATATCAGACCCCAATTGCTCAAAAGAAATAAATGTAGATAACTATTAGAGGTGGCTATATGCCAACTTCAACCTTATATATATGAATAGATTATATTGGGTTGGCTAGATCACAAACGAGTCTAATGGGTCTAATTATTATATAAAAAAAAAAGTAGCTAAAAGTGGAGGCCAAATGAGGTGAATGTCACCATAAGTCTAATTTAACGCAAACAACCGCCTAGATCATTTGTATTCAAAATGAAAAAGAAGTGTTTGCGGGACAACCCAACTCTAATTGCCTCATTTCGACCGGTACTTGATAACCTGTTTCAACTTTCAAGTCTGACACGCCTATCTTGCCACCTCTAACATTTATATCCAAACCAAATCAGTATGCACAAAGACAAGAACACAATCCGGGAAAGACTGAGAAGACATTGAAAGGCTGAAAAAACTAGTGAAATAATTAACTTCAACTTCCTATCAAGCACTGGGCTAGCTAAAGCATGTTAAAAGTATGAAAATTTTGTAAACCTTGGTTAACTGGCCCTTGCAAAAAAGCTCAGGTCTTTGTAAAGGGAGCATCACCAACTCCTTTAATGTATCCTTGACCTTTTCCAGAGCTCCAATATCATCAAATGTTACTCCAATGTCACTAGGCGGTATCACATCAGCTAAAAGCCTTTTCTCAAATTCATTTTCTGTCACAACATCCTAAAAATATATAAATAGTCAGCAAAAGTTGGTATAATTCAATAAAATACTTGGTACACAATATACAAAGTACAAACATAAATACTCAATCTCCAATGACTAGAAATCACCAAAATCACCTTGAGAGACTTCTTCAAGCTCTTGGATTCATTCTGAATTGCTTGGAGAATATCAATACCATATTGTATGCTGCCAGGTAGAATGTTACCAAGCAAAAATTACTCACTCCTCAAACAAAAGAAACAGATAGAAACACATAGGACTTAAATATAGGAAAAGAAATAATAAAAAAAGATAAGTGAGTTTCAATTACCTCTCGTTTGAAAGGGCGACTCTTGCATCTGGATCAGTTTGAGCGTGATGCATAAGATGATGGCTTAAAGCCCATCCGACAACTTTCTCGGCACCTTCAACGCAGTATCAAAATACTTAGCTCAAATATAAATCTCTTGTACGATGCTAGAGGTAGATAGGTCATATAGATCGGGTAACGTGTGAATGAGTAACTTTAGTACCGGTCAGGTCGGATTGGGATGACCTGAAACTCATTTCGTCGTATATTATTGGTCTACCTATCCATTATTGGTATGTCAAATATAATTACAACTATAATATTATTTCAAAAATCCAATATGTTAAATTGAATAATCTAGAAGTTTCATGCTTTAATAATACATATTAGGAGACTTTCAGCATGTTTGACAAATTTTTGTTTTAGCTAAAATATACAAATTTACCTGCTTGACATGTAGAAGATAAAACAGAACAAATATGCCTATTCATATGTAAATGGGTCAAAATTTCCACCTCTAGAAAATCCATCTGGAAGATTCAGCAAATAAATTTACATGCAATGTATCTCTTTTATGAATCATAAAGCTGAGTATACCTTCATTTGTAAGCAATTGATCCTTGATGCACAACGTCTCCAGCCCATCACATTCCAAGTCGGTACGATTAAGGACCTGTCATAAGAATTGACCAATCATAATGCATCCAACTTCAAACATGTATACTATACTCCCTTTGTCCTTCAAAAGTTGTAATATTGGCCTTTTGTAATGTACCATTAAGAACTTTATTAACTGCCTTTAAGAGGTCACGAGTAAAACGAGAAATTTCTTTGCATTCGTTAAAACTTCAAGTCAAGATAACCTATGTACCCCATATTCATCACTACACAAGCGCCATTTTAGTTTAGACCCTAATATATGCAAAAGGGTATTTTAGGCATTTGACATGTCATCAACTTCCATTGACGCAAGAATAAGTTCAAACATTGCAGTTCCATTATAATAACATAAATTTTTAAAGCAAGACACATAAATGATATGCACTTCAGACAAATAAAAGAGTTATTGTAATCAGGTCAAATAAAAGAGTTGCTGTAATGAGGTTTCAAGTATACTGTCGTGTTTTATTTCTTGAAGCAGTGACCTCTATTTGATGAATTGCAAAACTTGGAAAAGGAAACAACATAATAACATAAGAAAACTAAATGAGATAAAACTAAATCATTATCTCTAACCGTTAGCAAAGTTGCTTAACTTGCTTTAAAAAAGTGAAAAATGTCAAATTTCAGATTTTATATAGCACCGAGGATACAAGAAAAGGCGTTTGATTTAATACTTCAAGTGATGGAATATGCAAACTTTATAACTGGCAATGAAAAGATGCTCACAGTACGTAGATTATTTATATTTCCCTTCATCTTTAAAGTTTCAGCATCTTGTTCCAATTGCTGCTTCAAAGTAGCAAGGAGGTTCTCATCCTGAAAAAGCTCACGAATTACATTAGATAAAGTAGAGGTGACAGTTTCAACCAAATTTCCTAAAAAAGGGTCTCTTTGGGTTGATTTTAACTACAACAGGGCTAAAGGGTCAACCAAGTCTAGAACCACTCAAAGTATTTTCAAATGCAGATAAACTCCTACATTTTTTTCTTTAAAATATATACATTTTTTGTAATAACTTTTATAACTTTACTGAATACATTAAAAAAATGTCTGTTAGCACAAAAGAACAAATAAGACAGGTTGAATAAACTCAACCCATCTGGATCCGCATCAAAAGAGTACACGTTTTTATCCAAAACTGTTACCATCCCACCAAGCTGTCCATTTTGCCACATATAACAGAAAGTATGACACAGAAAATCAATGAGAGACTCGAGAACAAACCTGAGGCATGTGAATGACCACTTTATTAGGGAAAAGTCTTGTTAAAAGCTTAGTAGCCTTGGGGACCTCTTTCCCCCTTTCATGTAGTCTCCCAAGACTATCCTGAAATGAGATATGTTCAACAGTATTAAGCCTTTCAGGATGTAGATATCTAGTAAAATCTGCAAAATTATATGGGCTAGATGTAGATATCAATAATAAATGCATGTGTGTCCCCAACTCCTATAACATTTAGTTGGTCTACCAGAAAATGATTTTTTTTTAAAGATCTTATCACATTAAAACAAAATATGTTTTCCTTAAATCTTATTATAAATACTCTTTAACCATTAAGATAAAGAAGGCTGCCATGGGATATGACTGAAAAAACATGGCATTCATGAAGAATTGCTAGTAGTATTTTTATTATGTTCCAATAGGTTGTCACAAATACATATGGTTTAGTTAATATGTACCTCCGCCAATTAATCCATCTTATCCATTATACAGAGTTCCTTCATTGAAAAAAAACTAAAGATGCTTGCTTAAACCTTTAGTCCTCTGTTTTCTTTTCAAGTAATAGCCACCCAAGGTTTCATTAAAATCACATCAAATATTTTCACACAGCTGAGAGACATTTTAGGTCTTCAGTTCTAAACATACATAGGTGGAAGTCTTAACAGCTTAGAAATAAAAGCTAGCTCTAAACTAGTTAATACGACACATAGCAAAGGTTGCACAACATAATTGTCCATTCTATTAAGAAAATAAATGAATCTAGAATTACAGGCCATCTAACCCCATGTACAGCAAATGTAAAAACATGAAAACTAGAATCTTAGACAATCATTTTCTATTAACTCGGTTCGTCTCAACTTTAGTAACAAGTGTTTTTCTATGACAATATATGATGAAAAACAAAAAAGCAGAAATTAGCATTCTATGATATGCACACGTCTAACACATGACTAGAAGCAAAAATCCTTGCCTGTAAAGAAAAATCAAGAAGAGCGGTTTGAGTGCTGCCAAACTTTGTGAAAAGTAAACCACCAGGATGTGACTGCAAGAAAAACAAATGAAATAAAATCACTAGAAAGACAATTAAATACTCCTTCAAATGGATTACGTTAACCTATCAAAAGAGAAAAAAGAACAGAGAATGTATGGAGGCCTGCCAAAATGCAGTGTACACCCTTGTATAAAGCTTTAAATCCCTTTCTTACCACTCATAACAGGATTAAAGCTGTCAAATTCTGACATCCTAATGCCTGGAGAGAGTTTAGAATTGTGCATCAATCAATGCACAAATTAACTTTGTAGAAGCTTATCAAACATGCCCCTAAATTAACTACGTAAAATTATTTCAAACAACTACAGGCTAGTTTTCTGCTGCAATATGCTATTTACAGCTGTGTACCAATGACCTACAATGTCTACAAGCCCGATTATTATATGTCTATTATAAAAAATAACTATATGGGGGCATCCGTATACACACATGAATAACTATACAAGGATAGATATGCTCTACCTTGAGGATAATACACACATGAATAACTATACAAGGATAGATATGCTCTACCTTGAGGGATATTACCTTTTCTTTGCGACTGTCTGCTTGAGTTTGTGAACCAATTACAACAACATTGTCTGGGAGCTCTTCAAGCCAGGTCTTAAACGTAGAGTATGATTCTGAGCTCCCAACAATAGACTTCTCTGCATCTTTCATGAACAAAATAAAAGGAAGATTTCTACTCTCACTGCTTACAACCTGGCAGACAACAGGATAAGGTCATACAAGGAAGACGGAACCTGTAAAAAACAAATTTATTTTAGGAAGCAAAGCCTGCCTCAAACATGGTGCTGATGAGTAATTTATCCAAATCTTCTACACCAGTTGAATCCAAGCGAATGTCATTAGCAGAGCAGAAGTATCCATAACCCCCATCGCAGAGGCCCCCAAAGTCAACCCCGTCAGGTATGTGTTTATCAAATTTAACACCAATTTTTGAGAAAGAATTGTCTTCAAAGGGTAAGAGAACTCTCCCGCGAGCCCCAGGAGTTGGACCTCTAGAAAGCAAAGCAATGATGAGAATATATGGCAAAGAGAAAAAAACATGCATGTCATGATAAAGCCAAAAACCAGTCAATTAAAAACCTGTAATTGCGTGTATAGTTATAAATGGATCAATTTTGGTTATGTTGATCTAAAGCGTGTAGCATAAACAAATAAATAAATGTTTAGCTAAAAAGAGAAGAAGTCAAATGGCTAGAAAGTTGCTCAAATGCTTTACTCAAAAATACAACAATACTCAACCCCACAAATACGCGGGGAATAGGTAAGTTAAGATGTAGACAGTACTAAGATGATACTTTAAATATAGATAAAACAAAGCAAAACATTTTAAAGTGGCCAACAGATAATGTGCATCTAAGGTGTGGGTCATACTGTAGTTAACCAGATATTTTTTCCAAGATACTCAAAAGTGTTGGTCACCCCCCACCTAGTTTTGACCTGTACTTAAATAACTGCTTCTTGAATGCCCAATATATTACATCTACTTTTAACATATACATAAATAATCATGGAAGTAGTCAGAACACTATATAGGTATACAAAACATTGGACTAAAAGAATCATCATCAGATAGTAGACGGATCCCATCCAAAGACATCCGAATATAACTAGACAAGTATGCTGTAAGATCATATGAGATATTCACCCCACCCAAAACCAAACAAATAAGAGGAGTTGCACTAAGCAAAAACATAATAGTACCTTGAAGTAGATGAAGAAGGGTGAATGCCTCCTCCAGAAGCAGGACCTATATATTTTACTCTGTCACCTACACATATGTGCTTCATTTTGTAAAACAGGAAAGAATTGAAATAAACAAAGATCACGCAAATCCTGGGTACACATTGCAATAGGTAGCATACCCAATTTAAATGTGGGGTTTTTCGAGGCTCCTGCAATAGGGGGAACAACATCAACCTCCAATTTCTGTTGTTCAGGGGAAGACGGAGAAGGAACATTTTCATTTCCCTCGACATCTAATTCATTGGGGGTACTTCCTGTGCCAGCCGGCAGACCAGTGGTTCCAGGACTTTGCTTACAAACATTGCCAGCGCTTTCTTCTTTAGGTAGTTCGGCTTTCAATGATAAACCCTGAAGATAATCACGCAAATAATTATCTTTTTAAAGGACGCTATAATAAATCAACTGTAATATTATATAATGCAGATATATTAGATCTTACACCCAGGAACGAATGGCTATCAAATATAAGCAATTTGGCCCCATAAAAATGGGCCAGTGCCCTTGCTAGCATCTCCTGATAAATTTCGGATCCTGAAAAGAGAGACGTGAGACTCAGTGAGAAATTTTAAAGTAGCACGTGCTTGAATAAAGATACAAACCTTAATCCAACAAAATGGTAAATAAGTATAAGTAGAAACTAACCTGCAGGACCAGAAAGCAAGATTCTAGGATTCACAGTAGGAAGTTCGGAAGCATATTTAACTTGGTCTCGGTGCTTCAAATGTATATAAGAAGCTGCAATAAGCACATTTTTGGTGTTCTCGCTGCAGAAGTGGAAAAAGAGACGGCTTAATGTCGGATACATGAGAAAAAAATATGTCCCTAGTTTTATATAAACTTTTCCAACGTGCAACTTTGATACATTGCATGGTACAAAAAGAACACTTAAGCAGAACATATTTCAACGATATGACTAACTAAGGATAATGAAGTAACACCTTAAGTAATATGGGAAATCATCAAAAGAAACTTCAACTTCTCGCCCATCAATAATCCCCGCAAGAACCTCTTCCTTCAACATTGCAGATCTTACTGACATTGCTGGCACTGATGAAGGCAGTGAATCCCTGGTCCACTCCTTTGTCTCCAATGCCTGTTGTAAATGTACTTCTCTTAGGCCCAATTATATCTAGTACATAATTTGACAATTCAAAAACAATTAGGCACAAAAAAGCTTTACACTTCCAGTTTCAATAATACTAGGGTCTGGGTTGCTGCCAAGAGGTGTGATTTTGCTTGTAGCTCCAATTTCAGATGCACTATCGTTACCAGTATTTGTAGCTGAATTTACTTCTAGACCATCAACATCATCATCATGATTAGGGTGGCGAACCTCCGTCCCCAGATGAGCTTTAGTAGCAGTTTGAGCAGCAGGCTTCAAATGAGATAAATTTGCTCTAAGATTCGACAAAGATGCCAATATGGAAGCACCCGCAACTGCTGATGGGTCCCCAGTACGTCTTTCAATATGCAACATTTTCAAGTCTCCACCATGAACAGACGTACGTGATTTTAACAAGATATCGCTAGGAAGTTTCTGAAAAATCTATTGAAAAAAAAAATTAAGCAAAACCAAAATGATGAAAAAGTAATACAGATACAAAAGTTTTAGGTTTTAATAGAAGGATACATAAGCGTGATAACCGGGAGGACCAAAAATGACTTCATCTCCTGAATTCAAAACACAAGTTGTACCCTTCTTAACGATTTTCCCATTAACATGCACGCATCCCTTGCTTCCTTTGTTTTCAAGCACAGCAACAGAACTGCCTTCGCGCTGATCATGTCGACAAACAGTAAGTATTCATACTGCAAGTAGACAATATGGAGTTCATCTCCAAAAATCCTATATCCCATGCAAACTATTTGTGCTGATAATGTAACGAGAATCCCTACAACCCAAAAAAGATGGCATAGAAATATCGATTGGTACCTCATTCTGTTTGATAATACAAAGAATCGCACTTATATCCTTGATCAACAGATTAGCAGTCTTGATTGATCCGACTACATAGTTTCTCTGATAAACAGTCAATGTTTGTTTCTGCAAGAAAGAATGCATTTCAGCTCTACAACATATAATCATACGCCCTTAGCTAAAAACAGCCAATAAAGCTTCTGCATCGAACAGAATTCATATAATCACTGATTTTCACGAGCCAAATACTAACCAGTGAACTCTGAGCAAGAAGCCTGCACCAAGGTGTGACCGTCTCACAACTTGGATTTTGCAGCTTCCATGAAGAAAACGAACCTCGTGGCTTCTCTGCTAAAACAGGTACTGAACCTTTATATCAACCAATACAAATTGTCAGCATTATTCCTTTAATCACCTCAATAGTATACCAAAAAAACAATATTCTTTAGCCCTTCCTTACTAGTGTCTTATACTCATAACAAAGTAACAAACTATTCAACAGTTCCCCAAATCATCATTGTCTTTTTCCTTTCAACATCTCCCAACTGACAACCATGTTAAAGTTATAATTATATTTGAACCATCTCCAAGGTGGCCTAGTGGTAAGGCGTTTTCAATATAGTTTTGAATTGTTATCCACTATTAAAAAAAGTAGAGAAATTCAAAAATGCATACCATTACATTACAAAAGCATCCGTTTATCAATGCATCCAAACGCATAAACCGGAAATTTCGATTCTTTCAACTTTAACCCTTCACTATTCGTCTGGAAATTCAACGAATTTATAAAATATTTACAGAAAATGAGTTTTTGTGTACTTACAGTTCTTTCCAAATATTTAGTTCTTAATGGAACCCATATACATATACATATACATATACCATTTATACATAAAATCAACGAGTTACGAGACCTAATATATTCTAAAACCCTAAACAAATTCTTTAACTAAACTATTCTAATCAATCAGATTCAGCAATGCATGACAACAAACATTAATATTCATAAAAAAAGAACAAAACTTTCACCTTCGGCGACCGGAGTAACGACAGAAGCAGCTGGAGTGGCACTAACAACCTCCTCGCCTTCGTCTTTCCGTTGCAAAGTTCCGGCAGCATTTTCCGGCGGATCCACACTCAATTCTTTTGTACTTTCCTCGGGGTTTTTTTCATTTGACTTAATTATATTATCGGATACACCTCCATTACTTTCAACCTGAATAATCAATTAATTATTAAATCAAAACAATTCATCATCAAACAATTAACAAAATCAAAATCAATATATACACACACCTATATATATATAAAAGAATCTATGAAATTAAAATAAAAAAATAAAAAAATTACTTTTTGGCGTTTGGGGGAAGGGGGTTTGTGTTCAGAAGAAGATGATGATCGTTTATTGTTATTATTATTGTTATTATTGTTGTTGTTATTATTAGATATAGATCCACTGCGACGCGTAGACACCATAACTATCGTGGGGGTTCTTTCTCTCTTCTTCTTTGTTTTCTTGAAACAGAGAGAGATATAGATATAGATATAGAGAGAGAGAAAACCAAATGAGAGAGACGAAGGGGAATATGAAAGAAGACTATACTAGTTTGAGAGACTATTTTCTTTTCTTTCCTGAAAAAGCGATAATAAATGTGAATATGTCATATTTTTGTGACTCTATGTATATATGGAAGAAATATTTTATTTTATTTTTTTAAGTAAGGAATTGGAATTACTAGAAAATATTTAATTTAATTTATTATTTTTATATTTATTTATTTATTTGTTTAACTATTTTTATTTGTTAGTTATGTTGCATTTTACCTGCCTCTTGTTCTCAAAATTTAGCCCTGTGACCATTGTTTGACTTTGTTATATTAGGTGAGGAATGTGCCTCATGAAGCCCGAAAATAGTCGTGAGGAAATCAATTATCAACCGGATGTCCGGATCTATCAATAAAGGGAATGAAAAGCAAGAAGTAATGGAGGGTGGAAGCACCGCTTGGTGAATACCAAGGTATGTGGTAATAGGGAATCACATCATGCTAATATAGAGCAAGAAATGACTCAAGTATCTTTCGAAGAAATGTATGAATTGAAAACTTATAAAATATTGTGATAATTAAAAAAAAAGTTTTTTTGAAAAGGTTTTGTAAACTAAATAGAACTAAAAGCATGCAACGAATAAACAAATAGGCAAGTAATAATCAATAAACAACGGTATATTCACTTAGATTAGTTCCCCCTCTTTCATTATTGACTAAACGATTGATATAAGTAAGAATGACAAAATGGTTGGCACACTTTCATGTGAGTATTTACTTTTCATAAGTACAACGTAAATTAAAATCTAATGAGTGTCCTCTTTTAGTCATAAAGCATACTTAGTTTAATGACAAAACTAGGTGTAGAGTCGTTAATCCTATCATTTGTCAAATTAAAATGACCCATGTTGGTTAACCCGATCACAGAGTGGATTTTTATTTCCATGGCCGACTTAACCACTAATAAAAGTGTGCAAACACTTAGTGGTTGCACTTTTAATATTTGTTTACTAAAATCAAATTCAACTAGTAATAAAAAAGAAGGGGCAATCATATACACTGCAGCAGTCCCATCATACGCACTGCTGCCTCACATTCATGGCAAAAAAATTTTATTTTTATTTTTCCATTTGATCACGTGGAGAGGGTGTTGGCTGCAGTACAAATTTTGACTATCCTATTAATTTTGCAAAGATTAAGTGTTGGATAATCCTATTCGCTAGTCAAATTTTGACCTAAAACAATTTGGTATTTGGGTGTTTGGCAATAATCAACCAATATCACAAATTAGCCATTAATCAAAAAGGAACTATAGTACCTAAGCAAACATAATCACACTGCTCACTAAGCATACTCAAATGCATAGAAATCATCATATAAAAACGTAAAATAATCATTTTAGATGAATAAGTATTTACAAAATAATTTACAACCCAATAACAATACAAATGATGAAAAGATAGAATACCCCAACATTCTTCAACTTCAAAATCACCAAATCTTCAATCTAAGTAGTTATTCTTGGATTTTGGTTTGTATTTATTGGGTGTTTGTATTTTGAATGCATGGGATGGTGGAAATGATCGTGAGTTTTGATAGAGGGATGAATGATGAAATTTATGGTTGTTGGTAGGTTACTCTATTACTAATGATTTGGATCTAAGGTTGTCATGATGGGAAAAAAAAAAGTTGTTTTGATTCGGGAAAATAAGAGTATTTATAAAAGGGAGGTGTGGATCCAGGGTTAGGTTAGGTGGTTAGCACCTAGTTAATGAAAGTTAACTAGGGTCAAATCGGGTCAACGCAAGTTAAACTCAAAATGTTGAACTTGGACAGCAGGAGGTGCGACACACAAGGTTTGAGGCACGACACACCTCATCCTTCCAAAACCTTTGGTTCACCTCGAGTGCATTGATAATGCTTAAATTATACATATTTAACTAAGCATTATTGGGCTCGTTAATGAACAATTGTAACTCACTTGATCGTAAATTAATGCATTTTAGTTACTTATTGTGTGTATGAGTGTTTTTACATATTGCAATGGAATTTGGTGTTAAAAAACTTGGAAAATGATGAATTGACATTGTTGCGCTGTTTTGGTCATAACTTCTTCAATAAGTCGGCCAAGTGAAGACATGTGAATCTCACATTCTACACATGTGATTTTCAAAGCAACGAATTGGATGATAGTTCATACGTAGTGAATTTACGCATGTGAATCAACGAATGCAGACATGTGAAGAACATTTCTAGGGTCCTACAAACATTTGGTACCTAGTCAACAAGATTCACTGTATATTGGAAGTTATAGCATGCATTCAAATCTTCAACATCACACCAAATCTTCAGCATTGAATGCTCCTTTGGATTCTAACCTGACATGATTAAATGACATGGAACTGTAGAGGCTCTATAAAGGCAAGAAAACTTATGATCAAAAGGTGTTATCGGAGTGCAAAGTGTGCACCATAAGACGAAAGCTTTCCGATCACCAACATTCCAAAGCCTTACAAATTATTTAGATAGTTGAAAATCAGTAGTTTGTAAGCTCACAAGAAGCTTTGTTGACTGTATGTTCAAAAGTTGTTCAGAAACTTCGGTTTCAGTTTGTGTGAAATCTGTAAGTTAGAGTTTTCGTTCTGAAAGTTGTTACAAGTTTGTTTATGTTCCATTTAGTTACGTGTGAAGTTTTGTAAAGTTTCGTTACCGTTTTTTTTTTGTGCATGAAAAATCACTCATTGTTTTCTCGTAAGGTTTTCGATCTAGTTTACGGATTGATTGTTTAAGTTTCAAGTTTATTTGAGTAGTTAGTTAGTTAGATTGGGGCTTAGTCTAGTTGGGTCAAGAAGTAGATCCGTTACCGGTTCGCGCAGTAGCTAGTTCGAGTGAGACGAAGTAGTCCGTTGGGTGCAAGTTTTGGTCGTGGATGCCCACATCCATGTAGTACCTAGTCATTTAAGTAGAAGTTATTGAGGTCTTGCATTTGGGTGGAGTTCAGGTGTATTTTATTTTAGTTCTTATTCTCGTTCTACAGTTTCCAATCGTACTATGTACGATTCTTTTAAAGGTTAGATTTTCTCTTTTTGGTTTATCAATTAGATACGTGACAATCCAATAATAAACCGGGGTTGAGAAACATTTTTTAGTTTTAAGATCAAATCATCTTTCCCAATTAAAAATAGTTAAAAGATATTTTTAGGTTGTAATGACCTTAAGATTTATCTTTTGTTCCGCTTACACCAAAATTTCTTTTTTTTTAGTTATTTAAAAGCTTTCAAAAGATCATTGTAGTTGTTAAGCAACGTGACAACTCGGTCACAAACCCTTCATTTTACACTTTCCTTTTAGATTAAATTTAATATTGTTATTAATTAACTACTAAAACTTATTGTTTGTGGACAATCCTGGACTTACTAATGGCTATACTATACGCGGCAAGGTACACCGCGTATGTGTAATATAATTATTAGTGTATCCCCGTTTTATAAATCTAAAAGTTTGGTGTTTTTAAGAGCAAAACGATTCATTAAATTATGCACTGAAATTACACATGGGATACTTGAGGCGCACGGCTAACCTTGAGCCCATATGGTGTTCTGCACAAGATGGAGGTGCGACGCACTCAAATTCACTTGAAGCTTGCTTTTTCTCAGGCGCACTTGTGCGGAACACTCAACCCCATTATCAGTTTCCATGCTCTATTTCAAGCTAATTCTTTGCCACAAACCAATCCCGAGCATCTCTGTTGCAAATGATCACATCCTGGCTTGTTTTAAGTCCAATTTAACTCCAAATCACCTCCGAAAGCTTCCCATTCAACACTCGACTTATAATCACTTTTGGAATCAATGAATGACATAATATAGACTAGATGAAGTCAAAATATAACTATTTAACGGGATATTGGCTATAAACAACTATGTAAAACATGTATAGTTGGGCCAATATGAGTGCCACCTCTCACTTGTGTGGCATGAACAAGATTGGAATGCAGACAAGTTTTAAGTTGAGTTGAGTACCAGAAATTATGAGCTCTATTTATTTATTTATTTATTAGTTATTCAGGTGAAGTTTGGATTGTTGTTAAAGTTGTGTTTCTGTATGAACTTAAAGATTTTATTAACATTGGAGTTCACTCTTGATGCTCATTTGCTTATTTTAATTAAATTTTATTTAACTAGTTGTTAAACTTGCGTTTTCAACCTATTGTTTTTTCCCACTTACATTTTTCATGTATATTTACATATTCATATATCAATCAACAAATAATCCAGTGGTTATTATTTTTCTCAGGTGTTTTTTTTTTAACTCTCATTTGTATTAAATTCTATGTAAATATATAATTATAAAAATATAAGGCCTTAAAAAAAAAATCTATGGCCTAAAGCCCTTGCTTCACTTGATTTACCCTTTAACCATTATTGTCTACAATTTTTTCATTGAAATTTTTTTTTTTTGTAAACTAATACTAAGAGTTTATGTAAAAAGTTAAAATAATACTATTATCTTACTATTTCCACAATGCAATGATTACAAAACTTTTAAAACTTGTTCATTTTTTTTTCAAGTAAACATGCATTTAGAACAGAAAAATTATAATCTTACATGAATTATGAAAAAGAGTTATGCTCGAAATAGTTTTGTGAATTTTTATGTGGTGTAATTTAAGTAAATATTATTAAAGTAGAAAAAAAAAAAGCCAAAACTAAAGGGCTTTATGGTTCAAAGAATTTAAAAGAATTTTGTCGAAAGGATTTGAATTTTCTTTCTTATTATATTAGGTTCACAAAAAAAATTCAAATACTTTTCAATCAAATTCTTTTAAATTCAATTAAATGGCCCTTAAGTAACTAGCGATTAAATCAAAACTAACCTAATTGATCTTGTGGGACACACACATAAGTTTGGGTTTAACGCGCACGTACGATATCGTCTCTTTCTCACTTGGCTTTAACACATCGTATTTTTCTCTTTAATGATTCACATCCTTTTTAGTTTTTACTTTTTTAAAAGTTTATTTTATTAAACAAAATGGAGACTTTACAGATACACCCACAAACTATTAAAAATGTTATTTAAAACCTTGTTCAACTTTAAAGAATGAGCCAATAAGACCCTCGTGTTTCAAATGTAAAGATTTTTAACCTTAACAATTTCTTCATTAAATTAAAAACAATGTCACCCCAAAATGCATGTTTTGACAATGATTTCTTAGAAAACTTAACAAAAAATACATGATTTCCTTAGAAAACTTAACAAAAAAGACAAGGTTTGTCAAGTATTTAGTTAGACAAATGACATAAATCATATCCTTTGATAATGATGTGACGAATAATTAAAAAACATCTTTATTACTTCTATAAATATTTTTATTAATTCGATATATTTATAGAATATATTGAAATAAATATATTGCAATATCGAAACACCACCAAAACAATCCTCATATATATACTAGATTAAACCCGTGCGATGCACGGGGCTGACTGATAACACAAATAAAAGTAATTGATAATCATTGTATAGTCCATAGTTTACGATAAAACAAAACCAATATCGATGACGAATAATGTAAATAATAATTTTATGACACAAATTCATTAAAACATAACTATCTATATTTATTATAGTACTTATTAATCATGAAATCTGTTTTAACTATCTATATTTATTAAGTATAATGTAAACGATAAGATATTAAACATTATTACAAATAAAAAATTTGTAAAAATGAATGGAATTAAACATAGAATAAATAAAAACATATATTCGATTGTAAAATTAGGTGAATTCTTAAGCCTCACAAAATAACATAACATGATATGAATTTTACATGTATCATTTTTTTTATTTATCAAAACACTTGAGCTGAAAGTAAATGGCTACTTATTGAAACAAAATATGATGCTAAGTAAAACTATAACAATGTAATATACTTCAATGATGCATTATGATAAAATCAACACTAAAACACCATCGATCGATGATGCACGAGATTTTTTTAGCACCTTAAATATGACCCAATGCGAAAAACAAAACTTCTCAATTAATTTGATTTATTCCATATTTATGAAATATCTAATAATTAATTCAAACATGATACGAAAATCCAAAATAATCTTAAACTTAATAACCCTTAAAATTTGGTGACACCTCACGCTTTTCTAAAATATCACAAAGATTATTAATTCCAATAGTTGATTTCATGTGAAAATAATCACAAATCTGATATGCCTTTTCTTGTATATATTGTGAGCCGCTTAATCTACCATAGTATATGTATTGTGGTGTTACAAAATACAAACAAAAACCGTATTGGTAGAAGTGGTCAAATAGATTACAAGTTACCCAGAGGTTGTGGGTTCTATCCCCACCTCCAACATTTTTTATATAGAATTTATTAAATATGTTTGTTACTATTAAACGCTTATGTGGAAGCTGACCTAAGTAGATTAGGTGCCAGCACGTCACTCGAATCAATATGGTGACGCCACATAGTAAAGCTTACGTGGCGAGCTCAGAGGAGTGCCACATAGAAAGATTTTAGTTTAATTATATTCTAACTAATAATAATATGCTAACTTATCACCTAACATAAACAAACTTAAAATAAAATTAATAAAATTTTTAATGTATAACTTATAATTTAATAGAATTAATAAGGATTGACAAGATTTTCTAATGTTTAACTTACTATTTAATATAATCAATAGAATTTTTAATGAATGAAATAATGACATAAACAAACTTAAAATTGATGAAATAGAGCGTTATGATTGGCCAATAAGTTATTAGAGATAAAGAAAAGATAAATATAATAATATTTTTTTAATAAAATAGTTTTATTTATGTTAAGTATTTAAGAAATATAGGAAACTATTTTAACAACAGTTTTAATTATTACGCAATCTAAAATTATATTTTTAAAATTTAAATTTATCATATTTTTTAACTTTTCATCCAAGATATGTATAGTTAAAATTATCAATATCATTTTACTAGCATTATTTAATATTATTTTAGGTGTACCAAATTTAGAAACTAAAATAAATATATATGTATCCTATTCTATCCTTTCTTCCCAACCCTCTATTCATCCTAAAAAATTTGAAGCTCCCGCCCACCCTAAAATTCTCTCTCATCTTTGTAGAAAAAACCCTCTATATCCCTCTAATATATTATTGTTACTACCCAAAAAAACCCACCACGCACCCTTCATTCTCTCGAAACCGGGAAAAAGTTCCACCGCTGCCGGGAAAAAAGTTCCACCACTGACGGCTCCATCTACTTCTTTACCTCGATTTGGTTCGCCGTCGCCCACCCCTCTTAGGCTACAAACTGTCCACCTGAAAAAACCCACCTACCCCTTTTGTTAGAAACCGCCGCCGCTAGCAACCGGGAAAAAAACGCACCCACCCTTTTTTCTTGTAAGTTCTTTTATATATTATTTGGGTAATTTTAGAATTGATTTTGTTTATTTAATTTTTACTTATTTTTCAAAACTAATTTTTTTAATTACCTTTTCAGTTAACCAAGGATCTTGCAAGGTGTTATTGATATGATGTTTCAAGTTTCAATTAGCCATCTTGTATATTGTAAGGTAGTATATAATGTTTCAAGTTTCAATTGCAGAAATATGCTAAAATGTATTGTGTTGTGTTGCAGAAATTAGCCGTCTTGTGTTGTATTGTGTTGTGTTGTCTATGAATATTATGAATTGTGTTATGAATTTAGACATTTTCTTATTTTTATTTGTAATCCTATGAGCTTGTGAATTGTGTTGCCTATTGTTCATATATGTTGTTGATATTAATGGTATTGTGGTTTCTTGCTGACGTTGTTAATTCTAGGTAGTAACAAGGTTATTGACCGGAAAAATCATGGGAGGGAAGCTGTAATTGCAGAAATATGCTAAAAATGAGGGCTGGTTTTCTAATTTTTTAAAAATAAAATTAAGTTATATTGAGAACGTTCATCGCAATATGTAGTCTCTTTTAGTGAGGACAGTTCTTGCTAAACCTCCTTATATACTGTTGCAATATACCATGTATATTTGTATTTATACATTTATAATACACATAATATATATTTATACATTTATAATAAGTTTTCTGAAAATAAAAGTATTTTATGTGTTGCAAGGATAGTCCTCACAATAGCTTAATTTTTTTTTTCCTGGTCAATGTCCTTGCTAAATACCTATTGTGACGGGGCCATAGTGACAAGTTTATTGTGAGGACACGTCCTTACTAAAGACTCTATTGTGAGAACAATTGGACTTTTTGTGAGGACATCCTTCCTCACTAAAAGCGATTTTTATTGTAGTGAGTTGTGTAGAGTTATTTTTATGAGGATTTTAGCTAAGTATTTATAGGTTTGCAGAAAGCCCCTTGCTGAACCGACCTTCTGAGCGGTGCTCAGATTAAGTACGAGCGGGGCTCATACTCACTTTATGGAAGGAGTGGCGCTCACAAGCCCATGTGACTGGCGCTCAAGCTTGTCTTCAACATGAAAGTTTTAAATCTTTCTCTCGCGGTCCCGTGGCCAGCTCATTCGTCAAAAACGGAGTCAATATGAAGAAGTTATGCCCAAAATACTAAGACATTGTTATACGCTTCACATTGACACTCTTTCCTTCATGTTCCGCTTGCTAGTCTTCGTCTTTGATCTCTTTAAGCTCTTATGGACTCTTGTTAAGTTGTTTTATGGTGTTTACCCTCATTTCCAAATGCTATGAACCTGTGAACAAATATAATCCAATTAAGTATTGAAAGTTCACTAAAACAACTTATATTTCAATGAAAAACGACCATAAGACGTGTGGGAAAAACCTCAAATAATTCGCTCATCATACCCGTCGGGGTCATGAAAGTTGTAGCTTCTTGATCTTCGGGTCCCATTTGGATTTGTTGAAATCCTGAAGAAGCGTCCATAAATGTCAACATCTCATGACCTGTTGTCGCATCTACCATAGCATCGATGTGTGGCAAAGGAAAAGGATCTTTGGGGCATGTTTTGTTGAGATCTGTGAAGTCAACACAGACTCTCCATTTTCCATTCTTCTTTTACACGACCACCACATTGGCAAGCCATTCTAGAAAATTCACTATTCTAATCATCTTGGCCTTGAGTAATCATTCGACATCTTCTTGGATGATGGCGTTCCTTTCTAGAGAGAACTTCCTTCTCTTTTCTTGTATGGGCCAGAAACTTTTATCAATTCCAAGCTTATGAGTAATAAAATCTTTAGAAATACCTGTCATGTCTTCTTGTTTCCATGCGAAGGTTGACATTCTTTCCTTCAAAAACTTGATAGGTTCTTTTTCAAGATCTTGAGAGATCTTGGCTCCCACAAATACTTTGACGTTAGGATCTTCAGGTGTCAAGCATGCTTCTTTAACATCTTGCTCCGCTGGCTCCAGCACATCAAGCACTTGTTTCTTTAATTGCAACATTAAAGACTTAGATTATACCTGAAATTGACAAGGTTTGGGTTAGAAACCGATTGAAATCCTTTGAAAAGAACCGAAAAAAATGGTGAGTTCTTGATAGAGTTTGTGTGTGTTTTTCTAAGGTGT
>JAOXNX010000033.1:18474374-18493821 GCA_028566075.1 Solidago caesia
CTTGTATATATTGTGAGCCATTTAATCTACCATAGTATATTTATTGTGGTGTTACAAAAAACAAACAAAAACCGTATTAGTAGAAGGGTTCTATCCCCACCTCCGATATTTTTTTATATAAGATTTATTAAATATGCTTGTGACTATTAAACGCTTATGTGGAAGCTGATGTAAGTAGATTATGTGCTAATGAGGAAGCTGATGTAAACAGATTAGATGCCAGCACGTGTCACTCAAATCAATATGGTGACGCCACGTAAATCAATATGGTGATGCAACATAGGAAAAAACTGACGTGGCGAGGAGTGCCACATAGGATCAACCATATCCTCTCTTAGTTATATAGAGATATTTAAAATTATATATTTATAATCTATAAAAATGTAAAATGTGCAAAATGATTCAATAAAAGTTCCTAATGTGAAGAATTATTTCAATATAAAATATTTATCTCATTTAGCTTTGATAAAAAAAAAAATTTTAATTAAAAAGGTTAATATAAGACCTTTAGAAAAACATCATGTTTGGCAATCTCCAACCATAATATGCTTGCCAAAATGCCTAAGTAAGCATATTATGATATCAGTATGTCATGATTGTAACTTTAGTATGCCAGCCGAAATGTTCTATCAATCCCCCACCCCTCCCCCCAACCCCCCAAAACAAATTGAAAGCATATTGTGTGTATGTATATTTTAATATAATGTTTTTTAATTTAATATAAATGATGACGTGACACTGACAAATTGGGTTTCGGTATGTTGGGTTGGAGGCAAAATGAGTTCAGTATGTTGGTTCAGTGTGCTAAAACAGTTTGCTGACGTGTTGGTGAGGTGACCAGTATGCTTAGGCATTTTATATATGTTATTGGAGATGACCTTAAGATGCTAGATTAGAAAGTAAGTTTCTGGGTGAAACTGAAGTTTTAGATGTAGGCTTTGTCGATTTGAAAATGTTTCTTCTACATCGGTCTTGCTACATTATATTTATAGTAGTATCTTAAGTAGTTTTGTAACTTTACCAAATATTCAATTGGATTGATCGAACACACTATTGGAAGTGCAAGATACATATTTAGAGATTTTAAGTTTGTCCATCCACTCATTTTGTTCCCCTGGGAAACAAGAAGATAGTGGATACCAACGAGATTGGACCATGAACCGGAGTGGTGAATATTTTTTGTAACCGGTGTGGTTAGATTGTTAGTGGTTACAGGGGAGGGTGTTTTCCAACTTTCCAAAGAAGAAGTTGTTGCTATATTTGGAACTTATGACCATATACTCTATTCCCAGGTTCATTCTTTGTAAAAGCAAATTTATAAAAATAGATAGAAGCTTGATAGAATCGAACCTATGATCTTATTACATATATTAATCAACAAAGGCTTTGTAATAACTTTATTTTATTTATAAAAAAAACAGAAGAATTGTATCTTAGATGAAATTCATGTAGCTAGAGCTATGCTCTCACATGTTGTTTTATAATAAAACATCGTAAAACAAGTGAGAGGTAAGTCCTTGGTCGAGTGGGAGTAAAACTAAAAACCTTGTGCGTGCGTACATTCAAAGTTAGCAATGAGTAACACTTTAAAACATCGACGGCCCTAAAATTATTTTACTAAAATATGGGTAGCTAGGCCTAGGAAGGAGGAGTAAAACTTGTGGTTAATCCACGTCACCCTCATATGCACACCCGGCGCATGTTAGAAAACATCTGTCGCATTGCCAACATGATTAAATCATCATCATCGGAAATAAATCTATATATATATATATGTGTCCTTTTATCATTTGATGTCGATGTCGATTGATTTATTAAATAAAAGTAAAATATATATTTTGGATCATGTTCCAAACGGATAAGCAAGCAATACACGGTCAACATCTTTGACTCCCATCCTGACCTTCCACGTGTGATATATATCTAATCAATCGACGGTTCACCCAACATATAGTCCCCCATTTATTCATTAGATTAGATTAGATATTTGTGCGTCAATAATACAAAACGAAGTAGTATTATATTTAGTTAGTCTTTCTTTTAATTTTTCATCACTATCATCATACTTTCCTTTTGCATGATATAACCAAAAAAAAAAAAACTGTAGAGAGAGAGAGAGAAAGAGTGTGAGTTAAAGAGAGAGAGAGAGAGTTTTAGAGTGAGAGTGAATCAATATCGATCGTACGTCTTCCGTTGTTAACAGAGTTAGAGGTAAAGTTAGTTAATTAGTTATAGAGAGAGAGGGAAAGATGGTGAAGGAAGAAGGAGGTAGTCCAAGGAGTCCAGAGGCGAAGTTAGGAATGGAAGTGGAGGAGCTGTGGGATATCCAGGAAGCACAGCTCACACCTACCGAGAAGCTCAACGCTTGTTTCGAAAGTATTCCTGTTTCCGAATTTCCTCACGCTCCCCCTTCACAAGGTCTCTCTCTCACACCCACACCCACACCTACATATACATATATCTATCTCTATATCTATATATGTGTATATATATATATCATGATCTCTTTCTTGTTTTTAGTTTTCATTAATTATATATTTATATGTACTGATTGATCGCTATTTGTTGAGATTCAAATTCTATTTATTTATTATATGATCATCATTTGTACGTACCGTTGACTCGTTGAGTGTGTCTGTGATCGGTTCCACATATATATTGAATTTTATTATGCTGATTTTTTATTTCTGCAGATATTGATACTTACTGTTATTGTTGGTGTCGATTTTGGGATATCAGAAAATTAATTGACTTCATATTGACTACGGATTATTATTATTATTATGTCAGATATTTTATAGTAACTAGAATTTTATTTTTCTATCCCTGTCGAAATAGATGGTTTTGTTGTATTAGAAATTTCTAGTGTGTTAGTAATAAACGTATTTTTATTTATTTATCGTATGCTGTCATCATTTTGTTGATCTGATCTAAGATATGTAAATTTATTGTTCAGTAATTGAGATAAAGTCGGATACCAGTCTTGGCGAAGCTGTTCGTTTGCTGTCCCAAAATAAAATTCTGAGTGCACCTGTTGTGGATGTTGATGCACCAGAGGATGCTAGTTGGATTGATAGGTATATTGGGATGGTGGAGTTTGCAGGCATTGTCGCGTGGATTCTGCTTCAGGTTCGCTACCTAGCTCTTTTTATTCAATAACTGATACCCGATGAAATACTTCTTTTTGTTCGCCATATTAATTGATAAGTTATTGATATTCTCACGTTACATGTACAGTCAGATAAGAATGCTGGGTTAGATGAGTCTGGCTTATTTTCTAGCGCATTAGACAACCGTATGGGACCTGCTGTTGTTGCAGCAGCTAATGGGATGTCGTCTCCAAGATATAGAAGTTCGCAGCCTGGATCTCCCAAGACTGCTGGAAACTTTTTTGAGTTGTTAACTTCCACTGATTTCTATAAAAATACAAAGGTCTTGTTGCTAACTTTTTAAATGGCGTTGTGTACGCATTCCCTTCTTCGTTTATCTGAAATAACTTTATAAATAAAAATGCAGGTTAAAGATATATCAGGATCATTTCGTTGGGCGCCATTTCTCGCATTACAGACGTCAAACTCCTTCCTGACCATGCTTTTACTACTCTCCAAGTATAGAATGAAGAGTGTCCCTGTAGTTGATGCAGGGGACCAGAAGATAGACAACATCATCACTCAGTCTGCTGTAATCCACATGTTGGAGGAATGTGCCGATCAACACTGGTTCAATAGCTGGGGATCTAAGAAGATATGTGAGCTTGGTCTTCCCCTGATGAACGCTAATAAAGTTATTAAGGTAACAAGCTCTATTCGTTGGAATTCCTTTCGCGTTTGTATCTGACATCTGCTAACTGTTTCTGCAGGTAGATGAGGATGAACCGGTGCTGCAAGCATTTAGACTCATGAGGGAGAAGGGAGTTGGTGGATTACCGGTGGTTAGTGATGGAAAGCCAGTTGCTAATATAAGCATCCGAGACATTCAGTTCCTCCTAATTGCCCCCGAGATTTACAAAGACTACAGGTTCGTTACATGAACTTCTTGCCATTCATAATGTTCACATTATCACCACATTAAAAGAAACAGGAGTCTCGATAGTTTGTTACACCAGATGTCAGTAGAGGTGGGAAAACGAATAGGGTCGGTCAAAATGACAACTTTTTATTCAAGATCAAACAGGTCAGGCAAGGTTCGGTTGACTGGTCCTTTTCTCTCCCAAGATTTTTGAATTTTAAATCATTAGTTTATTAAATATGATTAGATAAATCATACTATCTTATAAAGGGAACAATAAAGAGGGTTGTGGGCGTTGGAATACACCTTGCGTAAGTTTCGACCCGTTTCACGTTTAGCCTAAGTTTAAATTTTTCTCTTTTGACTCTGGGAGATAAAACACGGTCACATTGACCCTTTTTAGGAAATTGGGTTGAAATTATCACCTCCGGATTTCATCATCCATTTTCTTCATATGGTCATGGAATTTTGACTGCAGATCCATCACCGCCAAGAACTTTGTGACATCGGTTAAAAGGTACCTAGAGGAGAATCAGAAGGCATCACCTTTGGTTAGTGGGATGGTCACTTGTAGAAAAGAAGATACACTTAAAGATGTGATCACGAAGCTTGATTCAAAAGAGATCCATCGTATATATGTGGTGGACGAAGAAGGTAATCTTGAAGGGCTGATAACGCTTAGAGATATAATCTCAAGGATCGTACACGAGCCTCGTGGTTACTTTGGTGACTTCTTTGATGGTGTCTTGCCGTTACCTGCCAACAGTCGAGTTTAACCACAAGTATTTTCTGCTCACTTAACTCGTTGTATCGCTAAGTGGAGTTTTGTATTCAGGCTTGCTTTTAACAAGAGACTGTCTGAGATTGTCTTGTATATATCAGAATAATGAGTTTGGGTGACTGATTTTGTTGGACTTGATCTTGTGCTTTGTTTTATAATCTTTTTTTAAAGGGTCTTTTGAAGGTGACTTGCCAAAGTTGCAATAACAAGTTTTACAATATTTGGCATTGAAATCTTATCTAGTTTTTTCTTCGTTCTGATATTTCTCTTTTGTTTGTTCTAGATAATCAAATTCCAAGAACATAATTCATTTTCTTTGGCTTAATATCTTATTTGGTACTTATCGAATTACTATCATGAATCTCCTCTAGAACACATTCATATTGTCACAAATGACGTTATGAATTCGATACTAATTTTGATGACGGCTATGGATTTCCCATATAACAGGGTGGTTGCACCTTATTTGCAAGTTTCATTGTAACGGAGTAACTGTCAACTCCATCCTCACAGAATCACAAGTTGACACATTTTTGCATTGAGCTGGTTCAATGTCTGTTAGGATTGGATAATACTTTTGGCTTGAACTTGAATTAACTTGATTTTATTAAACATACCTGTCATAAAGAACCTTGAGCTATTCGTTTAATCTTTCATCAAACCAAAGTCAAGCATAAACAGACAGCAAAGTCAAGTTCAACCTTAGCCCAACATCATCTAACACGAGCGCTGTTCGACTAAGGAAGGGGGGTGCTTGGTTGAGGGGTTTAGAAGATAGGTAATGATAATGATAATATTTGGAAGTGTTTGGCAGGCTATAATACTTTGGCTAAAAAAGGGTTGTGAAGCATAAATTGAGGGGAATGATTTAACTGTCCATTGCATTACCCACCATTCCCTTCCAACCAAGCATACCCTAAACTAGTTTACAGCCATGCTCATACATTAGAAAAATACCTTGGTTTTATTTTTAATTTCTATTTGACAATGAAACACCATAAGGAATGCTAACAAGATTGTAGAATAAAAAACCATAATAACGAACAAAGAAACCATCAACAGAAATGCGGAGGTTATGCCCATCAATGGTTTTTGAAAAAAAATGTAAAGCCTACTCCTGGCCGAACATAACAGACATCACCTTTAACCAGCAAATCAAGAATCATAATGGAAAGCTGTCTTTTCCTGTGTATGCGTGTGTTGTGGTGAGTGGGTTGGGAGGGGTTCAAGTGAAACTCCAGGTTGATATTTATCATTTCACTAGTAATAGCAGATAACTGATATTCTGTGAAAGCGAACTATGCAGTAGGAAACAAGGGTTGGAGACTGCTGGATTTCAACACAAACAAACCATACACAAAATGCTGTCAAATGGTGGCTTAAGCTATTAAAATAAAACCCAACAGGACCTATCAAAATCTTATGGATCACGCCTAATGGCTAGAAAGCCTAAAGTTTCTTCCAGTTCATCTTATAGACCCATTGAACTAACCAGGCTGAAGCTCACAAATTGAAGCAATTGAAAGACACTGCCCTTAAATATATATGATTAATAACATCCGGCCATCCGGGTTTGAAGCATACATATTGCACAAAAAAGTCTACGTTGACCTCAAGCTCACATTAAGAATGAGTCCGTTAAAGGAAACATGTAGAAGCTGAAAAAAGTATCACAGAAATCTGGTAGGGAAAGCTAGAACCTCAACTTTCCAGGGTATGGAAGCTCATGCTGCATTTCAAAATTATTTTTAAATTGAGAAATGTTTAAATGCAGGGAGTGTTTCCCTGTACAGGTTAGAATCCAGTGACCAATTAGTCAACAGTGTACATTTTATCTCCGACAATCTATTAATGGCAAACTTAGTAGTTTCTCATAACGATTTGGGTGGGTATAGATGCAGATAACTTCTTTTTTATATCAGACCTCTTCATTGTGCTGTCACAAGTTCCCAGGGCTGGTAAACTAACTACTAAAGTATTGATGCTTAGCAACAGAGTGTCAAAGTGTTGGAATTAGAGCCATATTTGGAATATACACCAAAACACAGCTTTTTGGATCCAAATCTTATGAGAAATGAAAGGTTATATTTGGCAGCTAAGAGGACGATTAGTTATGATTTGTCATTTCTGTGTGGATTCTTGTTATAATAAGAATCAAATTGCATTATCTTGGAAAAGGAAATTCCAAAAGGTTTGTACGAATGAACCATAAGATCCCACATTTGTACTAAAGAGCATTATTGTAAATTCATGAAAAACAGGAAGTGGTAGCAAATACTTATAGTACTTGTACTAAATCGAGATGGAGCAGTTTTAGCAGCAAAGGCGGAAGTCAGCTTATAGTACGCTAACTGCATCGATGTACTAAGTGGACATTTATGGAATAAAAAAGTCAAAATCGGGAACGCTTACAATTCAATTTATTAGGGATGCATGTTCATGATGCTGGCAGTGAAACAACAAAAGTTGAACTTTATATCTAGATCGCTAGATGACTCAGGGGTTGAACTTTAAATAGATAATAACTTTCTTTAATAGTCGTACCTCAGGGTCATAAAGAACATTATAGCCTTCATTTTAATATACCCATATTGTCAACAAGAGCAAGAAAATATATTTCAAGAAATATATTCTTAGATTCTGCTTTTTAATTAATGTTTCACAGTCACGGGATCAGAGATCTGTTACCTATAAATTTCTAATTTTTATTTGATCAGCAGAAAAATGTTAACAAGTCTCAAACCTGTACATTGTACACACACGATAACACGAAAAAGATTAGCTAGCCTATCACTTAGACTGTGAGCATCTACCTTCAGACTCATAACAATATATTAGAACAATCCTATATAGCTATCAGCTAAAAGGGAGAGACTTTAGACAACTTAAATACAAAGAAGAATATAAACAAAGCTGTAAAGATAACATTACCAAACCCTAAAACTAGTTTACAAGCTGTAACAGTTATGATTCAACTATTAATGCATTCATAATAATGAACGCACAAACCACTCTATAACTAACACATATAGAAGGATAAACAATACATGAACCAAATTATTACAGTATGTAACTGTAGGCAAATCACAACCTTCAACCAAAACCCAGTGATGAGAAACAGCAACTCATCATGATGGGTTTTAGGATGTGTGCAAACTTATAAGCGGTGACCTTGAAGCAGAAGACGTACCTATGTACTTTTTCTTTTCATGTGGTTCATAACAACAGGTTTCCCTTCAAATAAGTCCGAAAGGTAATTCTCCAAGTCATCAGGGTAATACTTGACATACTTCCCGCCATGTCTTCCACCCTCTAGTTGACTCCCAAACCTCCCTAAAAACGCACGGTATGCTGGAAGGACTTTTTCTGATATAGATATTCTAAGTTCTTCCCGGAGTTGCTCATCAGGAACCTTCCAGAGTGTTTGTGTCCTATAAATATCTTCAAAACAAGCGTTGAAGTTTTTAAATCGTTCTTTAAGAATCACCTTGGATGCACTAGTTGAGCTCCCACTAATCCCTTCATCTTTCAAATACAGCAACGCCTTGCTCCATGCTGCTCTGAGATAACTCGTGTGCCATTGGCGAATCTTACCACGATGTTTACGGATCCACTGGTCACCCAAAAGGTTCCGAAGCTCTGATTCTTTAACTTTCTGAACAATGTAAAGGATGTTATTCATCAAGAAAATGTATCGCATTGCACTATCTTCATATAATCTTGACTTTTCGTCGATATTTGACTCCAAAGAAGCGATCAGTAACTGCACACGAAGTGCTATAGGGGATATAGTATCGACACCATCACCATCATTTAACTGTGAAGAATTCAGCTCAAGATGATCACCTTTTGGCAAGAGGGTATTCAACGTTTCACTATAATCCACCAATAACTTCAAATAATTCATAACATAACGCGTGATTGGGTGAAGATCGCCACCCTGTGCAGCCCTAGAACTTTCAGCTTTGACAGCGTTTTCAAATTCCACAAAAGTCCCAACCGCTGCCATACCCAAACCACTCAAAACTCCCTTAGCTTCACTGCAAACCAATTCACCAGATTCATCTGCGTACAAACCTTCTAGATCTCGCGAAACATCAACAAGAACCTCATACATGTCAAGAATCCTAAACAGTTTCTCTGACGACCTCTGACTAATCGCAACTGCCTCGCCAAAATTCAACAACTGCATCACACAACCTTTCGCCGTCTCAACAAAACAAATCTCCTGAATCGTTTCCGACTCACTGAATATCATTTCGCACAAACGTTTTTCCCCAAACAACAGAACCCTAACCACAACCTTAATACCTTCAATCCATTTCTTCAACTTTAAATCCAAACGTTTCCACTCAATCCTCTGCACCTCCTCAATACTAACTCTCTCCACACCTAAAATCGACAAACACTCGTCCAAAACATCACGGCGTACACTAGTATACACCTGACAACACTCTTTCTCATATCCGGACCTAATCATTCTATCCGCAATATCTTTAAGTTCATCAATAGCTTCAAAACAAATCAAATCAACACTCACATCACCTCCTAAACTCGCACCTCTCTCATGATGCAAACTACTCCCTTCCTGATCCAACACATCATGTCCAAAACTCTCCGTTTCATCCTCAGTCTCCGATCCGGCTCCGCCTAACGCACGCGGAACCGTTACAGAACCACCAGCCGATTCCGGTTCCGTTTCAGCATCGCCGAACGACCGCGAAGCCGAAACTGAACCGCGAACCGATCCGTACAACTCATTAGCATCTAAAGGGACAGTATTACGAATCAAAATACAACGAAATTCATCTTCTAACCTGGACATAGCGATCTGAATAGCGTTCTCAGCTTGATCCAAAACGTCGTCGTTTCGTTCTTCCGTTTCATCAATGTTTAGTTTTTCCGTCAGCTGTATCATCAAATCAATGGCAGTCAAATACTCTGACGACATCGCCGTCACCGATGCATCGTCTTCCGGCGATTCACCGGTACCGGAATCACCATACCGGAGAATGATCTTCTCAGCGCGTTCAAACTGTTCGGTGAAGGTGACGTCATCATCGGCGGTACCGGAATCCATAAAATCGGTGATATTAGATAAACGGTTATCAAATTGTGATAAAATTAACATCATATCTTCTGTTGCTTTTGTATTCATATTTAGCGATTTTACAATTTGCTGAGCTGTCGCTAACACTCTATCTTGTCCTTCTGTTGTTGCCGCCATCACCGGAAACTAATATATTTATATATATAGATATAGATATAGATATTATGTATTGTATGTATAATTTTTTTTTATTATTAAATAAGCCTAATTTCTGTTACACGGCGGTTGGACGGTGAACGGAATAACTGTGTGTGAAATGGATGTGTTTGTGTGTTTGATAAGCAATTGATGATTCCGTTACTTTATTTTGTTACAATTACACACACAGACAGTGAGTGTGTGTGTGTGTGAGAGAGAATTGTGTTCCGGGATTACTTTTCCGTTTTGGCCGGCCTTAAACGGAGGTTATCGTCTTGGTGAGAGGACTTTTACATATTTTAATTGTGTATAAAAAAATAGATTTTATGTATCAACAATTGTACTTATGTATATCCATGTATTAATATTAGTAACGTGTTTGTTTAGTGTAAAAAACGTGTCCCCTTAAATATCTCAAATAAATGTCCATTAAGTTATCTTAAAATAATATTTAGATAATTATAATTATCATTTCTAATTACTTTGTTAACGAGTAATTTTACCCGGGCGTTGCCCCGAAAGATGTAAATAATCGTTTATTGTGTGTTATAATATGTAAAATTATAATGTGTTCTTAGAAACATTATATAACCGGATGACCTGACTTGATATTAACCACGTACAGTGCATTTGCTCACAAAACGACTTGTAAAAATAAAACAAATGGTTAGAAAAATCAAGTTGACACATGTCACTTGAAATAAAATAAAAATAAAAATTTTGTGATGGATGTGCCGTAAACACCAAAAGAGCGTTCACCACAAGTATAAAGAAACATGTTAATACAAACGGATCTGTTAAATTGGACTGTGGTTGCTAAAGGTTTCAGACTTAGGGACCATCGGTGCTTGGGAACTTGAGAAAGGACTAAAAGTGCAAAAGAAACTACAAGGACCATTGTTGCAAAAATGTACAAACCAAAGGGACCATTCTTGGAATTAAATATAAGAGAATTTTATATTAAAAAAAAGTTCACGAAACTACAAGGACCATTGTTGCAAAAGTTTACAAACCAAAGGACCATTTTTAATTGGAATTAAATTTAAGAGAAAAAGAAAAGAAAATTGGCACGAAAACTGGTGAACCTAAATTATATATATATATATATACAATTACTAAGAAATATATTGCTTTAAAAATCTCAATCCAAAATTTATGTAAATATATGTTACTGTTAATTTTATACAACATTGATAGGATGGTATTTTATAGCTTATGTAACAAGTATTCATAAATGTATTAAAACATGTAATAATTTAATATAAAATAATTTAATTATAAATGCAAATATAAAGATATCTTTGAGACTTTGACAAACAAGATCTTTTGTTTAAAGACATTTATTTCTTAATATTTGTGACATTACAACTTTTAAATATTAAGTAAATAAATTATTGAGATGTATATGGTGTACAACACACTAAATATGTTATATGTTATTATCAACATATAAATAGACTTAATCATATGCTTCCATAATCCAAAAATATATTATATTATATTATATGTGTTATAAATTTTGTAACCAAAACAAAAAAGAGTTGGAGATGTGAACAAGTTATGAACAGTTAGTTTGGTTATATTCCCAAGTAAAGGTCTCGAGATTTAAGGATTTGACAAAATTTTATGGATCAGTTATAAGTTATAACTATATCAATATTTGCCAAAACTCATATTTGATTTGAAATTCATTTATCCAAAGCCAATTTTGAAAACCTGGCCAAAATCTAGAAATGCAAAATATTTTAAACTCAACCTATCAGCTTTAATTCAAGGACCGACATTCAATTAATGAGAAAAGGTTCTTTAGCATTAGAGTTTGCATCAAGAAAAACTTTCTTGATATTAAATCACTTGGGTTCTTGTGGTACATAAATAGAACAAGAAATAGAGAAAATAAGTTGGGAAGATTGGTATTCATTTAACTTTATGTAACGCTTGTATTTGTACCCTTTTTTTACATTTCGCAAATTGATGGATGTAATTGTGAATAATACTTACTTTAAAAATAAAAAAAGACATATTCCTTTGTGTATTGTTTATGCAATCACTTGTTATATAACAAGTGTATGAATTTTCTTTTCATTTTGTCTCAGCATGATATTTATTTACTTTTATTATAATTTCATTTGAATTATAATAATTTACTCATTATTATATTTCAAAATTAGTGTGTTTACTAAACAAGTGAATTTTAAAAATTTATAAGTAATACATCATATTTTTTTTATTAAATGATATTTGTCTTTAAGTTTCATAATTTATTTTCATTATTATTCTCCTTTTTTCAACTAGATATAAGATGGTCAATAACTATAGAAAAAGTAATTGAATTAGGTTTTTCATGTTCGGATAATTTAAAGATGACAAGTTATTTTTGACTCAGATATATCTACGTAACCGGATTTTTTTTTTCTTTTTTCATGCCGAATTCTAACTACTTATTTGACTAGAGTATTAGGTTGATAGTAGTATTTATTTAGTTTTTATTTATTTTTATTCATAAGAGTAGAGAAGAGAAGAGTAAGAGATTTGTGTATAGATAGTTTTTTTCAAAAAAAAAAAGAAAAGAAAAGAAAAATAAAACAGTTTAGTAAAATAGTGAGAAACAGAAAAACAGACGTCAAAAGACTTCATTGCCGGATCCATCTCGGCAGCTCTTCACGCGCACTAATTGAATCGAATCAAAAGCCACCGGCAATGGAGGTCGAATTGAAAGCGATGTTAAACGATCTGCAAAACCTAAAGTCTTCATTGCCTGATCCATCGCGCCACTCTTCCATCGATCAAGTAACTTTCTTTTAACTCATTGATTACTTAAATTGCATGTAATCCGTTTGATCGTCAGGATCAAATCGGCTCTGTCTTATTTAATATTAATGCTTTACATAAGCCCTAGTAACTTTTTTTATTTTTATTTATTTTTTATATTTAATTTATAGGATTTTTATTTATTTATATATTATTAATTGTAAATGTAAATATTAACTAATCAGTTGATGAGTGAATTTTAGGATTGCAGTAATAAAATTAAATTGAAGCTAGTGTATTTAAAAATGAGGACTTGTGTGCAGTGAAGAAGCCTATCTAGTTGTTCTTGGTTATTAATATGACTTGTGTCCTGCCAGATTATGTTGCGTGTAGAAAACCTTGCTAGTCTTGCAATGGCTGGACCAACTCGCCGTACGAAAGTCAAGGTTTTGTCTACGTCTATACCCGGTTGCGATTAATTTTCAATAAAGTGATTGTTAGAGTAATTGATTATACTGTTGATTTGATGTCAGGATATGAGTGCAGAGGTTGTAGATAGCAACCCTTATAGTAGGCTCATGGCGCTGCAGAGGATGGGCATTGTGGACAATTATGAAAGAATACGGGACTTTTCAGTTGCCATAGTTGTCTGTACTGAACCCATCTTTTTCGTTTTTTTTCCTTCTACTTTATCATTCTTTGCACTAAACTGTCACTTCTATTACAATCACAACATAGATATTTTGTTGAGTTTTGGCTTATGTTTTGTTGCATCTATTTGTAATCCCTTAACATCACATTTCTTGCAGGGTATTGGTGGGGTGGGGAGTGTCGCTGCCGAAATGCTTACAAGATGTGGTATAGGGCGTCTTTTGTTGTATGATTATGATACAGTGGAGTTGGCTAACATGAATAGGCTATTTTTTCGTCCTGATCAGGTGTGGTTAAATGATTGCCATTTTCTTTTCTCAGGGATGTAAAACGATCTTGTATAAGTTGTGGTTCTTTTCATAAAGTCAATACCATTTTTTTATACTCTTATCTGCAAACAAAGTTACGGACTTTACTATTTCTAATTAAGTTTTAGATTGCGTAAGTTGTTAATATTGCTAATATTGGTTTCATAATTCTCAGGTCGGTATGACCAAGACTGATGCTGCTGTTCAAACTTTATCTGAAATAAACCCGGATGTTGTTCTTGAGGTATGTCCACTGCAGCACAGTATCTGTCTTTACAGTTGATGTAACTAAACATATTGACCTTAAAAATCTAAACACAATGTGTAAGAATTAGCCTGCTTCTGATACTTATGTCTAAAGGAACATTTTTTCATATTAGCTCCTTATGTTTTAACCTTGTTATAAAACGTTATGCTGAGCCCGACGGGTCCAGTTTGCTCTATTGTTTGGTTGCCTAAGTTTGTAATTCTGGATTAGGTGGATGTATAAGTGGACTCATGAGTGGTTCATTCTAATATATAAAATATATTTAAATTTAGATTATATAGGCATATGATGATACAAGTTCAATATTGTATTATTTGATACGACATTTCTTAAACCACTATTATTATTCCATCTATTTACACGGAAATGATTAGAAAGATTACCTCCATTTTTTTCCCACTATTGTCAGAGCTTTACGCTAAACATTACAACAGTTCAAGGCTTCGAAACTTTCGTTGCAAGTCTCACAAACAAATCTTTTCGTCAAGAGAAAGAAGGCACCGGAGTGGATCTTGTGTTGAGCTGTGTAGATAATTATGAAGCAAGGATGGTTGTAAATCAGGTCAGAGTGGTGCCATTGTTGTCAGATTTATTTCAGGCTTTCTCACCCTTATTTGCTTCATTTTTGTGTGCTTTATTAGTTTATTATAGATAGTTGGTGGTTGATTTTTGTCTTCTTTCTTACCGAGGATTTTGTAGCTAACCCAGTTTTCTTTTTACAGGCTTGCAATGAACTAAATCAAACTTGGATGGAGTCTGGTAAGTAAATGAATTTTTCTTTGTTTTGCCTTATTGTATGGGAAGACTGCCAGTCATTGGGTAACCAAAGATTTTTGAGTAATGATAAAATGCTAGCATCTTTGGCTTTCAATTGGGCAGCACAAGAATGCATGACAATGAAATGTTCTAGAAATACTTGTATCGCATGAAATTCACTCCTAATGGGGTATTTATTTCTCTCCTGCAACATTAGAAATAAAATTTTATAACAGCAACCTGCATCTCTGTACACATGTTCATATTTTGAACACATGCCCGAAACTAATTACATTTTCAGCATGGGCGGAACTTAGTAGGGGAAGGGAGGGGTCCTGGCCCTCCCAAAATGTCCAGTGATTAGCCATATATATACTAGATTTGGCAAAATGATAAACAAAATTCCAAATAGTCCAAGTGGTGAAGTTCCCTGATACAACATGTTTCTATGTTTTGTTTGGCAGAGGTTCAAAACTCCCAGGCCCCAGCCTTCTTTTTTTTTTTTTATCTATTTCATTAATAATTTTTCTAGTACTAAACCACTATCCATTTCATTGATAGTTTTCCTAATACTAAACCACCAAATACATGATGATATATTATACAAGTATATATAATATATAACTTTAACATCACTTATAACTTTATAAGAAATATATACTTAACCAGTTTAGTGTATAGTATATGTTTATTTATATAAATGTAGAACTAAAAGTAATTATGAGTATATCAATAAATTAAATATATAAAATAATCGTAAAGTTATGTTTAATATGCTATGCATACAAACATCAAAATTTATCTTGGCCCCTCCAGAAAAAGAGTTCAAGTTCCGCCACTGTTTTTCAGGATGAATGGTTTCTGAAATATCTTTCTTTTACAGTCTTAATCAATTCTGCTTTTTGAGGGTTTGGTATATTTTTGGGCAGGTGTGTCGGAGGATGCTGTTTCGGGCCATATACAGTTATTGATTCCTGGAGAAACGGCCTGTTTTGCTTGTGCACCTCCTTTGGTAAGTGTAGTTAAATTAATGAACTATACCCATTCGCTCCTTTTTCCCTTCTGGCTGCTGTTGTACATTTTACGAAATCAGCTTAAAAATGATTTTTCTCTTGTTCAGGTTGTCGCATCTGGGGTGGATGAACGTACACTTAAGCGTGAAGGAGTTTGTGCTGCATCTTTGCCTACTACTATGGTGAGGAATGCCTTTGCCATCCATCAACTGCTTTGTTCCTTAAGTCTATTTTTAGGAGTTCATGGACTTAGCATTATTAATCCTTTCCCTCTTTTAATATTTAGCAGCATCATCATTTTTTGCTTATTCAAATATCTATTATAATTGCACGTGATAAGTTTCATTGTAATGCTTTTTTCGTTTCGGTTAACATTTCATATTATTTGGCAGGGGGTTGTTGCTGGCCTTTTAGTCCAGAACACACTAAAGTTCTTGCTGAAATTTGGACAAGTCTCGCCATACTTGGTAAATAGTCCACAACTCTCTCTTTCCTCTCTGTGCATACTTGTGTGTTATATTATGTAGTATTTTACCTGGCTCATTTTGTTTACCGTTATATCCGAGTATTCTGCTTACCAAGCCATGTTAATTGCTTGCATGAATTATCTCAAGCCTGTTCAAGGCGGATAATAGTGTGTATTCGAAACTCACTAGTCACCACCCATGATTTTGGCCACCACCAATTATCATATGCAGATAGTTCTTTGGACTAATCATATATTTTTTGGTTATATTGTGAATATCAGGGATACAATGCTCTTAAAGATTACTTCCCAACAATGACAATGAAGCCAAACCCTCAATGTTCAAATGGACCTTGCCTAGAACGCCAGGTATATTGATATCATGGAGTCTTTCTTGAGTTTCTGTTTGATACATGAACGTTTTATAAAGTTGTTGGTTTCTTTTTGATGCTATAATAAACATTCCTCATTCTGCAGAAAGAATACATGCTCATAAAGCCTGCAAGGGATGCAGCTGCTAAAGCAAAGATGGAGGAAGAACTATCAACAATAGAAATCCCAATTCATGCAGATAATGAATGGAATATAAGGTAAGTTACACTAAGGACTTCAAATAGTTTTCGACTTCCATTTTCATGATGTTTATTGAGAAAGGCTAGACTTACAAACAAATGTTTACTAACAATGTTGACAAACCCATGTGGCATCATTAAAAACCAATAGAATTATTTTCCTTTTCTCTTTCTTCATTCTCTCTTCATTGTTTATTGGTCCACGTCAGTTTGTAAACATTGTTTGTAAGTCTAGCATTTCTCATGTTTATTTGATTGAACTGCTGATTAGAGGTGGCCAGGTAGGCGATTGGGTACCAGGCGGGTTGACCGCCAAACACAAATTTCTTTAATTTTTAAATATTTACTAATAAATTATGCGTTATTTATGATTACACAAATTTTAAAATGATTCACAAGGCTGTGTGCATTAATTATAGACTCCGGATGACTTTTAACTCATTAAGCTCTTTCTTCTTTTAGCAAATTTTTTTGACTTAATCCATTTGATATTAAAGACAATCTAAATCCACCTATAAATAATAATTCACATTAAAATGTTTTTTTGTGTGGATATTTCGATGTAAAATTTCTATTCTTGACAAGCAATTGATCTTATTTGTAATTTGTTTCTTTCAGTGTTGATGACTGCGAGGTTGATGTAAAAAATGCCCAAAATTCAGGTTAGCTAATTCTACTATTAACTAATGCAATTCCTGAATGGAGATTACCAGGCTAAAAATATACAGAAGTTTACTGTAATTACATGCTGACTGCAAAATTCCTTAACTTGTGTAAAAATCTCAAAGATATGAACATCTTTTAATGGAATGAAGAAAAGGATAGGAATGAGTTTGAGTTCAAACCATTTGATGAATTCAATCACTCTTTGTACATATCATTCTGACATTCTCTATCAATGGGAGGAAATACATTTCCGAGGGGTGGCAAAATGGGCGTGCAGGTTCGGTAACGGGATAAAACATGTCGTTTATAAACTGCAGTTTCAAATTGTCAAACAATTCCATATCCATGAACTCAACCACTTGTTCTATATATTGTTCTTAAATGTTGATACAGCTCTTTTTACACTTGCAGATGCACTACCAGAAGGTCTTGTTCATGAGCTACCGAATGCTGATGTGTATCAACAGCCAACGGTCTCAAAAGAAACAGTGGACTCTGTAGATGACCTTGAAGATCTCAAAAGGCAACTCGAGGCACTTAATGCCGCCTAGTTTTGTGATTCTAATAGCCAAATCAAATGTGATAAAGCAAGAAAAATTTAGAGATGTTCCCAGTTTTCGTCTAGGAGTTCCTTGGACTTGCTTTTAAAAGTTTTGAACTTTTACAGCTTTTTTTATTTTATTTTTGCTACTCCTTTGTTACATTCTGATCCAGTTACATTCGCCTAAAATAGAAGAAAAAACAACAAAGTTTATTTACATTTTTGCCGGAAAATGCTAAAGTTAATTATATAGGTGGTAAATTGGACCAGTCATACTAGATTGTATAGATAACAGGCTAAAACCAATTTTGGCCTGTTGTGACGTTGAGTTACCTGCAACTCTGCAAGTACTTTAAAAAAAAAGAAGGTAAAACAGAAGGAACCTTTTAGTCTCTTGTACCGCATTGGTATCTACACAACCACCCTGTAAGGTTTTAGTGTACCAAGGTAAGTGCACCTGAATGGATGTCATAACATAGAGTCGATTAAATCTGGTTTGAGACGAGGATAGAACCCGTGCCATTTGTTTCCCCCCACAATGGGGCCTCACATAAGCGGTGACAGGTGGCCACTTGATTTATGACCAAGTGGTTTTTCAAATGGTTAATTGATCGTGCAAGTACTTTGTATCTAATGATGATATTATTTTGCCTACTCTTTGCAGGATAACCGGTGGAATATGATCGATCAAACAAAAGTTAAAGGAAAAAAATAAAAACAAAATTAAGTTTAAGGGTTAAATTGAAAATTGAGCAAGAGTAAGATTAAAATGAGAGCAAAAACAATTTAGGATCTAAAATAAGAATAAAAATGAAGTTATAAATGTAACTTTAAGGTTTATAATAAACTTATGGATGCGTGGTCTATTGAATTACTGCTAGCTGTAGTGTGCAATGTACTAGTGAAAAGGAAAAGTGAATTGAGATTACTAATGACCGGTGGAGGTTGAATAGAACATATTCCGTTCCTCACGACTGCCAATGATGGGTAAGCCCTTTGCAAATTTGATATTATGTAACGAATATCGGAATGTCTAACTTACTTTGTCTTAATTGGGTCTGCGCTAGAGAGCCCCATCACAGAATAGATCTCAATTTAAACCTCTCAATGAGAAACCCTTATCACCCAGACTCGAACACGAGACCTGGAAGGAAAAACTCACCCGGGCCCACCGGATACCATATGAAGAAAACATGTCTCATTGGACCAACTTGGTGGTGGTTTATTAAGTAATAAATGATGTATGTATTAAACATGATTGCAAACATTATCTTTACTCCCATATAAAACAAACTACCCCTCCCCCCTTTTTAAACTTTCTACCTTTGAAATACCTAAAAGGCCCTTACTAATATAACTAACATTATCCATGATTCTATTGAATACCCAATATACCCTTAATGAAATTAATATACAAC
>JAOXNX010000033.1:18493921-18505026 GCA_028566075.1 Solidago caesia
AGAGCTACCCTGTCTTGTGAGCGTTGAGGACTCTGCCATACGCGTCTGTTGAAATTCACTTGTCAAAAAAAAAAAAAGATGTCTCGTCAATAACACATACCATTTTTATGTCTGGTCTTGTTGCTTGAGAAGAAAAGAGTATTTTTTGAATTTTCCGTTTCAAGTAATGGATATATATTTTATGAATCATTATGATATGGGAATCATGGGAAGTTTAAAAAATTTTGATGAGTAAAGCTAAGTAAGAAATTATTGTAAAAAAATGTAAAATAAGCATGAGGGTTTTCTGATCAATTTATTTGGAAAAGACAAAAGTCTCCATAGATATAGGGTATGTTTGACCAAAGTAGTTGTAGCTTGTAGTTGGAGTTTTTAGTTGGACCTGTAAGCTGTAACTTTTAAACAAAGCTGTTAGCTAGAGCTTTTATTTTTCAGAGGTGTTTGGTATGATAGCTGTAGCTGCAATTTAAGAGTGTAAAATGACAAAAGTGGATATTAAAATCTTCAAACAAAATTTATGAAAATGGTATTTGTGTAATTTTAAAAATTAAAAGCTCCATCCAACCTAAAAGCTCCCAAAACGTTACTTCAAGTAGCATTTCATTTTGGAGCTTTTTCTTTCAAATAAAAGCTCGAGCTAGTTGCATCCAAACAAAGCTTTTAACATAATAGGAGCTTATTATTCAAAATTAAAAGCTAAAGCTCCCAAAAAGCTTCTGAAAAGCTCTTGACAAACATGCCCATAAACAACTTAATCAAATTATTCCCGTAACTGCTTTTAAATCTTTTTTAGACCACTCTCAAGATGTTATCTAGTAAAATTCAAACCTAAAACTCTTCTAAAAACGTTAGTGATGTTATCTAGTGATGATTAAAACTATTATTTTATAAGTCTACTAGATAGATATATTAACTTGATGTATTTTTTGTCATTCTAATGAATAACTAGATTTTTCATATTCCGGTTATCCCAGGAGGACAAGTAAGGATGGCAAAAGAAAACCCATACCCGAAATTTTGGGCTAGGTTCGGGTCCAGGTCTGTGTGTCTCGAGCCACGTATGAGACGGTTTATTATATATTTTTTTTGAGGGTTTGGGTCCTGGGATAGTTTTAGATGCAAACTCGTATACCCGATCCGTATACCCAAAACCCATCCCGAACCCATATACCCAACCCGTATATATTACATTACATAATAGTAATATTTCAATTTCCAATGGATATTAAAAAGTATTAAAATACTAATTGGGCTAATACGTGCTAGTTTAAGATAAAATCGTACAAATAATTGTAGTAAGTAAACCTATTCTGAAAATAAAAATAAAAGTTAATGGATCGTCGATTACCCGTGGAAAAACCCGTTATCCGATAGTTCGTAAGTAAACTGGTTTGGGACATGGATATTTAATCGGGCCCGGGTCAGGGATTACCTAAACCAGACCCATACCCGGCCCATTGCCACCTTTAAGGACAAGTCTTTTTTACTCAGATATATGCGGTCTAACCGAAATATCCCATCTAGTGACTGTTTCAGAACTCTTTCCTAGCCACCCCAAGATTATGAAAGATGATACTAGTACCATATATTTTAATAAATGAACCGCGTTCATGCATCACTCACTTGTATAGTTTGCTGTAACAATTGTACAGTGTAATAAATTAATCAAAATCCATGCACATTTATCATCTCCCCAAGATTATACATAGGAACTTTTGCACCTAATACCTCTTGTAAAGATTTTTTATATGTTAAACACTAGCCACCTTGGAAGTGGTTGAATAACTAAAATTTAGTCTTATGTACATATAGTGATATACATAGAAGTTAAATTTCAAGATTTTATAATATTTTGAATAATTTTATGTGTAATGATATTCACATTCTATATATTAGCATGTGTCTATCACTTTATATGCTATAGGATTTGAGTCAGATTGTTAAACCATCTTCAATGGTTATATCATTAGAAATTCTTATGAATCCTTAGCCAAGGGTATGTTTCTTAACCATTAAATTATATTAAAGTATATCTATAGTTTGGTATCTGTGGGTAGAAATCCTTAATCGATGATGTAATCATTAGGCATCCTTATACTTTTTTTTTTTTTTTGTATATGAAATATGTGTGGTGATGTGAAAAATGTAAGGATATGTAAGGATGTTTGTATGGTTGGGGGTAAAAATAAGGATTTTAAAGATTTGTAAGAATGTTTAATGATATGATATGACAGCGAAAGATAACAGATATGACTACTTAAATCATAACTTCCTTATATCCATGTATATCAATGGAATTATATTGTTGTTTTTCAATAAATTTATCTAAAATGATAGTTAACATTTAATTTTAATAGTTATATTAAAAATATATATACACGTTCTGTAAGTTAGAGTGGAGGGAGTGGTGAGCTCTAACCCAATTCTATGCAAATTGCCATGTCACTATTCCCCAATAGGATTGTTCCATGTAAAAGCAACATAATTCTACCCAAATCAACCCGAATGGAGGGAGTGGTGAGAACCAACCCATCACCAAATTCTTTTTTATTTTTTATTATTTTTATTACATAAAATAGCAAATAATATAAAAATAAAAATATAATAATTCATTAAAATTAAAAAATACAATCAATGTTGACTTTTAAAAAAAAACATTACTTAATACTTAAAAAAAAGTAGATTTTAAATAGTAAAAACACTAATCATCGAAGCATGCTAAGTTTTGAGCCGCTACGTGATCCGTAAGATCATATCGAAGACGGTGCTGGACAAATTCGTCTAATCCGTTACCACCCTCTCGTGGAAAACTGCCTGGACCGGCCCATCCATTATATGAACCCGCGAGATTGCCCTCCCGCCGCCTTTTATAATCATATTGTGCAATATAATACACGCATGAATGTAAGTGCTAATCTTCTTGACGGTTATAGGCAAGAGACGACGTTCGAGAATTTTCCATTTTCCTTTAAGAACACCAAAAGCTCGCTTGACATCCTTTCTTGCCCTTTCTTGGTAACTTTTTGAATTTCTTTTCCTTTGGGTCGGTTGGATACGATATGCTTTAACAAATGTTGACCACCTATGATAGATTCCATCGGTAAGATAATATCCGCGTTTGTAAGCCGTTCCATTTCGCTCGGTAAAATAAAAGTCAGACTGATTCAATAAGTTGATATCGTTGTTTCACCCCGGGGACCAAAATACACATGCCAAATCCACAAATCCTGTGAAGCAACAACTTCAAGCATAATAGTTGGACCGTTATGATCACCTTTCGTATATTGCCCTTTCAACCTTCTAGGACAATTCCGTCATTCAACATGTGTACAATCAATGCTACCAAGCATTCCAAGGATGTGATGTCTCGCTTCATGTGCCTGGAATATGCGTGCAACGTCTTGTATCGTCGGCCTACGTAAGTACTTTCAACCATATAACTCAATGATGGCCTCACAAAATTATTCACGACATTCACGTGACGTTCTTACAGCCATGCATAAATATTCATCATATTCATTGGGGGGATTACCTGTGATGAGTTGCCTAACGGCCGATGTGCCTTTTTGTATCGCCGTGAAACTTTTTTCCTCCACGCGTCGTAACCTTCTTGAAATACGGATATCTCGTTTCAATGTCACCAACTATTTTCAAAAACATGCTTTTATTCATATGAAACTTCTTTCGAAAATAAGCTTCGTCGTACTTTGGTTCTTCAACGAACCAGTCATTCATTAGAATTTGATGACCTTTTTCCCGATGAAGTTCTATGTTTGTATGACTTTGATAGCTAGAGCTTGTCGTGTCTTCAAACATTTGATACGCGTTAAGCAAAAATTGCATTGAGCAACCCGTGGATATCTCATCGGATGAAGACGAAAACACATATTCCGATTCGAAAGAATCGGAAGATATTTTTGTGATAAAAAGTTTGGGATTTTATGAGAAAAAAATGAAAGATGGGTTGTGACGAGTTTATGTGAAAAATAGTTTGTGATTTTAACATGAAAAGTTGTAGTGTATACGGGTGAAAAAGGGGTTTAAAAAGGAATAAAAATTTTTCTTCCTTTAAAAAAATGTTGCAAACGATCACTTTTTTGACTGTTGGGAGCCCACTTGCACGCTCATCTCTCTCGGTTAACTCAACCAACTCGTTACCCACCCCACCCTACCCAATTGACCGGTGGCGATTGGCGATGTAGCTGATGAACCCGATCGAACCCAACCCCCTACCTGAGCCCCACTCCCTCCACTCTTAGATACTACAAAAGGAGTGGGAATTTGTTGATTTGCATTGATATCTAATCGATAGGTTTGACAAAACAGATTGATAAAAATATAATTAGAAAATCCCAAAATTTTGTTAATTTATATATATTAAAGTTAAAAGTTGCGTTATTTGTATTTAGACATATCGTTTATTTGAAATATAAACCATTGTGAATGTCTCGATGGTCAGGAGAAGTTTTATTCTCATTTTAATGTCGTCCGAATCTTCATTGGTGGCTCGAATACGATCACATGATATCCGGGTTAGCCTATTGTATTTGTTTCAAAACTTGTCCTTCCTAAATAACATCCCAATACTTAAACAAGAAAAATGTGTTGGGTAAAAAAAATTATATTATAGGACGTTGACTTAAATATTATCCAATTAAGTCTTAGGTAAATTATTTCTACTATTCCCTTAAAAAAATGCTTATATATATAGACGTTCAAAAAAAGAGGTCTCCTCTAGCTGGTCATCACCTTCTTCTTCTTCTTCTTCCTAGCTAAATTCTCTCTCTCTCTCTCTCTCTCTCTCTCTCAAAAAATGGAAAATGATCACAAGGAATTACAACTTCTCCCTACACCATTACCATACACCACACCCTCTTACTCACGTGCCGCACCATGGCCTTCCGAATTCATTACTTTCCAATCAAACAGCCTACTTGATGCCGGTGCACCATCTCCTTCCCTGGACCTGCAGCTTTCCATAACCATCAAACCACCGGAAGAAAGCGAGGAGAGCGCTTACGCGCGGCGTGTGATGGAGATGACAAGACGGGAAATGGAAATGGCTCAGTTGGAATTTGCACGTGCTAGGCACATGTGGGAGAGGGCACGTGAGGAAGTGGAGATGGTTGAAAAGATGAAGGAAAAGGCCATGCGCATGAGTGGTTCGTGTATGGAAATTACTTGTCAAGCTTGTAGAAAAAAATTTAGACCTTGATTTTATGTATGTTTATAAAGTTGTTATTGTTGAATATAATTAATTGATTTTAATTAGTGATAATTTATTTTTTATTTTTTATAATCAAATTATTCAACATATGTTTGACGAAAGTAGTTGAAGTTAAAGTTGGGTTATGACTCGGGCTAGGAACTAAAAATTGGTAGCGGTAGTTTGGGTTTTTTTTTAATAATGTTTCTTGGAAAAAAATTTATTTATAGGACTTAAAAAAAGCTACCCTGTACAACCACACACGACTCTTTTCTAACGAGAAAACTCCAGTCCAAAAAGCTTCAAAAAACTCTAATATACCGTCAAAATTGATTTTTTAAAATCATATAGACGTAGTCGAGTGTCCAACGCCTACGATTTTCAAATAAATGTCGTGAGTTTGAGTCACGGTAGTCTCAACTCTTCAATTGCAAATCGTTATCAAAGAAATTGTTTAACATCATAAAATCAAAGTTATATATAATCATATTAATTAATCGGGTTCATTCAAAACACAATGAAATTTATCATTGCCTGCAGTTTGTGTATAAAAACAAGCATTTCTTGAAATAATCTACGAGAATTAATATGGCCGGAGTAACAACATAAGATGTTATTTTCTTCATTTTTAGGAAAAGGATGAATTATATAATTGTTTGCAATATATATATAATAATAATGTATTGAAGAATCATGATTGTATATATTTCCATGTTTTTTAATTTGTTTTTGTTTTGTTTTTATGTAAGAAGTGATATGATGGCAACGTGTTTCGTTTGAAACCTTTTCAATTCATATATGCGATTGCGAGTTGAATATCGTTAGAATGGAATCATTCTGTCTTGTGACATCAGGTGATCTGATGGTACGTAAATTACTAAGACAAGTACGTATTTGGGTTTTTGAGTTTAAAATCATAAGAATAAGAATCAAATCAAATTGTACATATATATCTATATTTTTTGATTTATCTTATTTAGTAATTTGTATAAACATCTTGTAGATGCCATGATATTCACACATGCATGAAATCGACATTGAATATGTCATTTGATTTTTTATAACTAACACAGGAACAAAATGCTATTTAAAAAATAATAATATTTAATTTAAATTAATTCTTAAAATGATACTCTGTAAAATAAACCCATTTAGGTCGCTACATCTAAGTCAAAAAAATGGTTCACCATTCCCGAATAGCCTGAACATGGAAAATCATTTCAAACCACATCTAAGGTGGCCTAATGGATATTATCCTGGACCTCTTTGTAAGATGTCTCAAGTTTAAATTCCGCTAGATATAACCTTGAAGGTGACCAGAGAATGATCCGGAAACGATTACGGGATACCTCGGTTAGACCGTGTACACCCGAGTAAAAAAATAATGATTTGTCGAAGCCCAAGTAATCTGAACAGGAAAAACCTCATTTGTTCACCCGTTTGTATTATGTAATAATGAAAACAATATAATCAGTTTTGTATAGTATTTATAATAATCAAGTGGAAATGTTTACAATCTGAACCTTTTAAACTTGATAGTACAAAACTTGTTTCAAAATTAAATTTTACAAAAAAGTATACTTTAATTGTCTCAAAATCGTAAAAGGCCTAATGATTAACTTAAATAATAGTATATTTGTGCCACATGGAATGATGGAACCCATATAGGGAAAAATCTACATATGTCATATGGAATAGAAACAATAATGATTGACCATTTGACTGACTTGTATCTTGTCACTGCATCTAAAACCTTAAGTTCCACTACATTCATAATTGTACCTCTTTCAACAAATGAATAACACCACCTTTGGTGCATCTTTTCAAAATTTTGAACACTTTGGGACTTGAAAAGAAAGGAAACACAAAAAAAGTAAGTCGAGAAAGGAAACACAAAAAAGTAAGTTGAGTGTAAGACTGTAAGACAAGTTGAAATGTGTTAAAATGTACAGTACTACATACATATATTGTGTTGTTGGTTATTGATATAGATGGCATGGCAATGCATAAAAGCATATACATTGATCTCTCTCGTTTACCCAAATGAAATATTGGTTCCTGATAATGACCCATAATCGTAAACAACTAAACGGTGGACATGTTTGACAAAAATAATTGTAGCTTGTAGCTGAAGTTTTTAACCAAAACTGTTAGCCAGAACTTTTATTTTTTAATTAAAGATGTTTGATATGTTAGCTATAACTACAACTTAAGAGTGTAAAATGACAAAAGTAGATATTAAAAGCCCTAATCAAAAAATATGAAAGGGGTATCTGTGTAATTTTAAAAATTAAAAACTCAATCAAAACTAAAAGCTCCCAAAATTCTACTTCTTGTAGCGTTTCATTTTGAAATTTTTTTTTAAAATAAAAGCTCAAGTTATTTGTATCCAAACAATGCTTTTAACATAATAAGCGCTTATTATTCAAAATTAAAAACTAAAGCTCCCAAAAACTTCTAAAAAACTCTTGCCAAACATGCCGATAGAAGGAGATATCACATCATTACATTAACATTATACATCTTTTACTCAAACTTACTAAAAATATACATGATTTGGTCACAACAATATTACACCAAATTTGAAGGACCACTTATCAACCAACATCCCTCAAATGCTACTTCACCATGACTACCCTCACCCAGTCGTTTGCATTGTGAGGGTCACCTTAGTGCCTCTGGAATGGTTTAAGCAACTACACGTGTGTGGTATATGTTCCCTTGCTTTCACAACCTCCATACCACCAACTCTAAGGCCCTTTCCTATCCTATGTCGTAAATCTCGTCGAGCAACCATCGTGGACGACACGATAGGGACCACCCCATCGTGGGTGGTCATCGTCATTTCATGTCGTAATTTGGAATTGGTTCGACGGGATTTGGGGCCCACTTGCAGCGTACGAAATGTATTTTTTTTTTACCCAGTGTGTTTATTTGTGTAAGATCGAAGAGAGAGTGTGTGGGGTATGTGGGAGTGTATGTGTGTGCGGGTTTATAATTTTTTAATTGGGGATAAGGTGAAGATGAGGTTATGATAGAGAGGGGGGTAGTTCTTGGGTGTGTCTTGGAGAAAGAAAGCTGATGTGACAGTGAAGACGAGGTGATGACGGCGTCAGGATAGGAAAAGTAGGCCTAATCAGACTTATAACTAATCACATCATGCAGTTTATCACTCTATAGAAAGAACATCCCATACAGAGTGTTTCAACCCATAAGCTAGAAGTTATCTATACTCCTTCAAAATATATTTGTCCACTACAATACTTCTAAAGTTTCTTAAATTATTATAATATTCATTTCCAAATAGTACAACCACTTATCTTTTAAATATTTCATAACTTTTAATCTTAATAACTTATTTTTCAAACATCCCAACTTTTAATCTTAACTACTTATCTTACAAACACCAATTACATATAATCACAATAATTCATTTTGTCCAAATATTGATACTTTCAATTTTATGATTCATATCACCAACTATAAATACTTATCATATCATAATTTATCTCACACAATCATTAATAATTTAAGCATGTTAATAAAACAAGTGAAGAATTGGAAGAAGTCACAACCACCACCGTTCGTTGCAGATCATAAAATGTTTGGTTACACAGCACTGGTACATAGTAGTTGTGCTTAATAGGAGTTATGTATTGTTATTATTCTTGTCTTTTAAGAAACAGTGCATTATAACTTGTTAAAATGCAATAAGATACTATTGGTTATCAAATTTGCATAACTTAAGTAATTAAATGACTTATAACAAAGTAAATAAATAAAGCAAGGTCTAAATATATTCAAGTCATATGTTGTACTCTATTATAATGAAGAGTCAAAAAGTATTACAACGTATGGTTAGATAGAACTAACTTGATTACAATAAATATATTTATCACCAGATTAATTAATTAGTAACAGAATCTAGACTAACTAAGATTCAAACAAGTTTACAATTTTGACAACTTATGTAAATCGTAAAGCCAAAATACACACGGTAAAAACAAATGAACGAACAAGAACTTTATCTTCACAATGTTGTCTTTTATAGTGGGAGAATGACAATACTCTTCGAGGCTTTAGATGTTGATGTGAAGGTAGTTGTCAACATTCAATTAGCGAAGTACTTTGACATTTAATGCTTTTGATTTGTCTTCTTGTTCTTTTGCCATTTTAGGTGAAAGAGAAACCTCTGCACATGCTTACACATTTCCGTCTTTTTCCTTAGGCGAATAAAGTAGGTCACATGACTGTTTGGTGCGAATCATGTGACCCTTTGGCACCACACCATCCTTTTCTCTTTCCACCTATATTTGACTCATAAAGATAAGATAAGATCAACAAACTCGTTGTTGTATTGTGATCATTGAGGCTCGCTGATGACTGACGGCAGCGTCCAAATCATCCCAGCAAATCACAGTCCTAACAGATACACATATATAAGCATACTACTACATACTTATGTTGTATTGGAACATGAGTTGAATTATACTAACTTATCTTAGGTTGATTCTCGAAGCTGAAAAGAGATGATGGATGTGACTAAAGCAAGATGGGTTTTAGATTCATCATCACAACAAAAAGCAGACACAATGCAATCGCCCTCCTCATCTCTCTCACAATACACTTTTTGTTTTCACCTTGTTAGCTTTTAATTAGCACCATCTAGCAATTCAACCAAACACCCACTACCTTTGTCTCCTTGGGTTTAATTAATTCCAAACACTAAAAGCTAGCTAGATACTCATCCTTTGATCTTAATTATACCTTTGAATTGTCTTTAATATATTCTGAGAAGACTGAAACAATGCATGTGTAAATGGATATATATAACCACTCGCTTAATGGCGCAGTGGCCACCTGCACCTACTTTAGGGGAGTTGACGCGGGTTCGAATCCTTGATTAACCCTCAGATTCGAATTCCAAATCACTCCCTGGGTATTAACCGGTTGATCTCCCTCTTGCAGGGTGGGGGAGCTAGGTTCCAATTCGGAACCAGGGATCAAGGGGTTCCCTCCACTTACCCCCTAAATGGATATATATATTCCATTCAAGAAAAAATATTGTGTTATATAGTATAGGAAAAGTAACAATGAGTCTATATATATACATATGTGTACATGTCTATATATTTGTATTTAAGATCATCAATGTTAAAAGTCCTAATTACCAATTACCAATTAATTATATATGATGATATACAATCTACCTGGAATTAAGCTAGGATTTTTATCATTTTTAACTAAAAAGTTGGTGTGTTGGGCAACCCCTAGGCCCTAAGCCCCTAACACAGAGAGTACGTACGTTCTTTTGAAACTTGCACGACGACCCTAGCTAGCTTCCCCAAAGATCATTGCACATGCAATGAATAGTTGGCCGGTGAAGCCACCCAAGCAGCTAGGGGGCTATATATATATTCAAACCTGAAACATGTATCTAACAGATTAAGTCCCGCTCTATAGGCACATTAATTACTAGTATATATATATATATATATATATAACATGAGATGTGAGTTCCTGTAGGAAGTGTTTTAAAATGCGAAGTGTGCGAAATGTGTTAAAATGCACTAAAATGCAGCTTAAATATTACTAAAATACAGTGTCGGTTGGAAAAAATACCTCTTTTTTCCAATCGACAGTGCATTTTAATGTTAACTAAGATGCATTTTAATAGTTAATGCATCTTAGTTAACACTGAAATGCATCTTAGTTACTAAGATGCATTGGCAGTTGCGTATCAAACCACCACCCGTACCGTATCAAACCACCACACGATCAGGGTCGCCGCCCATCAAATCCAGATCATTCCCAGTTGCGTTCGGCTTCCAACCCCTCTATAAATGCCACGAGGTCAACGACCGAGAAGGCCGAAGGCCCCCTGAACGGCGCAGCCGTT
>JAOXNX010000033.1:18523245-18546615 GCA_028566075.1 Solidago caesia
ATTTACAATTTTTACCCCCACTTTAAATATAGCTCAATATATGTTATGTATATAATAATACACCTAAACAAACCAATAGTTTTCTAACATTATGTTTTTGATCATAAACTATCAAAGTGTCTACTATCAAGTTATTTATAATTATACTTTTGAGATTATCAAGTAGTCTACTATCAAGTTGTTTTATTATTATAGATTCAAACGATTAACTTAATTCATAGTAAATAACTAGTTATAATAATCTATTTTAATTTGAAAGTTTATATATTCCGGAATTTCACTAAATATGTTTTTTATTAGGTTTTCAATTTACTCTTGTTATATTACGAATGACTGTTATCATTTGATTACTTTTTTTTTTTACTACAAAATTAATGTGTTTTATCGAATCTTAGATAAGAGCTCAATTATCACTTTTAATGAGCTAAAACATGTTTTACCTAATAGGATGTGTTCATGTAGGTGACTTATTTTTTGTTTAGTTCAGATAAAATGAGTAGATAATGTTTGAATGATATGTTTGTATTACCGAAACTGATAGATATATGTAAGATATTATACATAACGATAGAGTGATAAATATTCTAAATTTTAAAAACAATCGTAAGAGATTTAATACTATTATTACGTTTTATGTTTCTTAATAATGACCCGACTCGACCCGTTTTGACTATTGTAACCTTTTATTTTGTCCTTCTGAACTAAGTTAAGGACCTACCTAGTGTGCAATCTTAGATTCGCCACTGTTGATAGATGCAGTCCTCCTCACAATTGAACTTATCACGTGATGAATAAATACCCAGCCCCCCTGAATTTTATCAGCTGCACCAAAAATTTGATACAGCTCACTGTATCTAAGCTATCCCCAAATATATAACATGTTGTAAAAACTAAAAATTCAACGTTAATGGTGAGGCTCGAACCCTGCCACTATTAAAAATTTGGATCCATCGGAAGCACTTTGCCCAACTCTTCTAGCATTAATGTTGTTCTTTTTAACCATATTATTTAAAAGCTATGGCCGATTTTTAGACCAATCGGATGAAAACATTGTTCATACGAAATTTTTTTAAATAGGTTATAATGTGTATGTACATTTGTTAGAGAAAAATCATAATACATGATTGAACTAAACCTACATCGATCATATGAAGTCTTGGTTTTGGCTATCTTTTTGACACCAGCCATTGTCCATCCCACAAGAATGACTCCGGATGCACCAACCATTGTCTATCAATCTTGTATGATTGTATTAATTGTTTATCTTAAATTCTTAATTACGTTTGTTTGGATCCTGTTTTATGTGCATTGCGTTGGAGTCCGGATTTGAAGTTAAAATTGGGATTTTAGGATAGGAAGTAATATGTACACTACACAATTTTGACATGCCCAACAAACTTAAAACCTACGTAGCTAGCTAGTTGTATATTATTGTGTATGAACAAAGTTATGTATATATCACTTTTAAGAATACCTTATCACCTCCTAGTACATTTTAACGTTGCTATTTCTTGAAAAAAAACCTTCTGAACCATTAACTTTCTAACCGTGATATTTATCAATAACAAGTCTTGCAGCCTTTGGAAGTTACAAATATAAAGAAATTTTCAATTCACAAGACATTTTTGAACACCAGGCTTTGAGTTTTACTATCCCTTCTTTGGCATTATTGGAGACCCTAGCTAGCTTCAAAATCTTTTTTGAACACTTGACATATAACGGTCGATAAATTACTAACAATCTTCAACTTCACATCAATTTAACTTATCTATCGGTACGTACTCCCGAAAGCTAGGTGTGGATCACTGGATTGGCGGAGATACCATTGACCCCGGATGTCATTTGGAATCAGTAATTATCCACCCCACGAAAATAGACGAAGATATAATTGTTACTCCATAATCTTCTAAAACTTAATTGGAATATATATATGCTTTACTGGTGACAAGGCACACAAAGATTATGCAAGAAGGGTGGCTTTAAAGCTTGACCACTTGATATAGAAAAGGCAGAAATTTGCAAATTCAACTGCACAATGTATCATGATGTTTGAAAGGATGATTTTATACAGAGATCTCTAACACTATAACTGCATATTCAATCATTCAAACTACTTTTTTTTTGTTTTTTTTTTTCTTTTTTCTTCTTGTGGTTACACTGTGTATAGCAACCCAAATGTTCATCACAGAATTTGCAGGAATTGCTACACCAACAGGCTGCTCATTCGCCTTCTTTCCGTCCCTGCCACTCTCCACGAAAAATAAAACCCAACAGCCACCAAGTCATTGAGCAATCGGTTTTTAGCTGCAATAAAGAAACACAAAATTACATAGTTTTTTTTTTATGTGTATAAAGAACTTTTCGTACAAGAAATGCTAGGAATTTCATTCTTACTCTATATTTGTTCATTTATATATATGTTTTATTTAGTGGTTTCGTCATTTTTGCTTGTTACATAACATGAGGACATAGCACAGTCTCTCGTGCTCATTTGTCGGGACCAACAAAAGGAAATGCAAAATGACCAACTTTGGGTCCGGACACGTACACAATAAACCTGCAGGACTTGGGAGGACGATCTATAGACGGATTAATTGGATTCATAATAGGGATCTCATCTGCGGATCAATCAAACTCCAATGAAATTGAGGTTAATGCTTAAGGGCGAATTTGCCAAGCAATGCAGAAAGATCACGAATTTCAGGATTTAATTTTGATTCTAAAACAACTAGAACGTACGTACACTGAATATGCCTAAAGGACAAAATAAATTGAATAATTCTTCAAGCGAGCGAGGACATTCATTTCTACTTGACTCATTGCAAATGAATTCTCTCTCAAATCTCAACCACTTTTTACTAAACAAAATGCTTATTTCGAACGAAGATCCTAATTAAACCAAATTTTGTTACTACTTTCTATCCATATCGAAAACTCAAGATTTCCATCACATAACTTCACGTCTTCACAATTTAGATCGATTAGTTGCATATATACAAGAAAAAGAGATAGGATGAGCATTAAATTCTTCACAATTAGAACAATCCCGGCCGGTAAATTAAGGAATTTCAAGAATTGTGGGATATATATATTTTAGAACAATATATATAGGGGTAAATTACAAGAATGGTACCTGTGTTTATACCAAAATCACACTTTTAGTACCTAGTAAAAAAAAAATTACTCGAATAGTACCCAAACTTGTCAAAAACTGACACTGACAGTACCTCCCGCTAACGGAGTCAAACTTTTCCCTATATATAGTACATATGTACAAAGAGCAATCACATATATAGTATGGTATAATATCAGGATAATGATTTTGTAATAACATATTCAAGAACATGGATTTGTAAGTCATACAAGCATAAAAAGATAACTTGCAAAATTAACGAAAAAAGTGATTGTTTATTTGTTTTGATCAAAATTAAGATGAAGATTTTAAAACAAACCCAAAATATGAAAACAAATTTTTAATGACAAATAATAAGATAACACACATTGAGCAACACAAATATATTTCTTAATATACATAAATAATGAAGCTTAACAAGGTAGGGCAAAAAGGTTCAACTTTTGATTAAATAACAACTACAAAGATGAGGATTTAGAGTTGAAAAATATATATATAATCCTATAAAATGAAATAAAAATAGAACTTTAGCCTAAGGGAAAATCGAGAATTTGGTGACAACAAATGTTCCGGTAAGAGAAAAATTAAAACTCACAAATGTTCAAGTTTTAATTAATCTTTAGAAAAATTAAAGCAAATATTATAACAATATTCCGGTAAGAGAAAAACCATTTAACCCAAATCATTGTTTAATAAGCAAAATTCATAAACACAAAGTATAGATAGAATATAAGATATTATTCCAAAAAATCCCAGATTTCCATATGAAGATAAGATTTTCGTTAAAGAAAATACCAACAAAAAAAAAATTAAAATTTTGCAAGAGATGTTAAAAAGACCGAATTACCCTTGTCCGTCGATACCACCATGTCCGGCACTGCCCCCACTTCCATACGACCCATCATCCTGCCAAACCGACTGCCACGCCTGCGAAGGCGGTCCATACATACCGGTGGGATCCACAGCCGGCCTTCCCAGGGCCGGCTGACCCACGGGTGGATAATAATAAGGTAACCCACTAGCAGCACTATTATTATTATTCCCAACCATCCCAACATTACTAACGACCGAACCAACATCATTAATATTATTGTTATTAACATTTTCGTGATCCCTTGGGACAATATCAACAAGGAAATCAAAAATGTCGGTACGTGTTATGGCCGCTGCAATATCATTTTTTTGTAAAGTTCTACGTTTGTTTTCTTCTGCATGGAGCCATGAACGTATGGTAAGTTCTAATATAAAGAGTTCGCATGCTTTTGCGAATAAAATGGGAGCTTCTGCTGATATCATGCGGACATCTTCATCCGCTTTCATGATTTTTTTGATACGTGCAAGAGGAAGTTGATGGTTTTTGAAATCGTTAACTTGTTCGATTTCTTGACGTTGGTAGTTCCAAAACATTTGGAGTTGTTGATGTTGTTGTTGGAGAAGATGTTGGTATGGTTGTTGTTGTGGTGGGAATGTGGTGGCTTGTGGTGGTGGTGGTGGTTGTGGGGTGGATGGTGTGTGGTTGTTATTGGTGGTGGTATTTTCCATTTGTGCAGTGGGTCTTTTTTTTTGGGGGTTTACTTTTAGGAATGGATTGTAAATAATGTGAAGGTGGTGAGGATGTTGAAGATAAGGTGAATTGATTATGATATGAGTAGTTTTGTTGCTATTGGATGAAATGGGGCTTCGATTGATGTGGTTATCATGTGCACCTTGTCCCCCCCACAAGGGTATTCTTGTAAATTTCGCACTCAAATATAATTCATATCACTATCGATCGACTATCGATCGATCGAATTCACAAGTGGTTTCAAGTCGGACTCCAATTATCTCTCAAGTAAACATTATTCTTAGGCTACATATAATTTAAATAGGATAAACCCTATTTATTTATCCGTTTACGATACACGTTAACCTTTAAATCTTTTTGATATTAATCTTGGTATTTTATTTACGTTATTGTAGATAAGTTTTCTTAATTTTATTCAACCAATATAACACCCATTATGGTACAGTGTTAAAACATAAAATAGTTAATTTCATTATATACGCCTGAAGTATGTCATATTATCAAGTTTCACCCCTTTTGTTTTTTTTGTATCATTACATACTCTGATACTCATATAATGACTTTTTTGTATCATTACATACTCCTATAGTTAACTTCTAACAATTTGTGTTTCTAAAGAGTTTCATCCATAATTTTATTAGATTTTACAACTTCTGCATGATACATAGTTTGCTATGTATTATAAATTCAAACAAATCGAACTTGAACATAATGCACTTATGCACAACAATATTGATAAATGGTATCGTATCATAGTTGTTTAGTAGAAACTTCATACATTTAGACAAGGAGTTTCAACGATTGTAGATTTCTTCTTTAACCTCTTTTCACAACTAATTTAGTTTTGCAAAACAAAACTAAAATATGAAAGGTTGGTTATAAGATTATTTTTAAACAAACAATAACAACCTTTTTTTTTCTGTGAATAATAGATGTGACATAATGTGATAACGAACAGAATTCAAGATTGTGAAATGAAACACCATGCAAATTAGATGATTTTAAAAGTTTGCATATAGATGATTTTAAAAGCCTACGAAAATCAAAACCTTAAAGTAAGAAACCTTAAAATTAGAAACCAAATATGAAAATAAAGGATTAGAGGTATTATTTCTTACGTATTTATACTTGTGAAAGAGGTGGTGCGGACAAAGAAAATCAACATATAAATTCTAGATCAGATGACAAATTTCATTGATATATCTCATGATAACAATAATTCCCAACATATAGGTGTTCAAAATTCATAATTCAAATATACTGGTATAGTTTGAAATTTAAAAATGAAAAATACTAAATTTATTCATTCAACCAAAAATAAATAAAAAAAATTGGTAAAATGACAACTCAACTGCCACATATGATGAATAGCTTCAATGGCCTCCACATATGATAGAGAACTTGTCACTTAGTTATAGGTATAGATATTGTATTGATTATTTGAAATGAGGTCAATAAACCTAAATATTAGTTGTATTTCTTTTTTAGTTTTTTAATATGTACCCTAAGAATACATGTTAAGCAGCATCTAATGCACACATTTCTTGTCAAAAAGTGGAAAATTTATTTAATACACTCACAAATATTTCAATATTTATCTTAAAATTATATTGGAAAAATATAGTTAATGAACAATCTTTATCTTTATACATGCTAAAAGACAATTGACATAATAATTTATTAACCAATCATAATGCTTGATTTCATCTAATTAAACTTTATTTATATCATAATTTATAATTAAAAATAAAAATTATCACCCCATCCAAATATTATCCTATTAATTATTATTCAAATATAAATATATCTATCTTTAAATCTTTTAACATTTTAGATTAGTCCATGCCTATCCTAAATTCAATATTTATTTGAAATAGTATTAGTATTAGTGTATATATATATATATAAATATAAAATATTATAATATAAATAGAATAATTTATGAGGCATATAATATGGTTATCTTATAATATATACAAACGTACATGTAGTTTAATTTTATATTAGTATTTTTTTTAGTTTTATTAATTTAGGAACATGTAAACGAAAATATAGTTCCAACATAGTATTGTTATTGTTATTAAATAATTTAGTTATTTTTATAAATATGACAAGTTAAATATGAACATGCTTCAAGTAAACAATATTATAGTAATATAATAATTATTAAATTTATTTTATATCTATAAAGTAACCATCAATTAAGAATTTTATTTTATTGAGACTAAATATGACATGTATCTCTAAAAAAAAGTGACACATGTCGTTTAAAAAATACTTCAATCATGTTTTAATATATTGGTAGATATCATATAAATATAATATATTTTTACTTTAAAAACATTTATAAAATATGAAATAGAATGTATGATCTCAATGTTCCGATACTACATTCTTTTACCTTGATATTATTTACATTAATTGTTTATATTTAAATTTATCAATTTGTCTTTTCATATATTTTATATTTAAATATACCAGGTTTTATCTCTCAAAAAAAGGGCCACATGTGGTTTAAATAATACTTCAATCCTGTTTTAATATATTTGCAGATATCATATAAATAGAATATATTTTTACTTTAAATACATTTACAAAATATGAAATAGAATGTATGTTTTCAATGTTCCGGTACTACATTTTTTTATCTTGATATTACTTACATTAATTGTTTTTATTTAAATTTATCAATTTGTTTTTTCATATATTTTACATTTAAATATACTAGGGTTTTTTGATTACATATATTTAATAATTCTTTTTATCTTATATATATCGTAAACCGTAAACAACCCGTGTATTTGATATGGGTCCTAAATCTAGTAAATATATATATAAACAAGATTTTTCATATAGGATTTTATTTCATTTGTAGCATTTATAATATTTTAAAGTATTTTTGCCCTTTTTATTTTAAGCCCTAGCCCCATTCGAGCCATGGCCAACTTCATAGTCTGCGTGTATATTTGCTAGACCATACACTAGAAAACTCAGCAAACTATCAACTTAAGTTCTAGTGTAATCGAACTCAAGCATATGGCGCTACTACAGCCATCATTACGGATGACTAATACAGTTCTCGTTATTCCATTTTAAGTCTATACTTTCAAAAATCACACACTTTAAGAAATTTGTAATCACTGTCTTTTTCTCAAACAAAACGATATGTCTATCCTTACTTTCTTGTCTTTAAATGGCATTCTAAGCATAGAATTAAAATTTGATAATCCATTTTAAGAATTGACGCTTAAAATAAAAATAAAATAAAATAAGTCATGTTATTGATGCTATTGTGTTTTGTAATTGGTAGGCGATTTGAAAATACCGTAATGAGGTGGTTTTCTCCAGTGGGTCTCATCGCAAGGAGCCTCTTTTTGATACTATTGTCGGGCACTCCTTCTCGTGGTATGCTAATAAGAGTAAAAAGAATCGGATCTTGTGGGTAGATTGGCTTAATAATCCTCTTCTTGTCGTGTAGGTTCGTGTCCTTAGGGCTTATTTGGGATTGTATCAAAAACACTACGGAGTGAAAACCGATGGCTCGGTCTCCGTGTGTGAGGGTTTTTCTCATGTCTCGGTTTCTGTAATTTGGCAAAAGTTTTTTTTGACCCTTTTGACAATCATCGCAGTTCAAGTCCTGAGATGTATCTAGGAACTTGTCATTTGTTCTGTTTCTAGATATTGTAATGGTAATTGTATTTGTACCATTACTTTTGATGTGTAGTGCTTTGCTAAATGCATTTTACTTAATATATTGCCGTTTAAAAAAAATATAAAAATGAAAACATACACCCTTAAAATGAGAAGCAAGAAGTAGTAGAGTTGTATTCTCAAACAGTTTTTCCATGACAAAAGTATTGGGGCATAACAAGTGAAATTGACATGGGCCTTTTTGATATTTTAAGAGGTCAAATAATGAAATAATGCCAAATTGCCAATTTCCAACATGAATGACTTTCCTGCGCCATATCTCATACCATTATCTGTTTCCACTATTTGAAATATTATGCCCTCCACCCAATTTAACTATTTAAGTTTACATATAAAATTTTCGCTAACTTTAAAATATAAATAAAATAAATTTTTATTTTTCTTTGAAGCGTTCGTTTATAAATAAAACAACGAATTTTGTTAAATTTTCGCTAGGCAAACCCGATTAAGCCGTTACAACGAACCAAAAATGGTTTATTATCTCGGGGTAATCCTTAACCAAGGGGAAACCTTTAAAAAAAAATAAAATAAAAAATAAATACTTTTGTCAAATATTCCTAGGATTTCTTAAAATATCGATTTTTCAAACTTTACCTTTTAAAGCACACAAAGTGCTAAGTTGCTAACTCCATCATGTTAGACAAATCACTTTTGCATCAAAAAATACTGAATTTTGCATTTATTTTTTCAGGCATAAAATGTCAATGAAAGCTTAAATTAACATCAATCAACTATAAAGAAATAAAAAAAAAAAATCAAATCTAGAATCAACTATAGTTAGATACAAACGCAACCAAAATATACTTAGATCTATAATTAAAAAACAAAAATCGAAAATCAAAGAAGAAAATCGAAAAGAAGAAGGTACACGCAACATCAATTGCTTTGTGGTGGTCAACGGCGGTGTTTCGTTCAGTGGTGGTTGGCGTCAACTGTTTACGAGAGAGGGAAGAAGAAGGTGAGAGGGGCAGAAAAGGGGATGGATTCATTTTATGTCAGCAAGATTGATAAGTAACTTTTCAAACATTAAACCACCTTTCAAGATTTTATTGTTTTTTACAAACAAACTGTCTTGAGTGTCTTCAATAAAAATGTTTATGTTTGTCCGTCCACACACAAGACATTACAAGGTCTTCAAAAGTAAAAACAAACACCACCGTATACTTAATAATTAAAAAACACACACACATTTAGTGTACCCCTTTTCTTTTCTTTTTTTGAACAACAGATGTTATTAATATCAACGGTTGAAAAATTATCAACCGAAAAAAAAAACATATAAAGGAAAAGGTTATTAAGCCAGTCATCCTATAGTTATTTTCTTATTAGGAGCACTAAACCACAAATACGAATACGTAACAATCAAGTCAAAAACTAAATCTCTTTTCTTTGCAGGATCAAATATCATCTCGTTGCGATAATGCCAAATGCTCCACCATGCCGTGTTAATTTAATAATTAAAATAAAACACACATTAGTGTACAGTTTTTCATGATAGATTTTCAACGTTCTATCACACTAAATAAAAAACACACACGCACATTTAGTGTCATGTTCATTATAGATTTCCAACTTCGTATCACATTGGTCCTAACATTGTAGGCTGAACAGAAATCTGTGTGTGATGAAGTCATCACACTGTGAGCTTCACACCCACTGAGAGTGTGTTCTTATAAGCTGTCATTTTTGAAATGAATATGAGCACCCTTTCTCCCATTCAACTTGTACTTTATTAATAGTGGTTCAAATGGAAAAATGGATGTATCCTGAGAAGGTTACATGCCAAGTATCTTGAAAGTCACCCGAATATATTCAAATGCTTCAACCTCCTACTAGCAAAAAAAACATTATTTTTCTAGTAATTAGTTTTTGTGATCATATTTAAATAATCAGTTCTCTAACTTTCAAAACAAATGGACATTTGTATTGGCCAATCAAACGGACCCAACATGTCATCTTACCATGTACTTGAGATTTCTCTTCATGACCCGAATAGACCTAAGCTGATATCTGACCCGCCTGTTTGCCATCTGAAACTCAAACCAACATGTCCAATCCTAGGAACTATGACAGATAAATGATGGTTCGACTTTTGGCTAATACAAAACCAAGACCTCTAATGGTAAGTAAGCTTATTGAAACCTGCCATCTGGGAAAAAGGTGATCAATTATGGAAATAAGTTCAACGAATCATTTTAATAGCCTGTAGGCTCTAAACAGGCAAAATACAGAAACAATTCTGACTATTAACGAAGACTACTGATTCATAGCATAATCAAATTCAAAGGAAAATGACAAACATACCGTGTGATCAGTGACTGAGAATACGCTCACCCGATAAGGACATAAGGCCAACTGTAGATTGTGAATACCTGAGAAAGCAGAGAAATGTACAACAGAATTTCTAAAGAAGACAGATATAGTTTAAACAAGATCTAACGAGAATTTAACATTTCTAGAATCCCTACTCCCTCTGAACGAAATTGCAAATCCTTCTCCCTCTTTAGGGTGTCATACTGTCATATGATAATTGGAACATTCCACTTTCGGAAAGTTTCAAAGTCAAAGTTGCCCAGTTGTCAAGTTTCAAAACCACAAATTGATTGATATTCATAAGGATCCATGAAATTCCGGTTCTTTTCTTTCTTTAAGGCTACTTTAGATATTAGAGAAACAGTCAAACATTTTCACTAAAAATATGCAAAATCACTCATTTTCCTTAAAATAAATGCAAAGTCAAACATTTTTCCCAAAATATATGTAAAGTTAAACATTATAATCATCACTTAGTTATATCCGTGATCAAAATTTACTTTTCATAAACCTTCATGATCTTTTTTGCAAAGTCGACTCATATTGTTGCAAAGTATAAAAGAAAACCGGTCAAATCAATTTAAGAGAATAAACCTTTAACATTTTCTATCCAGCAAATCTTGAAGGAAAAAAAGCCATCTAGAAACTAACAGCCAGAACCAGATTGACAAATGAAGTGAAATATCCAACCACTTAATGTAACTTAAAAATGATAAATACCGAACACCCGAACATATCTAAAACACATAATAAGGCATGATTAAGGCAACTGAAATAAGTAGAATGATCCTACAACTAAGATGCTCTATCATATCCACAAATCTTCAAAATTGAAGAAAAGGCTAAAAGACCCTCTCAAACAGTCAAACCAAGCATAAGTAATTAATGTTGTGTAGATAAAGAAACTTCAGGAAATAAAAGTTACCCAAAATTTTCCAGCAAGACTTACTTAGATAATTTCCAGAGGCAATTTCAACTCGTTTATCTGTCAACTGGTTGATTCGGCTTGTACTTTGTCTTTAACAAACCAAGCGGGAAAACTTGAATAAAATTTACAGCTAACATGGAAACGTGTTAAAAATAACCCAAAGTATACCCAAAAGCATAAAACCTCACTAGCCGCTCTGTTTCAAAAGCTAGATTATCATTATTGTAAATTTGTAATATGCCTTCTTTTAATCATATTTAATATAGTGTTTGTGGATCGGTTCATCCTGACCCATTTTAGGCCATACTAAAAATCAACCAGTTTTGACCTGTTACCCAGCCTCCACAACCCATCCACTTTGCCACCTCTAACTCTAAGAACTCCTTTTGAAGCTTTGGTTTCTAGCTTCTAAATGCCCTTCATCAGTGACTTCCACCTAAGGTCCATTCTGAAAATTTTTAGAACCCTGAAACAAGTTCAAAATTAGCATCCTAAAGCCAAATGCATACTTAAAACGAAAGAGACAAAAGAAAAAAATATATGTTTACCTGAAAGACTGAAATGCAAGTTATCATCTTTTCCTCGACCTATCTTTTCTTGGCGTTTAGTTACCTACATATTCTTTATGCTTATTTAAATGCATACCATATTTAGTTGATTTCCATGATAAATTCTTTTCCAAATGTAGCATTTAATGATAAAAAAATTTCTCTTCAGATTAATGATGTGATACCTTTTCATTAAATGCTATTACCTTTAGCTAGCAACACGTATTATTATGAAGTATATGAAAAATCAATCAAATCTTTAGAATATAGGCTAGTTGGTTGTGAGAAATTGCTGTTTCTGAAAACGATGCAATTGTATATGTAACATTATCTTTGAGGTGGATAATTAGACCCATTTACTTAAGATAAGATACCTAAAACAATCTTAATCCAGCATAACTTGAAGGAAACAAAGCCATCTAGAAACCAACAGCCATAACCAGATAGACAAAAGATGTGCAAAATCCAACTACCTAATATAATTGAGAAATGAAAATATCGAGCACACGACGATATCTAAATCACATAATACGGCATGATTAAGGCATCTCAAATAAGTAGAATGATCCTACAACTAGAATGCTCTAATTACAGGACAGCATATCTACAATATATTATATAATATAGAAAAGGTTAACAAAACCTCTCAAACCAACCATAAGTAATAAACGTTGTGTAGATCAAGAAACTAAGGATAGAAAGGCTACCGGAAAAATTTCCCGCCAAATTCAGTCGAAAATCTCGAGGTGGCAATTATCTACTTATTGGTAACTAGTTGATTTGGGTTATAATTTGTGTCCAATGGGTCAAGTGGGAAACCTTAAAAACATTTATAGCTGAAATGGAAATAAGATGAAAATAATCTAAATACTTAATGTATAAAACCTCATTAACTGCTCCATGTTTCAAAAATTAGATTATCACCGTAGTAATATAGTTATTTAATCATATTTAAAATATTAAACATTCTAGAACTCACGAAAGACAAGTGCCAGCGGATTGGTTTAACCTGACCTATTTTAGGCCGTACTAAATCCAGTTAATCCACCAATTTGACCAGTGCCCTTTTTGAACCATTACCCATCTAACCCACCTACCCATTTTGCCACCTCTAAGAACTTCTTTTGAAGCTTTCGTTTCCAACTTCTTCATCCTGCTGATCATTGACTTCCACCGAAGTCAATTCTGAAGATTGTGAGAAGTCCTGAAACAAATTCAAAATTAGAATACTAAAAGCCAAATTTATACCTAAAACCAAAAAGAAGAAAACAATATTAGTTTACCTGAAATACTGAAATTGAAGTTACCGTCTGTGTCTCGACCCATCTTTTTTGGCATTTTGTTACCTACCAAATTATTATGCCCATATAAATGCATACTATATTTAGTTGATTCCCATGCTAAATATTTTTCCAAACTTGGCATTAAATATTAAAGTTTGCTTCTTAGCAAGATGATGCGATTCCTTTTCATTAAATGGTATTGCCTCTAGTTCAAAAGACATATTATCATGAACTATAGAACGATCAATCAAATCTTTAGAATATTGGTTAGTTGGTTGTAAGAAATTACTATTTCCAAAAATGTTGCAATTGTGTTGTAGCGTTATCTTAGAGGCGGAAAATTTCCATTTGTTAAAAAATAGGTCAGTTGGTTGAACGGACAATCAGTATTTAAAAAAAAGAACAATTAAATCTCCTAAATCACTTCATTCAAAAGACTTAGAATTGTTGTTGAACTAGTTAATTTCGAAGGAAAACTAAAAGATTTTGAAAAAAGTGCTTCAGATCATCAACCCAACCCGGCCCTTTTCAAACCGTACCAAAACGTACATGATTTGATCCAGTACTCAAACGGCCATTTTGGCACCTCTACATTTGGCTATTTCCATGTATAGTCAATAACTTTTGTTAACCAAAGAGATTAATCTCTCTTCAATCTTCTTTAGATCTATCTATTGTTTCAAGTTATTCCCTAAACAGGAAAACATTTAATCAGCACAAAGTTACCTAGCCGAACATGAGCTAACAATCCATACCAAGTCCAAGTATAACACTTATTTTAATCTATTTTTTAGATTACTTTTCATCCCAACTTGGTTAAAAAGGTAAAGTTTTTTTGAACACATAGTAAAGGGTAACACAAGTAATTGAGTTGCGGAAGAAGACTACATGTCATATTTATTTTGCAAAAACATATGGCCCACATCATACTTGTATTCATAAGCATAAAATGTGCATCTAAAATGCGCATAGGTGCAAGCTAAAAGAAACAGGACACCAGCGGATGCATTTTACACAGTAGAATGCTTTAATTGCAAACAAAATGAACCCAAAATCCTACATGATAAAAATAGTTTCAAATTGTATCAGAAACACTTCAATCTTTCCTTTCAATAATCAAAGATATTAACAATCTTCAAGAACATAAAAAGGTCTACAGATTAAATTATGAATCTTCAATCAACCAATAGTTTGTCACATTAAGTGATAATTCATCCCAAAAAGACACAATGAAAACTACGGTTAGGAAAAGGGCCGGTAATATGATTATAAACCTCAAAGCATATAACCAAACAAGTACATAAACTCGGAATGCTAGTAGCTTGGTACATAAAATTTATCCCAAAAAGAGACTATGTTTTTATCGTCTTCCTTGTAGGGTATCCTTTATGAAGATCAGATTTGAATTGCAGTACTTTGAAAAAAAATCAGATTCATGTGACATTATACTAAAATTACCACAGGATTTCAGATGTAGATGGGAGTATTTTAAAATTTTGTAAAGCGCATCATGGTAGCACTTGTAGATTTGATATCTATTCAGACAGTGGAGCATTAGATAGATACTTGATATTGTATATGTAAAGTAACTCCGATTTATGACTCCCAACACATATATCACAAAAAGAAATCAAAATGTTCAGCCACAATCTACAATTTGGTTAGTTGTCTATAGGAAATCAATAGCTATGATAAACACGCCGACCTAAATCAAGGTAGCTAAGGATTTTGAGAGATATACCATTATGTTACATATTGTTACTTGATATTGCATCCTTAAGTGTCACTAAGAGATAATCTAAGAAGATACTATTACTACTCCCAGACCCCACACATTGATCAAAAACCATGGGCACAAACTTATAATAATAACCCTAGCAGTAAACGATGTCAGTAAAAGTAATATGCATAATCCTAGACAGATAGAGAGAGCGGAAATTACGGTAATCAAAGATATGTCAAAGCAACAGAGATTCACAGAAAATTGTCATTTGGATATAAAAAAGGCGGTCCTTCAAAGAACTACTGCTTTCATGTATATAACATGTCTCCGGTAAGCAAAAAAAAAGGAAAAAAGGTTTTTACAGCAAGCAAAAAGTTAAGTTAACCTTTGTAAAGCTCAACTGCCACAAAAATAGCCCTTTATACTGTCTTTAAGTTGCAGGCACGGTTGAGTCCAAAAATGAAACTAAGCTCCGCCACTAATCCAAATCTATCTGCTATCCTTTCCTAAATCCACCCTCTTTGGTTTCTTCTATCACTTAATTGGTCATTGAAGTTTCACAAGTTTTCCCTTTTTTCCTAGAATATGTTATAATCCCCTTAACCTCAGTTCTCTTTAAATTTCCATCCTCCGCCGACTTCACTTTTGATTCGATTGTGGTCTGTAGGAGCTCCAATGGCAGTGCAGCAGGATCAAGCTCACAGCACCCTTTTGGAACATTAAGAGATTCTTCACCTGTCAGCATATAAAACGGCACTTGATGAGACATACGAAAGATCTCTTCCCTGGGAATAATTTGAGCTTTTGCCACATCAGCATGTTGATGAAATACTGACGTGAAACCAGCAACCTTAACCAAAGGAGCCACCGTCACCCCTTTTTCTGCAGTATAACCTTCAATAACTACCACCATGTCATATTTACGAATCACCTCATCCGACGTGAACTCGTTCCAATCAGAAGACCAGTTTCTGTAAAGGGCCCACACATCCCCTTTTTGAGGGTAGATATGAACAACCCCCTTTTTTCCTTTCGTCCACTGAACCTTGTGTGAGAAAGAATTAAGCGAGGTGTTGATTTCATGCTTACTCATTCTGTAATCTCCACTGGTTTTAGGAAACCCTGATAAAACCCAATTAATTGGTCCTAATTCAGAATTACTCTTGGTGTCCAGCCAACTTATTTCCATCTTGAACGGTTTTCTTGATATGACATTATGAATCATTGCATAGTATCGAGGCATCCCGTCGTCTTCATCATAAGCAGCCCAAATTTGGTTTTCACCAAATGAACGTTCAGTTCTGTCCATGTCAAAATCATGAAAATCTGGGTCGGGAACACTCATCAGTACCGCTTCGGGGTCCTTAGCATCAGAGTCCACGTCATCTGTGACCATAGTATCTTTTACTGGCATTATTACATCTGTAACTTTGTTACCATTTACAGAGACTTTTTCAGCATACTTTTTAGTTTTATCACTGTTACTTATCTCATCTTCTTTCTTGGTACCTTCATTCTTTGAAGCTTTTTCCACATTCCACTCATCCAACTTCTTAAGAATTTCTTTCCTCGCTTTTGTCATCAACATAGTACGAATTTCAGGTTGTGACAATTCCCTCTTACTATTATTAAGCTTGCTTTTTGTAGAAGAAACATTGACCTTTTCCCCTCCGGAATTAACTTTTGCATACTTATGGCAGGCATTTACCATGGAAGATTGTTCAGTTACATGTCTCTTTTTAGCAATTCCATCTGAAATTGAAGTCTGATATCTCATTGCACCTATTTTCGCTTCATGGCGGCTTTTAAACGGTCCACTGTTGTTACCAGACGAAGTGTTTTTGGATGGACCCTTTTGGACATTCATACGATTGACACCAGATAAATTTATGGACGACCCCTGCTGAACGTTTACGTGATGGTTTCCATTGTGATTCTGCCTTTGAGGATACCCCATTGTTGAATGATGGTTTGTGTGCGGGCGAGGCAGCTCTAAAGCCCAAAAGGGCTGACGACACTGGTCACTGGGGCAAAGAATTTTCTGGTTGAGGTAGACTTTCGAGTATTCCAAATGCATTAAGCACTTTGGACACGAAGTCCAAAATGTACTGGTGTTTGGTGGCCGATGGTTCGGTTGAGTAGGCTGAGTAGTAGAGGTTGTTGTTTTCTGAGTTACATTGACAGGTTGGTAGGTGGATCTCGGGTTGCGCTTTTGGTCATAAACTTTTCTTTTAGTTTTATCAGAGAGTAACGCATTTGCCTGAGACACAAGCTTAAAGGCTCCTTCAGCTCCAACCGACTTGTTTTTATCAGGGTGAAGAGAGAGAATGAGCTTCCTATAACTCTTCTTGATAGTGTCATCATCGGCTGTGGGTCGCACACCAAGAACACTGTACCAATCTGTTTCACCATTAATCTTCTTCTCAGAAGAAATGTACACATCAAGAATTATCAAAAGATGTGAGAGACCTTCAAGTCCTGAACATAGCTTCTCTGCTTTCTGGGCAAACTTTTTTGCTCCCAGATAATCTTTTTCCGCTAGTTTCGCCTCAGATATCTCTTTAGCCCGGAGAGCTTCATCTTTATTACATTCCATATCAACAATATTTCATATCCAACTCCACCAATTAGATGAACTTGCATGCAAAGTAAAGGGGCTACCTCTGATTGAGCAAACTGCAGGCCGTAACCTAATACAAATAAAAAGGGGTAGAAAGATTTAATAAAATGTAAGAAAGATGTCATGTTCAAAACGACGATGATGATAAATATATAGCACACAAAGCAAGTACATGGTCAATAACGACAAATATGATTAAGAATCCAGGTATATATACAAACTGACGTCCTATATATAAGCTCCAGTTTGATGCCCTAAGAAGAAAAAATACATCATCAAGTACTGGAAATACCAAAAAGGACTATGGAAAGAATAAAAGGTTAGACCTAGTGGACACTGCAAAAGAATTGTGTGTAAACATCACAAGTACCTTAAGTAAATGAATCTAACACACAAGAAAACAAATCCTTATGATTTGTATTAGACTTTCCATATGTCGATGAAGAATCTGGACACTTGTCTAATGACGTCAAAAAAACTTCTGTTACATTAACCCTGAAAAACTGACAAGAACTGAACAATGTACAAGAAGATCATGGATCAGAACCATGAATCAAACCACATTCAATTATCCTCACAAAGGTTACTAAAAAAGATGTTATGGTCGAAACCGACTGATGACAAGTATATAGCACCCAAAGCAAAGATATTATCATTTATCAATATAAGAACAAAAACACAAATACACAATTGACCTCTAAGGATACAACTAGCGGAATATCAAATATAATTTGTCTGTAAACATCACAGGTTCCATAGGTTAATTGAATCTAACAGAAGGGAAAAGCAGCAAATGTAACCAGCTTTAACCTAAATGCCTGTGAAGCATATGCAAAGTCGTCTAACAGCACAAATAGATAAAAACCTTGCAAAACCCTATCATATGAAAGTATAACAAAACCAATGACAAACCTAAATATATACAAGATGGTCATAATATAGTACCATCATAGATTCCATAAGTTCATGAATCTAAACAAAAGAAAACCAATAAATGTAATCCGCTATATAGTTCACATATACACGTGAAGGGTATGGACTGTCTAACAACATAAACAGATAAGACCTCACAAAACCGTTTTATTTTATGGTATGATGAAACTAATGACAAACTTAAATATACACAAGAAGGGTCATCATATAGTACCAAAAATCAAACTGCTTGCACAGACTATCCCGGCAAAGACTCAAAACGATGCAAAATTTAGGTGACATAAAAACATGTTATGACGGATGACAACAATTTATGACAAAGTATTGAGCACACATAGCAAGGATATGATCAAATGACAAGTATGATTAAGAATCCACTTGTATAGATATACAAAAGGCCATCCTATTTATAAGCTCCATTTTGATGCCCTAGGAAAAACAAACGCATAACTGACCTTAAAACTACCAAAAAAGGTTACCCACGTAACATTTAAGAAAGTGGAATATCAAAAAACATATTGTCTGTACCCACACATGTTCGATACGTTCATGTATATAACACAGGAAAACCAATAAATGCAATTCATTATACAGTTCCCATATGTCCGTGAAGCAAATGGATAGTCGCCTAATGACATAAGCATACAAGACTTTGCAAAACTGGTAACTAAATGAAACCAAGGCGCCAAAAGTTCATAAATGTAACATGAATGGAACCCAATCTATATAATCTGTTATACAGCTCCGATATATCTGTGAAACATACGAAAAGCCATCTAACGACATAAACACATAAAACCTTGCAACACTGATACCCAAAACACATGTGTGCACATAGTTTTTTACATTGAAATTCGATTTGCACATGTGAAAAATATGTCTGAACATGTATACATAAACACACATACATATAACTGAGGTTGCCTGGTGGTCAGGCGTCCTGATGTTCTCACAAGATGTCTCAGGTTCGACCATCCCTATCTTGGCGGTGGCCAGTTAGACCGTATACATCTAAGTACAAAAAAACCCTCCCATGGTAACCTAAACATGGAAAACCGCCTCGGTTTACCCGTTTGATTATGTATTAATATCTGATATCTGATATGAACTACCAACAGCAAATATCTAGCACAAATTGTATCAAATCCAATAAACACACTAAATCATGCAATCAAAATTACTAGATTTTTTTTTTATCTTTTTTTTTTTTATATTATTTTTCTTAAACCCTAAAATGCAATATCAATTAAATGCAAAAATAAAAATCAATCATCAGCATTCCAAATCAAAAAAATGTATATCATCTTAATAAAAAATTTAAAACAATAAATGAAAAAATAAAAACTGATGAAATAAAAAATAGAATACCTAAAACACTCTGAAAGCAAAATCTAACCGAAGAACCGCCACTGAAAATTTGTTACAAAATCTGATATTTATTTATTTTGCCGTTTTTGTGATCAATGAATGTTTATAAATTTTATATATAACTTAGCATTTTTTTCCTAAATGAATGAATGAATTATATGTGTATATATATATATATATATATATATGTTATATATTATATATGTTTTTTTATATATACAAAACATATAATAATTGTAAGTATATATGTTTGTAATTTATTTATGTTTGTAGAGAAACATTCGTGAAACAAAAACACCCACCAGGGGGGTATTGTGTGTTGTGTTGTTTTTTTTTTTTAACATTCAACGGGACGGCTAACCATTTACATTACCCGTAGTGACATCCAATTAGGCAGTATGCGGTGGGTTTAAAGGACGTAGAGACCGATGAAGCCTTGGAAACCACGGAGGAGAAAAAACCCCTAACCTAACAGCCCAAAGGCACTACACTTAATTAGGGAAAAACCTTTGCCCCTTCAGAGATTCGAACCTGCGTGGGCAGGAACGAACCCTTCACTAGGGGACTTGGGATACCATTTTTGAAATTTTTTTAATTTCGTATTATAATATAATGTGTCCAATTTATTGCTAAAGGCTATGAGTGAGTATATCAATTTTTATTTGGACATATTTATATTTATATTTATATTTATATTTATATTTATATATATATTAATATTAATTACAAATAAATCACAGAAACCATCTTTTATTAAATGTATTTAATATTTAATTTAATAAAACATAAATGTAGTAATATAAATTTTTTTTATCTATACCTTTGACTTATAAGTTTTATATTATTCGTGGATAGTCTTTATGAGAGTTTTATATTATTCATGGATGGTTTTTACACATAAATGACTTATTTTTTTGAAAGTAATTAAATTTTACTTGTTGCATTGATAATACCAAAACTACCCGTGAATGACACGCGTGACGCACCTATCACACTGTAAATAGGTTATAATCCCCATTGTTCACTCTCGACCTATCTACCCAAATACATCCACGACCCACTTACCACACACAGAAATAAGCTAAATTTACATGTGTTAAGTCAATTACTCTCGCAATCATTTAAAACCTTACCAGCAATCTAACCATGACCATCCGCAACCACCCAGAAAAATTTAAATGTTATACAACGGATTTTTTTGATGTATTTGTGATTGCCTGATTAAAAATGATGGGCACATCTAATATATATCTATACAATATATAAAGCATCAACTTTTTTTTTTCTCAACTTGCAGGTTTGATGTACCTAAATTGCCTATCCTACTTATTTATTATTTTAAACATCTCCACTTTATATACATATAATACCCTTAATGAAATTACTTTATAACATCTACTCCTTAACTCCTAAAATAACTACATTACCCCATTTTACATCAATAGCTTTTACATCAATAACCTACACTACTCGTCGTCGCTGCCGTCAATCGCCACCACCACCATCATCGCCGCATCGTGCGGACATCCGTCTAGTTATCTATTTACATAAAATAACTTAAATCTAAGTCTAATCCTAATATTAATAAAAACAGTTTTCATAAAAGTCAATAAACCAATTTATTTTAAATATGAATTTGCCTAAATACTAACAAAAAGGTAAAAAGAAATTTCAAATAATTCCTTAAATGATAAACTAAAAGGTTGTTTCATAAAAGGTTTTTTTCAGTAACCATCTATATAAATTATCTAAAAGAATCTCTTAAACTATATAAAGTTGTTAGATAGATAATGTATATCTACAATACAATGTTTAACTTTTAATCAAAAATGAAAGCATAAATATTATTAAAAATAAAATCATTAAAAAAAATTTAACAATCTATCTTTCACAAGTAAAACTTGTCATCTGAAAATAAAAGTCTAAATAAAAAGGATCACGTATCATTAACGTTCAAATAAAAAAAAAATCAAAAAATAACAATAATACATATAAAACACTAGTTTACAATCTCGGCCGATAGACAACATGAAAAATCTATGTTAATGGATTGTTTAGGTACATATTTAAAATGATATCTTAAAGTTGATTATTAGAGTCCTAAACATAATTAGACCATATGTAAAATGAAATTTGTTAAACATGTCAAAACCAATCAAATTAAGATAATGTAGTTATTTTAAGGGTTGATGGATATATATTGTAAATTATTTCATTAAGGGTATTATAGGTATATTAGGTGAAGATGTTTAAATTAGTGAATAAAAAAAAGGGGTAATATAATCATTTCAAAGTCTGAATGACTTAAGGGAGTTGTTCTTTTATATAGGAGTACGAATTATCCAAATAACTTGCATACTCTTATGTAATGATTTATTTTTCATAAAAGTCTACAACAAATATTGCATAAAAGTCTACAACAAATATTGTTGCAGTCGTTCAATCCGATGTAAAAAATTTTAATTTTGTAGAAAAATTGGTAAATAAGATTATATTTTGAGAAAACTTTAAGATTTGCATTTACTGCACTCCAATTTAATAACCTTTAATAAACAAATATTTATAAGCAATACACTTTATCTTTCCAAAATTTATTATCTACCATTATTGTTGTTTGGTTTCATTTATAATATAAATTCCTTAAAAATGTAACCCCGTATAATCTATCAATCTATCTATCTATCTACCATCAATCTATCTATCTACCAATAGAATAAAACAGGATTGAAGATGTTTTAGCACGATATGTGTTGTAACCTTTAAATGACACGTGTCTTTTTTAATTTGATTTTTTTAATCAAGATTTTGTATAGATATATACCATAATCATAACATAATTTAAGTCTGTCTACACGATAATATTTTTCAGCGTTAATTTAATTTCCATATATAATTCAAATTAAAAATATTTATATTGTTAGAAACAATAATACTATTTCAAAGATATAGTCGTATGAATCTAGATCCGGATGCCTATCTATATTTGTCATATTAAAATTAAGTAACATACTTATCTACCAATCTACCATCTACCAATCTACCTACCAATATATATATATATATATATATATATATCTAACAATAATTATAAAAGAGCTTCTTAAAATATTTATTGAAAAAGTAACAACCATTGGATGAAAATCAACTTTGAATTTCAACCTTTGGATTATTTTGCTGACATCATGTTCCTTTTTTAGATTATTAAATGATATTCTAATTCCATTCAATTTAGTTTTATACAAATGA
>JAOXNX010000033.1:18547143-18572221 GCA_028566075.1 Solidago caesia
GGCTTTTGGCAACCTTGGGTATCATTCGTGTAATTTTAATCTAATAGGCATTAAACGTGAAATTTTTGAAAACCACATGTACCATTTCAGTAATTAACTCTATTATTAATAACTATTTTTTTCTTTCATAAAATATTAAACTATAATTTAACTTTTATTTTCGATGAGTATATAAATTGAAAATATCATTATGTATAATTTATTTTAAAACGTTTAATATAGTTATTTGAATCTACCGCATGTATATACGAGACTAAAATTTAATAAGTCTAATCAGTAAGTTAAATAAATAATGATATAATAATTTTTGCAATCCTTTAAATATACTAGAGGGGTACCCGTACAATACAATGGCGGTGTGATGACGGTGGCGACTGATGGTGGTAGCGGCAACTTGTGGTGGTGGTAACGGCATCGAGTGGTGTAGACAATTGATGTAAAGATAATTGATGTAAATGGGTTAGTGTAGAAATTTTAAGAAATAAGATATCTATGGTATAAATAGATAAGGGAGGGTAATATGGGTAATTCGCATATCCCAAAAGTGTGATTTTAAGTTAAAACCAGGCAAACCGAACCATGCACATCCTTACCTCACCCTATAAAACCTCTAATCAAGCATCCCCTAACTTTATCTACATCACCAATAGCTATTTAGGGTATGTTTGGCACAAAAGCTTAGAGTTGGGGTTGTGGTTAGGGGCTTGGAGCTAGAGCTCGGGGTTGAGGCTAGGAGTTGGAGCTTTTTTTTTAACCCTCCTTACCCAAACTTTTATTTTAAAGACCTTTTGGGGCTTTTAGGAGCTTTTTGGGGATGAGACTGTAATCATCATCAAACGGTCTAGTGACACGAACTTTTGTTTATTCATTATTTAGTAAATGCAAGTGTTCAAATATTGTTTTTCATTTTAGTAGTTTAAATCGTTTTTCAAAAAGTTATAATATGCGATTAAAAATCACACACAAATAACTCAACAATATATATAAGTAATGTATGTTCATTTTGATCATTTCATCGGCATAAGCATAATTTGCCCAATACTCTAAACAACTTGTTAGCTTATTATGTTAAGATGCATCTTTTAATAAACTAGATTATTCCCGCGTTATACGCGGTAAAATATATATAACTAATTACATGATAAAGCTTTGTAAGAGCTTAGAATCATATTTATTGGTAACACATCAAAGATTAATTGGACATTAAGTATAACACTTGCTAGAATATCTCCAAATCAAATTATTGCATCATTTGGTTCAAAAAAACATCTTTTTAATATTAATTTTTTTTATCGCCATTATATTATATCACACATTTTGGAAAGAAAAAAAGAAGAATAAGATCAACTCTAACAAAAAAACCCAGTTAAATTCCATCACCAAAACTTTTAATATACTAATTATATATTTACATCTCTTAGTTTTTGTTATGAACTTAATCGTTAATATCAAGATTATTGGTGACAAACATGTATAAAAAACTAAAATTTAAAACTTCATATATTTTATAACAATCAACGTGTTAATAAACTTAAGTATGAATTCATATTAAATCATTTATTGGTACGATCTCCTTTAACTTTGATCTAATATATGGGTTGGAAAAAAATAACTAAACACTTTAATATGTCGACAATTTATTTATGTAATTAAATGAAAAATCAATCATTAAAACGTATTAGTTTATAGTATTTATTGTAATGAATTTATTTTTTTTTAGTATTAATGAGGAGTTAAAGGAAGAAAATTGACAAGTAAAATTGTAAAAAGGTTAAAGTTGTTTTGATTTATTCCTTGACCAAAGATGACATCATCAAAATTAATGAATGGTTAGATCATCAAAAGTGAAAATCATTTAATGGTGTAGACTTAACCAAAAACTATTTTAGATTTCTCTTTTATTATATATTAGAGATTAGAGATAGTGTCTAATACAACGTATTATGATTATGATATAACTAAACCCAAAAAGGAGTTTGTTTTTACCTATTTATTGCCTAGTGAGAAAAAGTAAGGATGTGAATGAAAGTTAATGGGTTCATAAGTGCTACAAAAGAATAGGTCAACTACTCAACTCAGGTCGTAAGACCAACTTTAACGCATACTGTATTACCGACGGATTGAGGCGAATACACCGACCTTCCGACGTATTGGGTTAAGGGGGTCGGTCAGCGTATTTGTCGGCGTATTGGGCCAAAGTGGTGGCTACCGCGTTGAGAGAGATGGGCGTATTGATTTGTTTAATATATTTTTTTCTTTTCTTGGGCAGCGAGTTCGACGTGGGTGACAATGACAGGCCACGTCCACCATGGAGGCTGAGGCCGGAAAAAAGCCGACGAAAAGAAGCACGTGATATGATCCAACAACAAAAGATACAAATCATGAATAACTTGGCAACCGGATACTACGATGTTTAGTTTTTTATCTATGTGTTTTTTACTTTTTTATCTATGTCTTTTCTTTAATTTTATATGTTTTAATTTTTATTTTAATGTATTTGTGTTTTTATTTAATGAAATGTGTTTTTTAATTTAATATAATGTTTTTTTTAACCTAATATAATGTTATATTTAAATGATTATGTGACACCAATAAACTGAGAATTTCAGTGTGAGTGTTAATGGTAAAAGTGGTCAGTGTTGTGAGTCAGTGTATTACTGACGTGACACTAATAAACTGAAGTTCAATGTGGTGAGTAAAAAGGGTCTAATGCATTAATAACCTTTAAAGCCTAAAACCAGAAAATGCTACAAAAGAATAGGCTACAATGTGTCAAAAGTTGCTTAAAATGCAGTAAAATGATCGCAATTAATCCTAAATTTTTCTATTTTTATTACACAATATGTCGAACATTTATATATGCAGTTCAGAACTAAATTTGACATGTTAAACAATACTTGTGATATAGTCTATTTCATCTCCTCTTTCCTTGAACAAAACAAAGAGCCAAAGCAAGCTCCAAATCACCAAAAGTTGGTTAAGAAAAACCTCAAAATGACATTCCATTGCAATCATTTTATGAAATTCCTAGTACATGTATGTAGCTCAATGAATTGAGATTTTTGTTTTACTTTTTACTTTCATTTTTCTTTTCAAGTATATATGTAAACCCACGAAAATGGACAATGAGCAAACTATCACCCTCCAACTAACTTCATTTGGCTTATCTCATCTTCTTCACATCTTCATAACGGTAACGAATACAAAAGTTAATTTCAATTACTGGATCTTCTTAAGATGGCTAACATGCCTAATCCAGCTACTAAGGCAGCTCCAGCTGCAGCAGCACTATATGCAGAAGCCCATGCATCGGCTTGGGCAACCTCCATACCCACTGATGATGGTTTTGAGCCTATTTGACGATTAGACGTACCAGAATAATCTAGATGCAACTTTAATCCCTATTAATATTCATCATCAAAACATCAAACTTCACTAGTATCTGTGAAATATAAGTACAACACATGGGTAACTCTCTTATTTCTTTTATTAATGAACAATGATTTTCTGTTTAAAACTAAACTAACTGTTCCACATTAATGATCAAAACCTTTCATTTTGTGACGAACGAAAGGTTTTGATATATATTCCCTTGATTACATATTTACATAGTTCTTTTTTTTCCTAAGGCCTTGATTACGTAGTTCTAATTGTTATTTCTATCTGGAGGTTTATATTTTTGCATATAGTTGCCCTCATTGACAAATTTATTTAACAGAATGCCTTGGATTATAGGTATGGCACACTAGAGGTGGCAATAACAGAGTTGCTTATAAATGAGTTGATCCGAGTTATGTTTTGCCACTAAAGGGTCAAAACAGGTAACATCAGAAAATTAGATTAGAAAAAAACATGTCAAATGGGTTGAAACGGTTGAAAGACGCCCAAAGTGTATTTTACACATATAACTCTTTAACTCATTTGTTCAAAGATTTAGACTATTTTAAAATAATACAACTGTTATAATCATTTTGATCAACTATTACTTATTGAAATCCCTGGTTTCTTTAGTGGCCACAAAGGCTCACCTGCTTTGACTCTGGGCTCGCAAGCGAGTTAGCTCTTGGGATTAGCCTGCTCGCAAAGCGAATGATTACCAAAAAAAAAAACCCGTCCCATTTCGATATGTACACAAAAAGGCACAGTTTTTGACTTTTTACTGAACCCGCCAGACCCGTCTGTATTCTATCTCGGTTTTACTATAATCATAACGCAGTAACGCAGAGTATGCTACACCAAGCCCATCTAACTTCAGGTCATGACTTTCGTCACGGTGGGATGGAGTATTGTTGTTGTTATAGACTATGTGCCTTGTTAAATGTAGTATTTTGGGATGGAGGTAGTAATAAAATTTTAGTTTTGGGAAGAAAAACTAAACCTACCTTCCAACCAGCTAAGCGTGCATGTTCTACAGCTACAGTAAGATCATAGTCTGATGAAATCACGACTTTATCCTGGTCTTCATCTTCATACTGCAATATGATATCATTGGTAAGGAATTCAGCATAATAGGATATAACCATACAAAAGAATTATGCAATATTTAACATTAGATGAATGTGGTCAGATGTACCAGAATCTGTGGGAGGTTGTTGCGGTCGATCTCACCCCCTACTCTCTGAATTATTGCAGTTATAAGATCCGTCAAACTTCGAGAATCTGGAAGAACACAAACACAAGATATTGTAGTTTCTGTAAACCTTAAATATTCCTCAGTAAGGCAGTGTTTGGATGTACTTTTTGGAAGTGATTATGTGATATTGAATAATCAAAATCATATAATTAGCAACAATAAAACGGGTTGTAGAAAGTAGTGTTTCAACGTGCTTTTGGTGTTAGAAGTTACAATAATTAGAAAAGCAGATGTTTGTGTTTGGAGATTTATGATTATCCAATTTATTAATGATGAAAAATGACCAAAAATAACATTTTTGTGGAAAAACAATTAGAGGCGGTTTGTAGAATGTAAATGCTAGTCCCTCAAATAGGTAATGAAAGGTAAGTAAGAATATTTCTTTTACTCTAAGATAATCAGTTTTGTTGCAGTTGATAAAAACTGATAATTTGACACCTAACTAATCAAAAGCAGAATCTGTTTATCCAAATATTTAAAAAATAATTATATCACGTGGTAGTTACCATTTCGAAAACCAAATGATGGCTAAATGATTCTTTCTTTGGTTAAATGATTCTAGAAACAAGATAATAGCATACCGCAAATAAATCTGTGCATCCGACCCATCTTATCTTGAATTTTGAAAGCAAATGAATTAGGATGAGAGGATGAAGGATAAGCAGGAGATTTTCCAGTGTCTCCATTTTCAGAAGCCAATTTCACGGAACTCTCACTGCAGTTCACAAAACCTATATATGTAAACCAAGAAATCAAAACAGTATTCTTGTACTAATTAATGGTGTGGCCTGTTACCTTCGTGCATCATCTTCGTCATCTATAGGAGATAATGCCATTGCAGAGTCCCAAAACTTCTGCATCATTGAACTTCCCACCTCAGTATTAGCACCTGTAGCATTTCCCACCTAGTTTGCAAGGAACAGAAGTTTTATGTCAGTAAATGGGGCAACTTCGAGTGGTTACCGTTAAAGTCTACAAATTAGCTCATAATAGAAAGGGGTTGAGCGAGTTAAGAGTTGCCCAAAGTGTATTCAAAATGCATAAAACCTCCTAAATTTTTTTATTTTAAAAACTAGATTATCGTTGTCATCATATATGTTTTAATCATATTTAGTGCTTTAGTATTTAAAAAACTTGAGAATACGAAATAAAAAGTGCTTGTGGAATGACCTGCCTGCCTCGACCAGTTTTAACCCATACTGATTATTACTGAAAAGTACCCATTTTGACTAGAACCCATTTCCCAACCCGCTTGACCTGCCTATTTTCTACCTCCATATATCATCAGCTGAAAAGGCGAAAGAAGTGTTTTAATTGAGAAACAAAAGTACTATTTTTTATACATTTACTCACACAGATGGACTCAAATATATTTTATAAAACATATGATATAGATATTACACTAAACTAGCCTTGTACCCGCGTAACGCCGGTGGCTTCCGGCAGTTTTTGGAGTTTTCAGGCTGTGGAGGTCGGTAGTGGCGGTGTAAGTAAAGAGAAGGAAGTAAGGTGTCACATTTTTATTGGCAATCCTTTATCTTTAAGTTAGGGTAATATTTTACATAGAAATATAGATGTATCACAAAAAGTAAATGGAATTGTTCCTCCAATATTAAATTCCATAAAAGTGGTTTACTTACTGTGGCTATTGCAGCATGAGTGATGTGGAGTACATCAACAATGGAAACAATAAATCCATCTGCATTGAACCATCTGCCGTTAGACATACAAACTGTATGTATAAACCAAAAAATACAATATTCTCTTTACCTCTATCAACAACAGGAAGATGTAAAAACTTTCCATCATGCATCGTATGCAGGGCATCGACAATAGGTGTGTCAATAGTGACACATTCGGGATTTGGAGTCATTACCTACAAAATTATTCATGCAAAACTAGAAAGTAAGTTGAAGATATATATTGTGGAAAACTATCTATAGCATGCACAAGAAAAAGGTGTCACTTAAGAAACAATCACCTTCTCCACTAAGGTTGATTCAGCTGGAATATCTTGTGCTATCACCCTTGTTAAAATATCTTTAGAGCTGATATTGTCCAAAAGCACATGTTACTGTACGGTATGCTCAAAGTTACATGGCTCTTTCCCATACATGGAGAAATGGATGGGTTGGGTAATGGGTCAAAGCAATTAAGTTCTGGGCAAGGGTTAGTTTGACACCAAACACTTTTTCTCCAAGTTTCTTAATAAGTTATTAAAAAAAACTAGTGATTCAAACATAATAAGAGAACTTATGGTATTTCAATAGTAATCTAAATGTATAAGAAAAATGATGTAGGGGGTTTTATGTCAAAAACATACACTTTGGTTGACTTTTGACCCAGTTTTATTCGTTCCCTTTTAGCTACTTTTTTCTATTTCAATGGCTTAACTTGTTAGAGAAGCATAAGTAAAATTAAACCATTCACATGTAAATGGGTCAAATTTGCCACCGTTATGAAATTCAGATGAGCATAACTCACGTTAGAATCCCTCGTGGCTTGTTATCAACTGTTACAATGGCAGAGCTACTACGAAACTCAAGCATCTTTTTCGTTGCCATCACAACTGTGTCGAATGGTGAAACAGTCACAATCCTAAACAAGGATTAGAATAAATCGAATTATAATTTGGAAATTGTCTACAAGGATGTACATACAAACAAATGAATATGTAAAGGTATTACCTACTTTGAATTCTCCGAGATAATGGTTGACAAGGTAGGCTTAAACATCCTATCTCGAAGTGTTTCAATGAATGTATTGGGACCTGTACAATAATGACCAGTAAAAATTGATTATAGTTAAATTTTGACACCTCTATCACAGTTCAATAAACATTTTACCATCTAATATACAATCTAACCAGGAAAAGAAGTTCCCCAGTGTTTCTCCACACCTTCAACAGCAGCTGCTATAGCCTTCCCCTTTTCAGCTGCCCTTTCCATGCGTGCAATAGCATCGTATAAACATTTGGCTATGTCAAGCAAAGCAATAACCTCACCATTTTCTACAACAGGCAAGTGTCTAAATTTTCCTGCACATTTAATTTAACTTTCATCATTAGAAGGTTCGGGAGGTGGCAAAATGGGCAGGTGATATCGGGTTGGGCAATGGGTCAAAATAGTTACAGCTAAAATATGATAAGCTTAACATGATTGCGGTTGGTTGATCCATTAAAATTTTTTGTCCACTTTACTGGACTTTAAAAGATAAAGTCTAATATATTAAATATTACCCACACCAGGTTCCTTTTGACCCATTTGATACGTTCCATCTTTAAAATTTATATAACCTAAATCAACATGTTCTTCCTAGTTATTACAAACCTTGGACCATCTTTTGCAGAGCTTCCACCGCAAGGGTATCAGACAACACATAAATCGGGTTCTTTGTCATCACCTTTGAGACAGGTGTGATCATAAAATCAATCTCGTGAGGAATAACTTTTGTTGCAACATCCTGGAATCACCAAAAAGAACAATCAGCATTTTGATTCACGGTGATGCTGGGTTAACTAAATATTTATGTCACATTTAGAGGCGGCAAAATGGATGGCTCAGGTAACAAATCAATTTGGGTACTTTTGAAGCGGGCCAGATTGGGTTGGCCCGAAGCATTGCCAAAATATATTTTAGTTTTTACAGATAATTAGTAATTTAAAGTATGATTAGATCACTAATCTAAATTTTTGCATATAAAATTTTAGGAGCTTGCATGCATTAAAGATATACTTCGGGCGACTTTCAAGTTTTACCCAATTGATCGGTTATGATGTCAGGTTTCAAGACAAACCTTATCTGTCAATATACCACTGAGTAGTGCATTCGAGTCAGTAAGCAAAAGAGCATCAACTCTTCGAGAAGCCATCCGACAACAGGCTTCATATATTGTTGTTGTGTCAGGTACTGTCAGAGCCCTTGATAGGCGCAATCTTCTCACGGTACGCTCTCCAGTTGTGGCCCTGTTTCAATTCATGTCAACAAGTAAACTGTACCACGTTAGAAACACATTTAACCGAGTTTTAAATAGTATAACCAATTTCAAAATCTCAAGTCCCTTTATGTTTCTAAATACAATCTATCTATGATCATATATACAATGCAAGTATATTTGTATATTCTCCTGCAAATCCGTAAACCAATCTCTAGCATGGCCTTGCAGAACAAATGGCAAGCCACAGGCTCTTTACCCTGATCTGCGGTCCCACATACTCTGTCTTCTACACCCTGATCCAACATATCGGCCCACCGGCTCTATATATTTGGCTATAGTGCTCGACCTACCAGGAGTGTCCCCCGATCCGCCGGCCTGTTCTATTTCCTAACCTGCCAAACCCGTACCCAGATCCGCCGGCTCTGAAGTTTTGACCCACGGGCTCCAAATCTTTAAGTGTGTAAGCCTCTTAGGGTTTTTTCCAGTGCTCGCATCTAAATCCGGTTCAAGAGTAAGGGGCCGTTTGATTCAAAGATTTCAACAGATTTTGATGGAAAGGAATTTGGGATTTCTTATGTTAATCTAACAAAACAAGGAAGGAAATTAAAATTCCATTCCACCAAATTCCTTTAGATTCTATGAAACAAATAGCCCCTTAGTGTATTTTATACACATCATCACTTTACAACAACAAATTCTAGATGAGATCTTCAGCATTTAAGTAATTCATCTACCAGACTAAATATATGACTTATAAGAAAAATCTACACATTCATTGCAGATTTCAGTTCAATATCCAATTATTTGCATGTTCAATCCAAAAAAGAAGCAATGTTTACTACTCATATGTCTCAAAATTTATTATTCAACTTATCATTTTACTCTGTTGTAAACTAAGTATCTTTCTTTCCAAATTATTCATCAAGTTTCCCATCAAAGTACAGTAAAAAATATCCCATAAATTGTACATTCTAGAACGGACAAGTTGCAGAAAAAGGTAACATAAACAAATTTCCTAAAGCTTTGAGATTTTAGCATGCAATTATTTTTGCACGCATAGTGTATTTTTGTTTATCCTCGTCCACTACAATTGATGTCTAGATTGGTGCTACAGCACCACCTAGCAACGTGAGCATAAGTACATTTAATAGGATGTACATTTAATAAACTTTAAAGGGCAAATGTAATTATTTTTCTTTAAAAACATGCGGCATAGGTCATCGTCCCATAAATTTAACTAGGTTTTATTACTATATTTTGCCTACAAACAAACACACTTTCCATTTCCATGTTCAATGATTGTACCAAAATGTAGTACAATGACAAAGGAAGCTCATATTAGTACCACATGAATCAATAAATCTATCACAACTGTACATTATCAATTTGTACAGTATGCTATCAAGCTTGTACATTGTGGTATATTTATCAAATTATGTGGTACATTTATCATTTTCCAATGACAAAACACAGACTAAATGGTTTAATTTCAAGCATTAAAATCCTTTTAAAACAATTACTTTTATGCTCCCTCTAAATTTTAATTTAATGTCCACTATAAAAAAGACAAAACTTTTATAAAATGGTTTTGCCAAAAAGTATAAAATAGTTGTACTTTTATAAAATGGTTTTTATACATGTTAACGATTTATTTTATAAAAATGCAATTTTCATTTTTTCAATTTATTAACCAAAAACCCCAACCTTAAAAGTACTACTTCAATGACAATTTATTTCCGTCTTATAATTATCGGTAAAAACAAAAAATCAAACATTTAATTTGTGACAAACTAAAATGGAAATTTAAAATCGGAAACACAATCAATAATTACGCAGCTTTCGTATTAACAACGCTAGTCGATCTATACATGCAAATTTTGATATATATACAGAAACAAAGAAAATAAAGAAAGAATACATACAGAGATGAACGTGAATTTGTGAGAGATTTTCGGTTAGAATCCGCAGCAAGATTTTGATTATTGTTTTCATTGTTATTTTGATTATTATTATTATTATTATTTGTTTTCTTTTTGCGGGAAGATGAAGATGTCGATGATGACGTCAACGACATGAGTCTGCGTGAAGATGAACTTCCATGACGCGATGTCATAATTTCTTCTGCAGCAACCAAATGCGAATTTTCGAGAATCCGATTGGTTTTGATTTTTAATAATAATCGTATTGAAAAAATTTGGAAGATTTTAAAAATGAAGAATGATCAAATTGGCAACCAAATTTTTGTTTTCAGTTTCATTTATGAAATGAAATTAGAGGCGTTTTCTGTTTTTATTTATTTATATTTATATTAATTGAATGAATTTGACTTTCATTATACATGAACATAAATATATGTTTATTTATTGTATATTAAATGCAAAATCAGTTGCGTTTCTGTTATTCGTGGCCGTGGGCACTATTTTATGTTTCAGGAGCCGTTTCAATAAATAATTAAGTAAATGGGTACTCCTACGACGAAGACCAGAATAAACAGTGTGTGAGGTGTCGTGAGGTGTCGTGATGACATGATAATGTAAAAGAAGTATTTAACTTTAAATTTGACTATCAAAAAATAGTATATTATTGTATTAACATTGAATTTATTATATATTAATGATTTTTAATTACTTACCATATATAAGGTGTTTTTAAAATTTTCCAATTTTAAGGTACATATCTCGTCTTGTATAATATAGTAAAGATAATTCTTTTGTTTATTTCAAATTTCGTAATTATAATTATAGTTGATAGTTAAATATAAGGGTTTTTTTTTCCGTAGATCTTTTTATGTGTTTTTTGATTTATCTAAGGTTTTTAAACTGCTCATTCCGACCGGTTGTATCGCGATTGGATCAGGATCTTTTATATTCCTGGTTTAATAAAAATGGCTTTTAGGTTGTAAATGAACCAGATCAAAACGGATCTAGGTGGGTGAGCCGGATCGAACCAGGTTTAACCAAATTGTTCGTGATCTCCATTTGAGCCGAGCCTAAATGATCTCGAACATTGAACTTGATTAAACTCGGCGAGACTAAACAAACTTAAGCGAACATCTTAGTTAATATTTAAAACACAGATGTATACAGAGCATAAGATAAGTTATAGACATGATTGTATTATTGACTTGAAAAATAGAAAGATTCAAGAATTCATATTACTTTTTTGAGTTAATATTTTACATGTTTTTGATGGATTTTAATCCTAGGCCAGTTGGATTTATTCCAATGACTCTTTATTATTAGTAGGTGGAGGTCTTCCACTTAAACAAAAGTGGGCTTATGTCTTTTATGCATTTTTTTTTCGTTGTTTTTTTTATGTGTATATCCAGATTAAAAGCATGTACTTATGAACTATATAGGTTACTAAGTCTTAAAGTTATTCCATCATTCTTTCACACAATTTTGATATATGCAATTCTTTCAACGCAAGAAACAGCTAGCATGAGGCAAGGAATTGAGTAAAGTCCACAAAAGGGAAAATGAAGGATAAAAAAATAACCCATTCTTGCTACTATTTATGGAAACCGAGAGTTTCAAAGTATACTAAATAACAACACTCGAATCATTTCAACTTGTGCAAGAGCAAAAATGTTAGATTGGGCACCAGTATTGGTAGGGTTAATATTGTTCATACTGTTGTCACCGGGCCTCATATTTCAACTTCCCGGCAACACACGAACTGTTGAATTCGGTAGCTCGAGCACTAATGTAAAAGCCATAATAGTTCATACCATTCTTTTCTTTGGGTCTTTCACTATACTCATTTTGGCTACTGGAGTTCATATTTACACAGGGAGATCATGATGATAAAGCACTTATTCTTTATTAAGCACTTCGTTCTTTCATAGGTTGGCTACTTATTGCAAGGGAACTCGATTCTCATTTTTTCGGGTGTGTGTTATTTTTCTTTCTTTTCATTGTTTCTGACCATTTCTTGTAATGACGAGTGTTTAAACACTCGTACACTCAGTCATATCGAATTCTTGGATCAAGTATTGTACGTAATTTGGTGATAGCAAGTGTTTGAATAGTGTGAATGGAAACCAAAGTGTTATCAATGTTTTAAACACATTTCGATACTTAAGATATGTAAAGTTTATATATATCTTGACAAGGTCAAGAATTGTCACGAGTTACAATCAATATAACCTTCTACTAATATGATAACTGTTAATGGTATAAATTTGTTTGGAAACTTTAAATGAAGTCTTTCCGTGAAAATAATATTTGTAGACTTTAGTAAGTTAATTTGTACTTTGTACATTAATCGTTCTATTGTATTTAAAAAAAAAAGGATTTGACGCTCACACATAGGCCGACAATATTCGAGTGTAAAACCTACATAAAAAATGCGGGTTAGAGTTGTGTATTCTTGACCTGCCAACTCCTCAACCTAATTTTTTCCAGTTGGGTTTGGATTGGGCTTGTGGGTCATTAGGTCAACACGCACACCTGATTTCTTTTTAAGTGATTATTTTTTTGAAAAATATATATACATTCACAAATCTTTTAAAATCTAAACTTTAATATCATAAATCTATAATAACATGATCATCATATTTTTTTTGTACAATTTGAACTTATACTTTATTTATCATGTACTCGTGGTTTTTATACATTGTGTTACTAGGTACATTATTTGATATGGCGTATGAAGAGAGAGAGAAAGGTTTGACATCAAACTCAGCTGACGTAAGACAACCTATCATGTTTTGACCCATGCATTTATCGGGTTATGCAGATAACGTTCTGGTTAAAAAGTCGTGGATTAAGGTTGAAATTTCTTACTTGAAACTTTTTGTAAGTCAAATTAGAATTGAGTAATTTTAACCCACGAACCAAACCAATCAACCCGAACGGGTTAACAATCCTACTCACATGTGTATTACAATTTACAAGTGAGTATACAAACCAAAATACTAAACGATAAAAAAAAAAGTGTAAAAACAAAAATTGCAACCCAATCAAAGTTCCCGCTTGAGAAGGAAAACACGTGAATACACTACGGATCTACTGCACCAACTCATAAAACTATTCTCTCTCTCTCTCTCACTAATCTCAAAATCCCCAAATATTTCCAAATAATTATATTATAAAACCCCTAAAACACACACACACACACACACACACAGAGGGATCAATCTACAAATTGAAAATTGAAGTACAAGAATGGCTGATTGGGGACCAGTATTACTGTATTAGTGGCTGTGGTGCTGTTCGTATTGTTAACCCCGGGCTTGTTGTTCCAGCTGCCAGGTCACAACAAAGTCGTGGAGTTCGGTAATATGCACACTAGCGGCGCTGCTATTATTGTTCATTCTGTTATCTACTTTTGTCTTATTACTATCTTTCTCATTGCCATTGGTGTCCATGTCTATGCTGGTTAATTAGCTCCTCCCATCCCCTGTGTTACTTTATTTTTACCATTACATTACCAGTATGTATTTTGTGTTTCTTGTCTCTTTTTTTTTTACCGCATTGTGTTTCCTTATGAATTGTATGTGATGTTTATGAAAAATGTTAGTAATTGTGTTATGTTTATTTACTTTGGATGTTTTATTTATTTATTGACCTCCCCCACGCTCCCACTAACCCGTATTCCGGCCAATATAAGAGAGGATAAATTGCGTAAGACTGGGTGTTGCCGGTTCTTCTGCCGTTCAAAAAAGATTTGGATTTGAAATCTTGACCTTTGCTTTTATGTTACATGTCTCGTACTATATCATGGTATGGACGATTTTAATAAACTTTTGGTTTGGGTATTTTGGGCTTATCGACTTATTTAAATTTCGAAACGACAATAAGCTTGATTTAATCTGCCTTAAAGGGAAGTTTTCAATGCGAGCTTATGAACTTAACTACTTGTTTCTAAAGAATAGTTGTAGAAGAAACATCCAAAATACTCTTCCAAGTAATTTACCAATTGAGCATGGCTCAAGTAATATTATCACCCGTAAAATACATGGCCCATTAATTGGAGGGACTTTCGGAAGATAAGGAAGTTGTTGGTTCAAGCCCTGCTTCCACACTGTGTTAGGGGAGTTGTCCGAATATATTCTTTATAGGATGGACAATGACTGGTGTTAAAAAATACCCGGGAGGCCGGGATCAAAGGTGGAAGAGACATATGAGAAAAAGGAATATACCCAAAAATGACAGGTCTTTTAAACGGTAGCCTAGTGGTTGCATATACAAATACTTGAAGATTTGTTTTGTTAATTCACTAATATTTGATACTTTTTTTATTTTGTTTCAATCTCCTTGTTACACATTACTTTAGATGTATTTAAAAGTTATCATTACAAGAATAATTTGATAGTGATATATAGAAAAAATTGTGTATGTTAAAAATTCTAATATCATCTGAATTTGAATGCAGTCCATTGAATGTTGAATTCCTTGATCGATTTATTACTGAAAATATGAATTTGGGTAAAACATTTAGTATATGGTGTTCAATCCACTACTTTTAAATTGCTAGCTTCTTTTTTCTTCTTGTACTTTTGGCTTCACATTTGTTGTCTTCACCTTGCCTTGTAATTACGTGAGTTATATTTTTTTTCTTTCTTAATAGGCAATTATATTCCACACGAATTCTACACGTATTTATAAAGTGTCCATTATGGGACTTGAATCTACAACCCGATAGGTTGATGTATCATCACTCATACCACAAGAGCTTAAACTCAAGGGTTACATGAGAGTTATCTGTCTTCGAATTTGTCACTTACGAAGATATTACACTGAAGTATCAATCCTAAAATATTGTCAAACAGAAACAGAATGTAGGCATCTTGATATTGGAAAATAACGGTATAGAATTTAAGTATACAATTTTAACAATATCTATTAATTGTAAACCGAAAATACTATTGAAATATTGTGTAGAAATTATCCGTTGACATGCCAACATTGTTGTTTTCGGATAATTCAATGCTTGTCGCATAAGTATTATCACCACCTCTTACGTTGTATCACTCACAACAAATACAATGCAACAAAAAATATTCTCTCGATCATATTTTTCTGACCATCACAATTATTATCTAGCATGGCCATGAACAACGCACACCCATATCAAAATATCATGGGAGCACAAAGAAACAGCCCCAAAACCATCATAGCACCACCCGTTGGAAAATCCACGACGCTCCAATTCCTCTTCAATCTCGATTCAAAAGGTTGCAATAGTCAAAAGGACGATAATAAGACTCAATCTTTGGACTCAAAAGACGAAGAACTTCAATTGATAATCACTTATTGCACTCAATTGCGTTCGGATGATCAAGAATCTGCTTTGAAACGACTCAAACTTACACAGCTTTTATCTATAATCAAAACTTCAATAACTATGATTTCTGATGAACCCTTGGAGAATTTGTTCAAAATGGTGGCTTGTAATATCTTCCGCCCTCTCCCACTACCGTCTTTTACTGCGTGCTCTATTGTATCACCTGAAGATGATGATGCCATTGCCGCACCTTCTGCCGCTTGGCCACACCTTCAAATCGTTTATGATATTCTCCTCAGGTTGATAACCAAGAAGGACGTCAAAACCCTCTGTAGAGAACATAGCGAGGGATCCAAGACTTCAAACCAGGGTATGTAGTTATGGTTGTAAGATAAATGTATAGATAGATGCAAATTTCTAGATTTATACATCACAGACAATACAAAGTTTTGCTCCAAGTAAAATATAAATGACAATTAAGAAAAAACTTCTGTTTCTTTCTCTCCTTCGTTTTCTTCTTCGACGAGTTCCAGGCCATACAACGTGCTGTTAAACTACCGCTTTTAGCAACAACTATACCGTTTTTGGGCGTGTTCACACATTTCAAAATGCGCATGGCAATAAACTATGGTTGCATAACATAGAAGTGTGTATAGATTGATCAAATATGTGACAAAACTATACTTTTATAGGTGTGACAAAGTATTCTAATTACTTCAATAGATCTTATGAACTAAAAATGTATAAAATCTCTATAATTTGCTGTAATTCTAAAATGTAGGTACTCCTATTGATGAACGACATTTCATCAGCCGGAACTTCATTCTTAACCTCCTTACTCTCTTCAACTCCGATGAACCACGTGAGCGTGATGCTGTGAAAAACATTGTTCACCGAATTTACTCCAAGTTCACATTCTACCGATCTTTCATGCGAAAAGCAATGACTGAAGTTTTCCTATATTTCATCTATGAAACTGATCACAGACAAAATGGGATAGGAGAGCTTCTTGAGATATGGGGAAGTATAATCAATGGATTTACGGTTCCATTAAAAGATGAACACAAAGTTTTCTTATCGCGGGTTTTGATCCCATTGCATAAACCAAAGAACATGGCAGTCTATCATCGCCAATTGGGGTATTGCGTGTCACAATTTGTGCAAAAGGAGGCCGAACTTGGCCCAATTGTGATCAGAAAGATTTTAAGGTATTGGCCCGTGACGAATTGTCAAAAGGAGGTGTTGTTGATTGGTGAGCTGGAGGAGATCGTCGAGAATATTGATCGCAGGCAGTACTTAAAGGTAGCTGTTCCTTTGTGGACTCGAATCACAAAATGCATCAAGAGTAACAATTCACAGGTAACTGCATTAGTATTGCAAGTTTACAACAACTATGTCAATCCTGTATATTCTTTGACAAACTAAATTATACACACAAAAAAAAACTTTATAGACTACATGAAATACAAATTTTTTTAAAAATAACTCAAAATTAAAGTAAATTATATAAATCGTTCTTGTGGTTTACTCAAAATTACAATAATCGTCTCCTTTGAAACTTTTACATAAACACAGCAGTGTTTACTTACACAAACCGTCCTTCGTCCACCTGAAATGACCTTTATATATAAGTTTATCCTTTTGAACAATAGTTAAAAAAAAAAACTATAGGTAGCTGAACGGGCTCTTTACGTTTGGAACAATGAACAATTCACGAGGGTGGTGTCTCAAGATATCGAGATGGTGTTCCCTATTCTAGTCGAAGCCATTGAAAAGAACATTGTGTTGCATTGGTGCAAAAGTGTACAACAATTGACACTGAATGTGAAGGTTTTGCTTGAAGAACTCGAGCCGGTTCTCTACAAGACGTGCCTTGAGGGGGACAGGATACATGAATTCACTGCTAAGTTAGAAGAAAATGAAAGGAGGACGACATGGGAGAGGATTGAAATGGCAGCAAAAGCTAATAACTTCTTGTCTGAATATATTTGATTTTGTAGGTATTTAAGAAATACTACTATATAAAATTTCTTTATTTTTAAATCTAACTACGAGTAGTATTTTTTTATAATAATTAGATATATATTGCAGGATTTCGAATAAGATACTTTATTCTTTTTGAACGTAAGATACCTTTATATATTCTAGTGAAACAGTGAAACTAAATATATTCAAAGTAACTTGACTTTTATTAAAGGTTAATGGGTTAATCTACAAGCATGTTTGAGTGGGCCTAAATTGGGCCTTAAAATCTAATCTTAATCTCAATCTAACCTGGGTCGAAATCTAGTATTAATACTTATTACTTAATAGTATTAAAATTTTTGTTTTATCAAGATGTATACACTTAGCTAACTATGGTATAAACGAGTAAAGCTACTTGCGAGCTACTCAAGTTCAACTGATAAAAACCTCGAATTGAGCTAAGCTTAAACGAGCTTGAGCCGAGCGTAAGCTTAATTTGGAGTTCGTTTAATAAAATAGCCCGTGCTCGAGTTTCAAACACCAAACCCGAATAGGCTCGCGAGTCTAAACGAGTTTATTTGAGTCTTTTATAATATAAATTATGTATAGCTATTATTATGTATTTTTACTTTTATAAATAATATAACTCTAAATTTATAATATTCATGTATAATTTTAACTGAATTTATTTATAAAAGAAGAATGATGTATAAATATAATTCAAGTAAAAAATAAAGTTATATAATAAGCGATCCGAGCACGAGATTTAGCCTCTAAAACTACTCATTAGCATTGCACGAGCTTTACTCAAAGTGGTCAAAATGAGCAGAGCTTGAACTCAAACTCTCCCAAATTTAACGAGACTACTTCGAACTCTCCCAAATTAAACTAGCCAAGTTAAACGAGTCTAGCTCAAACCTATGTGAATGCGAGCTCAAACTTGGCTCAACTCGTTTACAACCCTAACATTTAAGTACCAAAAATCGATAACAAGATTGGTATTCATTCATATACATTCTCTTTATGGTACTACGTTATCGTGGCATGATATATATATAGTGAAGTGATCAAGTGAGAACCAAAAATAAGGATGGGAACTATGAGAACCATTAAAAAATCATCTTTTTTTTAAAATATCCATTTTTTTATACTTTCACTTTTATTTTTTCTCTAAGCTTTTCATCCTCTTTCTCTCTCACTTCGAGATTCACAAACCCCGATCACCACCACCTCCAAGGGCGGATCCCGTGCGGCTAAGGGCTATGCCCGTACCGTATCCAACCACCACCATCTGTTGGATTGCCGCCCATCAAATTCAAACCATTCCTAAATGCGTCCGGTTTCCAACCCTTCTATAAATGCCTTAAGGTCTACGACCGGTAAGGGCGAAGCCCCCCTCCCCCCCGAACGGCGTAGCCGTTTGACTAAGGGCTACGCCCGTACCGTCTCCATCCGTTTTCAACACATAACCCATAGAAAGAAAAAAAAAATTGAAATTTTGAATTTTTTTTTTCTTTTTGAATGGGTTTTTATTAAAAAAAAAAATCAAAAAATAAAAAATAAAAATAAATAAAATTAAAAACATAACAAAAAAGGAAAAGATGGAGGGGAAATAGGGGTTCTCATCCTTGTTTTGGTTCTCACGTTAACCCTACTCTATATATATAGGAAATAAGTTTTCATCATTTATGAGACCATTTACTTATGTCATTTAACGAGTGTTGCTAATGTCCTAATGACAACCTTATGGGCTGTTGTTAAGGTGCATAAATAGTTGTAATTTTATCATAAAATTCAAGATGTGTGCTTTTAATATGAAAGGTACAATTTTTTGACAGCCCTTAAGGCTCTAGTTAACATTTTTCTTTATATATGTATATTCGTAACAGCTAGCAATTAATGAACGAACTTGGCACATGTAACGTTTTAATTCCCTTTAATATTATTTAGATATATAATTGTACGTTGTAAAGTATGTACCTGAAACGCGACGTTAGATTGGTTGTACAGTCCTCTCCTTCCCCAATCGCCTACCACCAAGATGTCCAGAGACCCATCCGTTTTCGTTGGCAAATGATCAAATCTTTGTAGCTCAGCCACCACGTTATTAGTGGCGGCTACCATCATATATAACACAAGAAGAATTGTGGCACACTTGTTACTAGTCTCCATAGCCATGGATAACTTCAGTTCTTACTTTTGGTGTAATTGGAGTTTCAGAGAAATATATGATGTGTTTGTAGGAAGAAATGGGCTCTCTTTATATTAATTGGTCACCCTGCTAGTACGTTATTGACAAGAATTAAAAATGGAATTACTAATTATGTCCTTAGACATATTGCTATTGAGCTTTTTTAGTCCCTCTTGAAAAGTTTGTTCATCTGTTCGATTGTTTGATATATTGTCTTTTTCGTAGTACCCTTTTAGTTGACCTCGGTTGCTTTCCTCATCACATCATATGAAAATTTCCGGTCCCTATTAGAGTTGTGTGTGTACTAGGTATTTGTTTACCAAACATTTGATCGGGAACAATTTGTCGACACAAAATTAAATACTTAGTTATCTATAAATCGACACAAAATTAAATACTTAATTAGTCCGTCCGTTCCAAATTAAATACATGCTCACTATAAATCGACACAAAATTTTTAAACACTTAGTTATCAATAAGATGTCATCTATATCAATCAAGTCATTCATCATTTTATTTTATTTTTTATTATAATAAAAAGAAAAATGTTAAATACAGCCCTAAGGGCTGTAGTTAACTTGTATAAAAAAATTATATCTTCCATATCAAAAGCTCACTCTTTGAATTTTATGGTAAGTGTACAGCTATTTTATACACTTTAACTACAGCCCTTAGGATTATATTCAGCAAGACCTTAATAAAAAAGACATCGTTTAGTACTCACAAAATCATACAATTTCATTCATTGTATTAGTTTTTGCCACAATAGAATATGAGTTAATCAAAACATATAGTCCGATAATAGTAAAACATGATTTTAAAGTGGTCTAATATTATTGCAAATAGATAATGTTCTTATCACAACCTTATATAGTTATATTGTGAAGGTGTTTGAGAGTGTATATAGAGTATTGTGTTTTTTGGAAACCACAAACTCAATTTAATGTTTTTGGCTATAACTTTTTTCTTTCTTTTTAAAACGGAAAACTATCATACTCTTATTTTTAAATTACACAAATGCTTAAGATGGAAGTGAAAAGGGAATTCATCGAGCATTTTCTTAGCGGCATTGGTTCATGGCATTATCAGAAATCACACACTTCGGGCAGAAGAATTCTACTTTGAATGAAGTAAATGGATCCCCGGTAAAATCAACTTGTTTGCATGGAGAACGGAAATGGATCGAGTACCCACAAAAATGGTGCTAATAAAAAGAAATATTTAGGTTCCATATACGCTTTGCCCTTTATGCAACCAATCTCAAGAGTCCATAGATCACCTCCTGATATTATGTGAACTTGCAAATAGGTTATGGTGTTTTATTAGTTGTTGTTATAAAATTAATCTTATCTTTACGTTTTCTATTCGTGACCTACTGAGCAATAGCATGTTCGATAAATAAAAGTGCAGGAAAGACTAAGAGATGAGGTGGAAAGCCAAAGTTTTCTTTGGATAAAGAATCGTGGGAAACTACAAGAACATGTAAGCAATGGTGTGAATTCAGCTTGTCAAACCAAATGGGATATGAAGTTTAAGGTATGATGCAGATCCATTTGATGCCTTTGATCTCCTGCTTTAGTTACTGGTCCAATTTTGTCTTTGTTTCAATTATAATGTAATGTTATATAATCTGGGATTTAGTTGGGGTGCTATGGTGTTTCGTCTTGGTCCAGATCAATTCGGAATACCATAAAAAACGAGCTAGGATGAAACCGGTGGCTTGGCTCTAGCCTCAGGGATTTTTTCCTGGGCCATCTTCCAGGTTTTCTTTTTCATCCTTTTTAATATTCTCGTAGTTATGATCTGGACTTTGGGTGTCTAAGTTTGTAGATATTATCATGTACCGTAAACATGTACCTTTGGATTACTAGCGATTTTGCTAGTTCTTTTGCAAAAAAAAAGAAAAGAAAGAAGAAGCTTGATTACTAATTAGAAATGTGCTCGTACAATATATGAGAACTGAATGTGTTTCAAGTTGTGTAGTGATGTCACACGGTTAAAAGGTTGGGGTGATGGGGGTCGACGTCCGTAATAGTTATTTAAACTTTATTATAGTTATTGTTATATTTATTTTTTAATTTATAATAGGAGTTTTCTAACTAATGCCCCATAGGCATTTGTTTTTTGGGTAAAGGGATACCCCGTTTAAACTTTTATACCAACAACAAACAGTACATTACAAATCAAGTAATGTGGCTGAGTGCCACATTAATTTCTTGCATGACAGGCCATGCAAGTGTAACAAGCAATCAAGCAAACACGTAAAAAAAACCTATTACAAGCTAATGACAAAACGAAACTAGTCAAAGTAATAGGAATGAAGCCATAGGTCACGTTGCATCCAACTGATGATCCTCACCAATTCTAACCGAGATTGGTAAGTTCCACCTCTCTAACAAGCTTTGAGCAGCAGCACTTCCCTTGAACTTAATGGATGCCAATCGAAGTCTAACATTCTCCAAAATGATATTTTTAAGCTGAACAGGAGATCGAGTTTTGTCAGTAAACATACGCGCATTCCGTTCTTGCCAAACAAAGTAGCAAGCAGCCACTACTACTAATCTTCCAATTATACTCCTAGCCGAGTTACTCTTGGACCTGGTGATTAACGAAGCCACAATATCCTCCCACACAAACGAGAGAACCATAGGCATTTGTTAACAAGTCTTTAATTAGGTATAACTTTTTTCTATGTCAAATTTACCCTTTCCTTCATAATTATTTAATTAATAAAATCCTCCAAGTAAATAATTAGCTTAACAAATTGCTTCCATTTCTCTCTTTCTTGTTTGACTGATTTACGAAAAATCCCTCCTTTATCATTTATTTAATATAGAAATTCCCTCCAAACAAAGCTTACAATTTGTTAGGCTAATTATTTATTTGGAGGACTTTATCAATTAAATGATTATGAAGGAAAGGGTAAATTTAACATAGAAAAAAGTTATAGTTAATTAAAGACCTATTAACAAATGCATATGGGGCATTATTTAGAAAAATACTTTATAATAATAGATTAAATTATTTCTTAGTTAATTTGAATTTGATTTGATTAATTGATTTTGCATTAAATGTTATTAGAGTATTAAATACATGTATTTCAAAATTCAAATTTTGTTTAAAACATCCCTCAAATAATTTATAATGTAGTAAAGATTATTTGGTTAATAGGGTTTGATATATAAAATAGGAATTAAACCCACTATATAAAGTGTATCGAGTACCAATCACTTTTTTGGTTTTAAAAAACTAATTTATATATATATATATATATATATATACTAGAAGGGAACTCGCACAAAGCGGTGGTTGTATGGTGGGGGCGGCAGCGGAGGTGATGACGGGAGGTGGCGACGACGACTGGCGGCGGCGACGACGACGATTATTGGCGGTGGCGGTGACGATGGCGGCGAGTAATGTAAGTTATTGATGTAAAGGTAATTAATGTAAAAGTAGGTAGTGTAGTTATTTTAGGAGTTAGAAAGATAGATTTTATAATTATTTCATTAAGGGTATTTTAGGTATATGAGTTAATTATAAAATATATATACTATTAAAATCCATAATAATTTCTACTTTCAAACCAGACACTTCTAAAATTTGCACTCTCAATGTTCTTTGTATATCTTACATTTATGATTTATGTGTATCACATGTATGTGGGTTCAAATATATGTCAACCAACCATAGAAATGATACGGATAATATAAATAAAATAATTATTGATGGAAATATGTAGCTATCATTGGTTAGTTCATGTGGCAATGGTACTGGACTCTTGTTATCTAGTGTTAGTGAGTTGTGAATATCATAGAATTCACATGTTAGGGATGACGTTTTTCTATGTTTAGTAAAGCATTAGAATAACAACCGTAAATGAATGAACTGAACTTTTTAATTATCAAATAATTTATGAGCAGTTATTTAATGAATAAATATAAAAAATTTATTCTTTCTAATTAAATTTACGAACATGAACATGGCTCTTATCCGTTATATTAGTAAACATTCTGTTTGTTCGTAAACATATATTCATGTATGTTCATTTGTTTATATTCATTTGATATCTGCATATTTTTTTATAAAAAAAAAACCATAGATAACCCTTTTCAAATTTTGGATATTTAGTAATCTTTAATTTACGTCATAAAGTTTCTGGTTATATATTAGTTTACTTGCGGTTCATTTACGTTTGTTCATAAACACAAACGAATTAACATATACATAGATTTATGTTCAGTTATTCATTCGTGACCAATTTCTTAAGTTAATAGAACGGATATGAACAAGGCTTTGTTTGTGTCATTCAGTTTGTACATAACCATGCCTATGTGATGTACAACAACGTGAAAAATAAGATTACACCAAGTCTTATGGCTCCTACTAGGGGTGTTCAGCGATTCGGTTTATAATATCTTTGGTTTTCTTTATTTTAAATTATGGAAGCCCAAACCTTAAACCAAATCAAATCGAACTAATCAAGAACAAACCAAATCAAATACAATAATTTGATTTCAGGTTTGAATTCGATTTAGACCAAACCAAACTATTTTTAAATTAAGTGGACTTTTTCTGGGCAAAAATTATTCAAAAACGGTTGGCAAATGAAAGTTTAAATCCAAATTTTGTTAATAGTTAAAAAAATTTTAAAATTAAATGGCAATTAAATTAGTGATCCACTTCATATGTCATGTTAGTTTGTAAAATGAGAGTTACAAATATTTTTTTTTTCTTTTCGGAACAGCAAACTCTTACAAAATCATTGTCATGCCAGTTTGTAAAATAGAGAGAGAAAGAAGAAAGAGAAAACAAATTTTAATATTATTGATCAACTTCATATGTCATGCCAGTTTGTAAAATTGTGTTTGTAAATCGTTTGGAAATATAACACTTCTCTTTTTATATTTAAAATGAATATATGATGTGTGAAATCTTGCTTTAAATTTATAACAAAGAAAATACCGATTGACTGATTACGACACACTTGCGGGCAGTGGACCCGTTCGTATGTAATATAGTAAAAATGGTAAATCCAGGTTCGAACACAAGAACTGTAAGTATATACTAAAGGTTGGTAAAATATGAATCAAAACGTTTGGGTGTGACCGAGTTGTCACCTTGCT
>JAOXNX010000033.1:18572321-18598440 GCA_028566075.1 Solidago caesia
ATTCCAATTCCTTCAAATTCCAATTCCTTTGACAGATTCCAATTCCTTCAAAAACATTCTGCGAACCAAACGGCCCCAGGGTATATTTGACACACAATTTACAAAAGCTTATGAAAACTTGTGTTTATAGTTTTAATAACCTCAAGCTCATAAACTTAAATTGTTTGTTTGGTAGCTTCTTAAACTTTTTGTTTGGTAGCTTCTGGTTTTAAAAGTTTTTTAATTATAAGCTAATTTCCTAAACCATAAGGCATCTCCTAACAATGACACACTACTCTCATTTTTTTTACTGTCATATCAGCGTCACATAACCTCTTTCTCTCAAGAAATTCCTAAGACACACATCACTACCAACAATGACATTTCTTTCTCTTCTTCCTCACCTCTTCCTCAATTATTTTGTTATACTTAAAAAAAAACATTTTTTTTAAATTTTCATTGGTTGAAAACTTGTTTGGCCTCACCTCAACTTCCTCTCTTCGTCCTACTTCTTCTTAACCACGACGAGCATTTGCAAGAAGAGGCTAAGAAATCATGGTGCCAATTGTGTCTTTTCAAAAACAGGCTAAGACACACCATTGGCATCGGCCTAAGCTAATTGAAATAGCTATAGGAAGCTAATTTAAGCTTATGAAAACAAAAATTACCTAAATCCCCCTAACTATTTATATTCAACCTTTAAAAATTGATATAATTATCATTTCACGTTATTTTATATTCATAAGTGTCAGTTCCACCTACATTATCAAACATGTTATCCTAACTGTAAGTGAAACAAAAAACCCAAAGTCACAAACTACAAAGGTGATTATGAAGTTTCTAATTTGGGTAACTTCAAAGTTAAAAATACATTTACTTTGGATTCCTAACATGAATGAGATTACATTCTTAATTGCATATATCTAAACTCATATTCCATGCAAAAAGACATTATTTCTAAATATTGATCTGTTATTAGTTGGAACCTTTTTTTTTTTTTGCAATTCTTTATTATTATGGTGATGGTGATGGTGATGATACATACACACACTCATATATATATATATACACGAGTAATGTTCATGTGATAACATTTACATATGAACCTATATAATATTAAGTATAACTTAATCTGTTCATATGTGAACGAATTTGTTTAAATATATCAAGTTATCAAGTTATAGTTTAAAGGTTCCCATGTTTCTTCCAATTCAAATAATTTTCACATTAACTTTTTCATATATATATATATATATATTCTCTTTAAAAGTTGCATCCACTTTTTACATAATAATTGGAGTAGGTTTATCAATACTACCTTTTTGCCCCATTACCAACCATTTACACGCCCCACGAATGGATTGGAGAGCACAAGTTGTGTTTGATTTGTTAATTACAATCATTCGCCATAAAATACAATATCTTTTGAAGTGTTTATAAAACTTAAATCAACATATTCCCTTGATTTTATATATAAACTAGTCTTAATACCCGTACGATGTACGGATTGACTATGTATATTATACGATTTATAGGTTGATACTAAAATAAATCAATTTATTTATATTTTTTTGTTAATTATTTTTTATATCTTTGTACTTATTTATTCTTCTTTTTGTATTTATAAAAATAAATTAAGGTATACGTTAGCATATTATTATTAGCTTGAGTATAGTTAATTAAAATAAAATATAAAAAGTAGATGTCTACACATGTAAATTGAAATTATTGATTTAATATATGTTAATTTAATTATGAATATGTTTCAAGTGTATATAAACAACTAGACGCATGTCCGCCCAATGCGGCGGTGATGGTGGTAGCAGCGACGGTGTGGTGGTGGCAACGACTGGGGTGGCGGCGGTGGCGACGAAGGGCGGTGATGGTGGATGGGGGCGGCGGCGACGGTGGTGTGGTGAATGTAAAAGTAATTGATGTAGAAAGGGGGTAATGTGGTTATTTTAAGGGTTGAAAGATCTATGTTGTAAATTATTTCATTAAGGGTATTATAGGTATAGTAGGTAGAGATGTTTAAATTAGTGAATAAAGAAGAGGGGTAATATAGACATTTCAAAGACAGAAAGTTGAAAAAGGAGAGGGTGCTTTTTTATATAGGAGTAAAGATAATATGATAATTATTAAATAACATTAATTTTAAAAGTAAATTAGGAATTTTAATTTTAAATGATTAATTGATATATTGGTAGATATGGTAACAATATAATTATAAGAGTTTGATTATATATTAGGCATATTTGTCTATTAATTGAATAATAGTTTTAATAATATATAGTGTCTAAAAAGTAGGTTTATTAATATAGACTAAAAGGGACACATGTCATTTAAATATTGTGACACGTGTCGATCAAATGGTGTTTCAATCATATTTTATTAAATTGGTAGTTAGATAGATTGGTAGGTAGATAGATATCAATTATTGAGTTGTGAAAAATTTCAAAGGAAAATTTTTAAAAAGTTTATCTCGATTTAAATTATCTCGTAGGTATAAATATGTTAAACCAAAAGTATGCATATGTATCACGTACCGCTTCTACGTGAAGATACTCGTACTTAGCAAGTAGCTACATTATATGGAAATTGCTAATAGTACACTTCTTTTACATTGGCTAATTAATCTGCCTCGATCGTTTCAATAAGTTATCTAACAGTTTATTTAACATATGCCCCTAACTCATATTTATAGGCGGATTAAATAAATACCACATACTATTTAAAATAAGGAGAAACAACTTTTAATGTAAAAGTTTAATTTTTAAAATATTTTAATTAAGTTTACGTTTTGAGAAATAATTCGTTAAAAAGGTGGTGGCACCGCCGAGTGGTGTAGGTAATTGATATAAATGGAGTAATGTAGATATTTTAGAAGATAAAAGATATATGGTATAATTGTGTAAATATGTAAAAAAGGTAATATGGGTATTTCCCATATTCAAATTTTGTAATTTTCAACAGAAAACTAGAATTTTTAATAAGTTGTATAGATAAGTACTAATATATGGATCCAATTATTTCAATAGCCTATTTTGTTAACAATTTTTTTTTTCCTTTCTAAATCGTGTTATCAAATCTGTTAATTACAGTTAGATCATATTCACACATTTTTTATGACATAATATATGTTTTGTTGATATTCTACACAACTATTATTTTGACTATACCTTTTTGTAAACATTTTAGGTGATGGTTTGGTTACCGATAAATCCAAAGAATATAATCAAATCACACTTTATATACGTATACCTTGTCAAAGAATATCTGTCCTTCAAAAGTCATATAATATAAATCATTTGCTTATTGATGTTTGTAGGCTTATAAAACCACATTATGACATTATGATGATGTCTATGAAAAGAGTTGCTCACTTGTTCATTTTACTATTCATATTCAATATTAAGTTTGTTTGATTAAACTAAAGAGCCATTTCTTTTTTCCTTCTGAAAATATGAGTATTTGATTTGCTTGTTGATCACCTATTTCAATTACAAATCGTGAACAATATATGGATCATGAAAAACGTTAATTTACACCAATTCAGTCTATACAATAACCTATTCGATTGATCTAAGTTTGTTTGAGATTTAAGACGAACTAATCTAAAATATGTATTCTCATACTCCATAAACTAACGGGATTAGATATTATTGTTGTAAGTTGTAACTTAAAGTATGTATCGATCTTGACTGATTTAAAATTGGGGAAAATAAGCTAGACATCATAAAATGGAATAGTGAAAATATATTGAATAATGATGCATACAAATTTGCATAGAATGAGAAAATATGTTACATGCTCGATCATTGTTTTCCCGTAAGACATAAAACTGACTCGTAGATTTTAAAAAAGTTACAACATGATCTTCTCATGGACCTTGCCGATATATATGAGTCAGCCTTATTACTATATATACACTACTACAGCAACCATTTTTTCGAACTCCCTCTTGGAACGGTTTTCAAATAACTATGACAAGAATAATTAAGCTGTTAACAAAGTTTAAACTTGGTCAAAAGTAGGAATGAGCGAAATTAAAAAAAAAAGGATACCGCACCGGTACCGATGGTATTCTGTATCAGTTTCGGTTTTAGAGATTTAAGGAAAACGGTTTCGGTTTTAGAGATTTGACTCAAAAGGATACATTTCAAAATAAATTGCATGTCAATAATCTTTAAGTGATGAAAATTACTACAAATGTTGCTTTAATTGTACCGATGGAAGTGTAGTATCATCGGTCCTTTGATTATAGAAAATGGTCTAGTTTCACTTGTTTGTTATCGTTTCTAAAATTTCAATATGCGTACAAAAGGATTCCAAAAGAAGGAAAATATTATTTGACAAAATCAATTACTCCAATTAGCAACAAAGAATGGACAATTAATAACTAAAAAAATAATAAATAAAAAAAAAGTGGAAACACTATAGAAGAAAAAGACCCTCATTTGAATTAGTATTAATGTCACCAACCACTATTTTGACCTAACAACAAATATTACTTGTTTGTTTGTTTATATATGTATATGTTAATTATATATAATGTATAATGTATATCCTCAATAATCAAGATATCTAAACCATTTTTTCTCTCTTTCTAGCAAATTCTTTTCTTTGTCCATCCCCTCCTTAGTCTTGCTCTCGATATTTTATGGCTTTCAATCACTCAACACCGTCAAGAGATATGAAAAGCGTTTGGATTTCCAACGTAAAGGTAAGAATTGGGACTTAAGTCCATCTTGGTTTATTTATGATCGATGTGTCAATGGTAAAGAGATGATATTGGAATGGCTCAATCAAATCAAATCTCCCGATATATTAACAGGGTCTTTTAATTTGATTGAGCCGTGCCAATATCATGAACTACTGTTAAGGTTATCGTTTTTTGATATTGATAAGTTAATTTGCATATGTAGTTTTGGCTATGAACTTGATCAATCACTATGCATTTTTATAAGGTAGTGTTTTGATCTAAGTTTATGTTTTGAAGTTTTCATATGATTAAATGTATACATTTAATTTGACTATTCTGCTATAAACGTCTTACTATATATCAAATAATAATAATTGGCTTATATATGTTTTAAGGTCATCTATTGCGTATTTGATAATTGAGCGACCGACGTGCCAAGGTGGGTCGTCGTGAGTTGCTCTAGGCTTCTTACATATATATGTAGACTATCCATCCCTTCGAAAGAATTGTGGTCGATAATTGGCAAACGATCGAGGTCGATCATGTTGACGCATGTAATTCTTAAATTGACTTGGCATATATATTTTGCCCAGCTTGCTTCTGACATATATAGGATTACCGGCCATAAGTATAAGCAATCTAAGAGATTAACTATTGGAATTCACCTTGGGCCAGATTATCGCTCTGACCAATTAACTATTGGTTTTCCATTTTCATACATTGGAGATTAATGATGTTACGTCGGACAAAGTTACTTTTGTAGCTTAATTTGAGATATGAGTCGTGGATATTACTTGTCAGTTTTAACATTTGTTTACTTGGGTGGGGGTGACCGGGTGACTCTAAACTTAATGGACGAGAATATTCATGGCTTAGACCTATATTTGAAAAATATGACGTTTACAGCTCGGTCACTGGTGACATTTTACTTTTTATATATGTTCACACTTTCATTTGTTTACATGTTTATAAGTGCAAATAAATTATACACATTTTTTTCTCATTTAAAATGGGAAGAAAAAATGTACGTGTACAAATGTTTTTTTTTTTTTTTTTTAAGCATTCGATGACAGAGCCGCTCATCCCTAATGGTTCATACGCCCATTTTGGGACAGATGCCACCGCAAAGATTACAGGGAAAACCCCTTAATAGCCCGCCAGACAGCACGGCAACTAATTAGGGGTAAAACTTCCGCCCTCTTAGATTCGAACCTGCTCTACCGGTCTACCCAGACCAAACCTTCACTGAGGGACTTCGGATACCACTGGGCTATTGCCACAATGATTGTACAAATGGGTTACTTGTTGTAATGACCCTTGTGGAATGTGAGTTAACTTATAGCGGTTAGTGCTAGTTGTACATGCTTAAGATATATAGAAAGGGTGATGATCCGTATATCATCAATTTTTTGCCGTACACCATCAAACATGTTTTAAGTTGTTGTACAGTACAACACCTTAGAGCATGTATGGTCATGTACAGCCAAAAATTGGTGGTGTATGGATCACTACCCATATAAAAAGGTTTGACAAGTTAGTTAGTTCTTGTGATCATAGCTAAAATAATATAAAAGGAGACATACATAATATAATTATAGTAGAGGGGTACCCGTGCAATCCCCAAATATGTCATGTAAGAACCGTTGTTAATTCTGTTGTTAAAATATATAAGTATATGTCGTGGAAATACCCGTTATTAATCTCGTTGTTAAAATATATATAAGTATATGTCGTGTAAGATATATTTATGATTTTCATAATTAATTAAAATTTAAAATAAATTAAATGAGTTAATTGTAGAAATGGAAAATTTGACTAAATAAAGTAAGTATTAATTAAGATTTAAACTGCAGGGATAGAAAGGTCAGTCTGCATATCAAATTTTTCTAACTTTTAACATGGGGTGTGGAATTATATATATATCTACCTATTGTTCTCTTCATGAATATATTGTATAACGCCGAGTCCGTAAAGAATCCAGATACGAACAAAAACACAGGTGAAAACGGTGCAAACCTGTTATTTCTTCCCTCTTTCCATATGCAAATAGAAAATTCATATGCAAATCTCTGATCACTATTTCTTCCGATCACCACCACCATCTCCGATCACGACCAAGGACGGAGCCCCCGTACCATAGATCACAACCATCACCGATCAACCCCATCAGCTCCCCTTTATTAAAACCCTTATGGACGGAGCTCGTGTCGTATCATAGTTTCCGTCGGAGGTGGTGGTGGTGGCACGAGAACTGATCGGAAAAAGAAAGAAAAGGGGGGCACACTTGTGGGGAAGAAGAAGAGGGAAAAAGGGAGATTTTGTTGGCTCTTATCATTCTTACAAAAAATGGAGTTCTCACATTAACCCACCTCGTCGAGTCCAACTAAAGTACATTAGATATATGTTTCACATGTTTAGATGTTTTGTATGTTCCATTGCTTATGCCTCCAGATGCAAAATGCCAATGCTTTAAAAACTAGTTTTTTTTAGTGAACCGGAAAACTTTTCGGGGCCCGGTCTGACTCGGTTCAACCGGTTGGGCATATTTCATTTTTTTATATATTTTTTTATAAAAATACTACTAAACTTGTTACAAACAAACACAAATAGTCAAAATACAATTATAATCCACTAAAAAATAATACCAAATAGTTATAATAAGAGAAAATATAAGATTTAAAGTTTATAAACAACTAAAAATAACATTAAAGTATTAAAAAAAATTAATAAAAAAAACCAAAACTGGTAGAACCGGAAAAAACTGGCCAAATACCGGAAACCGGCCAGTTCAAAACAGATAAGAAAAAAAACTGTTAAAGAACTAGGCGCCCCTCCGAAACCCGGTCGAATCGGTCTGACCGGCCGGTTCTAACCGGTTTTTAAAACATTACAAAATGGTTCCAGATCTTAATTAATTAGGATGTTGGAGTATATATATCTACCTTACGTTGCATGTCCGAGCTTGTTACCCTACTATATCATGATAAAAATAATTACTCCATAATAGATTTAATAGATAAAAAGTTCATGCTACATAAAATACCTACATAAAATAATTACTCCATAATAGATTTAATAGATAAAACATTTTGCCTAGCGATGGATAATGTGCAGCTCATAGTTCATAGTTAAGATTAATGCGCATCAAAAAGGTTTGCGTATGTTGTTTGTGTGAGCGGTTTGATGTTAAAAAAATTTAAAAAATGTTACTTGAAAAGAGACAATTTTCAAAAATAACCATAATTAGTAATATATACGCATGAACGAAACTACATACACCCGAGAGGATGCAGAACTCGCTGAACAAAAAATTTCATTATTATTTCAGTATAATTTAATGTAAATTTCATATAGAATTATATATGAACCTCCTGATTTTATCCATAAACATTGATAATTCTGATTATAAATCCACTTGACAAGTTTTCTGGCTCCGCATCTGTATGTAGGTATGCAAATTTAATCGAAATAACTTTTAAATTACAAAAAATCTACCAATTGATACAAACCAGATATAACTACCTCTTCGATGACTTGAAAACGATCTTTATTATGGACAAGGAGCAGTGTCCAAACAAGAACAAAGATTATTTTGCTAAATTTTAAAGGAGGTGTAGCTAAAACTTGCGACTATATATTATATATACAATATACGTGTGCTTTAATATTTCACTATTTTCTCAATACATATTTTTCCCCTGCGTGTCATTGCAATGATACATAGGCATCAAAAATGAACAAAATTAAACCAACTCATACCAATTTTGATTTTTGTTTTGGTTTCGTTAACTTCATTATGGATTTCGGAGTGTTTTTTATTTTATTTTTATTTAACGGCAAAAAGTATTATTAATAATTGCAAGAACCAACTAGCAACTTACTAGAGGTCAGAGTTACAAATTCTAAAGATACAATAATTACACAAACTAATTCAATCTGGAACTTTAACGTTAGATAACTTAGATTTATGGATTTCGGAGTTCATACTCGTGTCAACAACCTTATAGTACGCTTATTGATTGATTGTATATATGAATACTAGATCTATATCCCGCGGAAAACGCGGGAATAATTAAAATGATTTTTATATTTACAAGAATGCCAAAAATAATAATGTGAGAAACTCGTTGATGAATCTGCATAAGCAACACCCAAGTTTAACATTTTGATGAACTCAAAACTCAAAGCGAACAATAAAATCGTGTGGACGGTGTGTACTTCTAATGAACCTCGGTTGGCTTGATGTCAAGTACTCGTTGATGCCCATCGTATGGTGCAAAACTACTTGAATGATTGTCATTTGCCAAACACACGAAAGATAAACTTTCTACTTATTATAAGCATATTATACACACACACAAAAAAAAAACAGATCACACATAATATCTAAACATCTCATGAGAAAATTAAAAGAAAAGTGTGGATTTAAAGGAGATATAATATCTAAACATACAGAAACACGACATGTGTCCATTAATGTAAGTTAACAACTATAAACTTATATTGTTATGCAAAATGGATTTACAATACAGAAGCAATCAAATAAGAAGAAAACATATTTACATGGTTCATTCTCATTAATGTATGTTAACAACTATAAACTTATATTGTTATGCAAAATGGATTTACAAAGAGACATACCAGTTCTTGCTGAATCTGCCTGAATACAAAGAGACATACCAGAAACATTGATAATATATCATGTACTTGTATAATTGTGCAACCTTTTATACACTAAAATAATTATTATTGGCATTATAAATTAATAAATACTAAAAAATCATACTTCATCCGTCTCAATTTAAATATTTTGTTTTGACTTTTTGGGTTTTTTTTTTATAATTTTAACTTTAAATATATTTATTTATGTTATATAATATTTGATGCAAAATATATGAAAGAAGTGCATTTTAAATATATTTTCATTGATATAATTTTTATTAATATAATTTTCATTAAGTATTATATGATACAAACAAAAAAAATTAAAGTCAAAGTTGAAAAAGAAAGAATTCAAAAGGTCAAACCGGATATGAGTGTGGTTCATCAGGCCGCTTCTAGGCGTTCGACGCGCGTCTAGGATCGACGCGCGTCTAGGATCGACGCTACTACGATCATGCGTCTAAAAGGGGTGCGTCGGGTGGTTTGTTACAAAACTAGACGAGCAAGATGCGTTCGGGGGTGGGGCCAAGCCAGGTTTCCATTGCGAAAATAAATAAATAAAAAGAGATTTTTCAAATTTTTTTACGAGTATGTATATGTGTGTGTGAGTGTGTATATGTATATGTATATGAGTGTGCAAGTGGTGTGTGTATATATTGATATACAGATATGAAGAAGATGATTCAGAATATATGTATATTTATACTTAATATTAAATTTCGTTTTTATCCCTGAACTTTTAATTGTTTACGAAATAATTATTATAGTTTTAAAAGTTTTATTTTTAAACCCTAAATTTTTATATATATTTTGTTTAAATTTGTATAATGTTTATTGTTAGTATTAATAGAATTTTAAATTAATTTGTTTTTTAATTTAATATAACTTTGTGTAAAAAGATTAGAAATATTAAAATATTTTAGGATGAGGTAAAAAAGAAGGCTTAGTAAGAAAGAGTGTTCTTGAGGGTGTTGTTGGAAAGAGTAATGTTGACGTGGCGCTAAGACTATCAGGAGTGAGGGCTCCTGATGGAAGCTCTCATGGAGGCATCTCCTGACATGTGGCGTCCAGTCAGCAGAGGGGATGCCCCCTTCTTTTTCTTGAATTGAGGACTCTTGATGGACGCCCTACTTTTTTGACTTTTTATTTTAATTAAGTTATAAAATCATTAATATTAAAATATATAAAACTTAATCAAGTTAAATAAAACACTAAATAAAACATATATAAATTATTTAAAAAGTTAATAAAACTAAATTAGTTTATATATCAGTTTTAGTCCATGCACTTTAGATATATTAATACATATTTCATTTTAGTCCCTTAGTTTTCAAGTTGTTTATAAAGTTGGTTTTAAAGTGTTATAATTGGTTTTTAAGTATTTGTAAATTTATTTTTTTCGAACAGCAATTTTTGGATGATCCTCAGAGCCTGTTAGACCCCATATGTGGTATCTACACCCACCGGGCAGGATGTGATCATCGGGGAATCACGGTATCGGCAGGAAAACCTCCTAATAGTCCGCCAAAGGCACGACAACTAATTAGGAATAAACCTGCACCCCCTCAGACTCGAACCCGAGTCTCCCCAAGAAGAAGGCCTCACAGGAGGACTGGGATGCCGTTGGACTGTGAACCCATTGGCTTAACTAATTGATTTTACATTAAATTTGATTAGAGTATTAAATACAATGGTAAAATAGTAAAATTAATGTATTTAAAAATTCAAATTTTAAAACAAAACCCAAAATACTGTTCAATATTGTATAGATTTACAAAACTGTAAATAATTTACGGATTTGTACAAGACATTTATTTTTCTAAAAATAAAAATTCAAACTAAAAATCTATACCTTCGCCGAACTTATCACCACATATCCGATCAAACTCCATCTTTATTCTTCATGGTCATGGTCATATTTTTGGTAACATACTAATATACATAAAATAAACGGACTTGTGTTACACAATAGAACAACATTTTCCTAACCACTCAAAAGATTATCGTTTTTCCAACAACACCAAAAAAGATCATCGTTTTTCCAACAACACAACAAAAGATCATTGTTTTTCCAACAACACAACAAAAGATCATCGTTTTTCTAACGACGCAACAAAGGATCAGCTTTTTCCTAACAAAGCAAAAGCGAACTACCACAACTACGACTAGGCTAGAATATATATATGTTTCCATAACGATCTTGTACACATAATATGATGGCAAAAACACAAGTCACACAATACCTACCTTAACATCTTTTTCGCTTATGGGTCTTCAAATTTTTCACGATGTAGCTGATAACTTCCTTCAAGGTAGCTTTTCGATTGTCTTTGAAGTTCCAAAGCTCAGGAACCACATACCTTCCACTAGCATTATATTCATTCATCTCTTTGTAAGCAGCAACCACTACATCAAAGATACCAGTTCCCCACTCGGCCTTGAGATCCCTCAGTAATTCATCATCTTCATCAATCACTCCCTGCACACGGGTTAAAATATTTAACACTTGTGATAACACAATATGGCGTATCTCTCGAAATTTGAGTACAATATTTAAGAACATTACATTAATATAACCACATAGGTTGATAAAACTATCGTGTATTTCAAGCCATTTTTACTAACGAATTGTTTCTATTCAGATATTTCATCTCTAACAGGTCAAAAGCAAATATCAGCTTATAAATTCAGTATATGTTTCTTCTCTAACCATAGGTCAAAAGCTTTCCAATGTTTAGTTTTAAAGCATAAACTTGCTGAATCATATTTCAAACTAAGTACTTTATATAATTGACAAAAACTAACTTGTTACCAACCCGCCCAGCCCACATCACCAGCACATGTTCTTATATTTGAGATAAATAATCTGACTTTTTAATAAAGCTATTTAGTAGATTTAATGCACTCAAAACTACACTTAAAGAGAGTTTTCATCCCGTTTAACACATTTCCTTCTTAGCTAACCTTTTCTAATCTACAGTTTTGACCCGTTAGAATTACAACGTAATCTGAATGGGCACATTTTTAAGTAAATGGATCGAAATTGCTACCTCAGTACCTCTAATATTAAAGATAGATGTTCAATAGCGTACACCAACAGCTTTCATGAAACACCCTATATGTAGACTGAAATCAAGAGCCGTACCTCAATTTTACCATCTACTGTAACAACTTTCATTGGATGCCACCCTGCATTTTTTAGGTTTTCCTGCCAGAGAGAACACAATTCAAGGGCCTTGACTTGTGCTTCTTCGGGGTCATACTTCTCCTTGCAGGCATCCAGGAAGACTTTCTCATCAAGTTCTCCCATCTTCTTCACCCCAATATTAGCACGTCCACTCAACATATCCTGCATGCCCTGAAAATAAAGGAACAATTTATGAACTTTCTGTATCGAAGCATTATCTGAACTAGAGGTAACAATATGAACAGTTTGAGCGGGTTTAGTATGGGTCAAAATGGGTTCAGATTAAAAGGTGACATATTTAGTACAGTTAAAAGATGCGAGGTTAGGTTGGGTGACCCAAAACACTTGTTTGCCCATCTCTTTCAAGTTAAATATGTTAATAAGTAATACACTGATTATGATTAGAAGGACAGCAATTTTTACCTCTTCAAATAAAAATTATTAGGAGGTTTTATGCCTTTAAAATAGACATTGGGAAACTTTAAATGTGTTTGAGATAAAACAGAATCCAAATCATCTTGTTCATGAGGACTGAAATTACCGTCGCTAATCAGCATGTTAAAAACTAAAAGTTTGGAATTAAGTAACGAAAGAAATACTTTAATCAACTCTTTGCGAGCTTTTTGCAACTCATCATTGCATTTGCGCTCATCAACCACAAGAGTTTTACACTTTTCCTCCACGCTTTCAATTTCTTCCTCCGTTGCTTGCAATTCATCATTAATCGTTTCTATCTGCTTTCGAATTGAGATCTTATCTTCATCATCCACCTGCATTTGCCCCCTTAACTCTTCAAGTTCCATAGCAAGTTTTTGTATATTACCCAGCTCTAACTCTAACTCGAGTATTTTCTTTAAAGCTTCCTCCTTTTCTCTCTATGATTCAGGATCCAGTCACCATAAGTTCCAAACCAACATTGCAAGTAAAGTATAAGCAGATGACATGGCAAAATGGGAGGGTTGGGCAGATTAGGTAATGTGTCAAAACAAATGATCTTTGAGCAGGTCGGCTCGGGTTGACCAAAGAAAATGTATCTAAAATATCTAATTTACTTTATGAATAAAGTAATATATATGATATATCCACCCATTCATCCACTCCTTCGACAAATATGTCGAAATTGCCACCTCTAATATTAAAGACGAATAGGAACACGTTGCTAAAACAAAACTTCAGCAAGTTTACCTTTTGCTCTTCAAAGAGCCTCTCATCTGCTTTTTTCTGCTCTATGGAAGCCATCCGGAGTGCATCAATCTGATTTACATAAGTGGAGATAAATCACAATAAAGATTAATATATGTAAACTTAAACTCGAAGTATTTTACTATTTTGTTCCAGGAACAATTTCTTAAGACGAGTTCTATTCTGGGAACAGAAGCACAAACTTCTCAGCAATAGCTAGAATCTGATCCAAGTACAGATTCCAGAATCAGATACCAATGAGTCTGATCTGCTTATAGCTCTCAGACTACACGGTCTTGTACTAGTCGTCCCTCACTGTATGTTTAAGTTTGATTCTTCAAGTAACCTTCCACTAGCTAGCTTTTTCAGCTTTTCTAATGTGTATGCTATAGACATGCCGAAAACTGTGCAGGAAGTTCTAAAGATCCTAGAATGGAAGCAGGCAGATCTAGAGGAAATGTAAGCCTGGGGAAAATCCTTTGTAGAACCTAGAGGAACTACCAAAAGGAAAAGGAACCACAGGTGTTCACACCAAAGTTTCGTGCCGATTGAGAAAATGGAGAGGCAGTAGGTGAGAGTTGTAGCCAAAGAATTCATTCAGACATGGGATGAACTACATGGAGACATTCTTATCCTTAGCTAAACTTGACAGCATTTGAATCTTAATGTGAGCTGATGTATACGTTAACAGGAAGCTTCAACAACTAGATGTGAAGTTGGATTAAAAAAGATCTCTACATGGCCTAAAGCAATCTGTGCGAATCTGGTTTGAATGATACTATAAATATGTTAAGAGTAAATGGTATGGAAAGGATTTCACACTCTCACACAACTCCCACACAGCCATGTCAATCATCACACATAAATTTGAACCTACTTATCACACACCCTATCACTCTCACTCAAACCGACTACAAAACATAAAACTACAGATGGGCACACACAAACCCTCCTCACGACCCTTCCCCCTCCCCCTTCGTGCCGTGAGGATCACCTGCTCCCGGGGTGGCTCTCCCTTAGTACAGCGCGTCCTCATGGGGTCTCAACACACGCCATACCGTTCACCCTAAGGGCCAACTGGCCAAGGATACAACCAAGCCCAGTCTGATCACACCATGTTTCATAGAATTTCCAAACATGTTAAGATTGTAATCTTGATAGTGTAGATTGAAGACACTATCGTCACAGGAGACAACAAAGAAATTAACAGACTGAAAAGAAGCACTACAACATAACTTGAGGTCAAAGACTTGGGAAACTAGATGTATTTTTGAGTATGAAATTTGCTTGAAGTAAGGTGGGGAATTTAATGTCTCCACAGAAGTGCATTCTTGAAAAACTAGTGTATACTGGGATGACACGTTTAGCACGATAGATTATAAGAAAAGGCTAGCCGAAGCTACAACCGGTTCTTCTTCGGTGTACATTTCCCAATATTAATTATTAAATTTTAGTATGAAAGCCGAACCATCTCATACACTTGTCTGACATCAAATTTGTTGTGAGCATGATAAGTCAGTTTATGTTCTCACCTCAACAAGTTGGGCAGGATTAATGTTTATGCACAATGCGCCAACATGAGGGGGAGTGTTGGAAAAGTCGGAGTAGGTTTAACCAAGTGCTTAGGAAAATGATTTATTTATTTAATTCAATTATATTAGATTCATTTCCGTTTTTATCATCCCCTAATTTCTTCTTTTTTGTACAGAGCCTATATTAACCTGCTAAGTGTAAATAAACATTAAAATAAATCAATTTATTGCACACAGATAACTAAAGAAAAAATTTATAAAATACGTACTCCATCAGTCACAAAATATATGTCCACCTTACTATTTTGGGATGAAGGGAGTAATAATCAAGCTTCAAAAGTTGTTATGGTGAATGACTTTAAAACCAGATTTTGGATTTAAACAAGAGGCATAAATCATAAAATTTGATAGTGATAAATATAAGTATATAACATGTATGGATGCCAAACTGCAAATTTAATTACCTTTCTTTGCTCCTGTTCTAATCTTTGTTTCTGACATTCCACTAAGGCTTTCCTCTTATCCAGTTCTTTGCTCCAAGATTTATTCTTTTCCCGTTGCTTCTCCAACTCCGCATTATACCTATCTTGTTCATCTAGTACCCCTTTAACATACTCTCGCTTAGCATGTTGTATCTTTCTCGTCTCTGGGGAGAGATAAAATAGTTTCATGTTAGCATGACCTCAAACATCTAAATGAAATTTCGAATAAAACATGTATCCTTTTTTCAAAAAAGAAAATGCTTGTGTCAAAACTAGATGTGGCAATTGCAACCCACTTATGTGTAAACCATGTATAAACGGCACAACTTGGGTCATTTTCAATCTCTAACGTTGGTTTATTGGGTCAAACAGCTGGATAGTCATCCAAAATGTTTTCAAATGCTAGACAACCTCCAATATACATCTACAAAAAAACAGAGACAATTTTTGTAATATCGAATGAACACCTCCTGTTTGATACAATGATATGATCTATCGTTTCCAGGAGTGTATCCGGAATACTTTGCACATTAGTAGTTTATATATTAAGGGAAATAGATAAAGAACCTATTTGTGGCCATTCCAACTCAACCCAACCTGACCCAAGATTACCCGTTACCCAACCAGCCCGTGCCACCCCACCCATATTGCTACCTTAAAAAGAAAACATCAAGAAAAATGATAGATGGTAGACTAATACATGTTTGATCTTAGGGAATCCAACACATACAGTCACTGGCGCTCAAAATTAACGCATAGCAAGATTAGCATGTTTACAAAAAAGGAACACAAAAAAGAAGAGGCAAGAAGAGGGAGTAAGTAACCTTCATCGAAAGCTCTATGACTGCTGTCGAACTCGTCAAGCAACACACTCAACGACATAGTTTTCCGATAGTACTCTATCTGCAAATCATCATAATTTTCATTTGTCATGTCAAGAACTGCTTCATGTATCTATCTATATTGTATAATTATGATCTAAAACATTCAGGCATTCTACCTTCAGATATATTTTAGAGTTCTTAACTTTTAGTATTTTTGTTTGAACGTTGAAGAAGGGTGTAATTCCGACACTTTCAATATTTCATTACATCTAGCATTAACTCAAATTCTAATTTTCACCACTACTACACCCAAGTTCCCAATCCTCTAGATGCGTCAAACAAAAATGCTACCATCACTGATTCACCATCATGGCTAACCCATCGTGTAAGAAAAAAAGTGACCTTGTCACCATTTGAACGATTATAATAAAATTTTGCTTTCAATTGCATTGATTTTATTATCAATCATATATTGCATTTAGCCTTCTACATTTAAAAACTCTTCAAGTTCATAATTTAGATGTACATCCACTTCAATAGAACTTTTAAACTAACATCATGTTCAAGTTTGAAGACATGTCAACAAACGCTCACGAACGAACAAGACCAATGTTCGTGTTTGTTCAATTAACAGCAACACGATACCCAACCCTACAAGTGCGGGATACGAGAGATGTGGGATGTAGACTCTTATACTTTTACTCAAGGGCAGAGAGAACTTCTAGAAAGACCTTCGACAAGAGTGTGGAGTTAAATTATATATGTGTGTGTGTGTGTATGTAAGTATGCATATGTATGTATGCATGCACGTGTGTGTGTACGGATATAATCATACAAGCATGTAAAACATACAATCATACATATATTTCACTATAAGAAAAAGTGGAACATGAGACCTTTTTTTTTGCGACAATAGCATGTTGTCGCTAAACGACAAAATAAAATAAAATTGTTTTTTGACTTTGAAAGTCAAATATACCTTTTGCGAAGCGCTAAAAGTCAGTTCCTTTTTAATTTCGAATTTTATTTGATGCCAAAAAAAGGGGGAAAAAACTGACATATCTTTTGCAACCACATTGTCGTCGCTTAAAGAATTTCCCCAAAAAATTTTGTTTTTTTTTTTGTTTTCCCTCCAAAGTTAAAAAAAAAAAAAAAACCTGCCAGACCTTTGGCGATGACAATTTATTCAAAAATTATTTAGCATGTTGTCGCTATATAATTTCGGATTTTTTTTCCATTTTCTTTTACAGAAGGTGGGCCCCACAAGAGGTCGTTAGGAGACGAGGCTTTAACGATGACAGTCGTCACAAAATATCTTCGTCAAAGGGGTATACGACGATAAAGGGCACAATCGTCGCAACAAGTGGTTTTTCTTGTAGGAAAATTTCAGCATATATGAGCTTATAATCAGATTCAGATAAGACTATATGAGATGTTTACAGACCAAATGAACATAAACAAACTAATTACCGACCTGTTCGGGAACGATTTTGTTTAAAGAATGCATGAAAAAACCCTAACAAATCCATATTATCGGGTAGGGTCATACTAACATAACCTAACGTACACTCTAACGCTTAACTAGTTTCATACAATATATAGTAACATTTCAGATCATTTTATAAAAATTACTAAACAATACTGATAAATAAACGATAAATAACGGAAGGTGATCCCTACACCATCTCTTTTTAACCATATACCAGTAATATCACCAAACATGCTTCATAGTATTTTACAGTACAACATCCTAAAACACATTTGGTGGTGTACGGCTAAAAGATGGTGTACGGATCATTACCTTTGACTAAAACACTAAAAAACAGTACCAAGTAAAGAAAAACAAAATGTACCGCTTGAAGTTGATCGGAAAAACCAACGTCCGGTGATAGCACGGCGGCGAGTGGACGGAGAAAATTGCTACTTTATTGACTAGTGTTTGTGAGTTTGTGACAGTCTCACTGGGGAGAAAACACGACACATGTCAAACTCTGAACAACTTATAAATGGTTCATCGTCAAAAAGTTTGGCCCATTTAATTTTACTTCAGGCCCATGGGGTGATTATAGTTACATAACCGGGTTTGAGACCCAACAACCAAACAACCAGAGGTGTAACTTTCGGTTAACCGGTTCCAGGGGCGTAGCTTATGAAGGGCCGGGGGGGGCGCCCGACCCCCCGAATTTTTTTTTGCGATGTAGGGGTATATAGTTTTCGTGTAGAAAAATTTCGGTATATTCGGTTTTGACCCCCCATTTTTTTTATATTACCCGAAAAATAGTGTTAGGGAAAAAAAAATTTAGATCCCGACCCCCCATTGAATTCCTTCAAGCTTCGCCACTGCCTTAGATGAGGTGGCGCCACATGAAGGAAGATGTCCTCTAAAGGAGTTGCTTCACTCCCAATAGTCGTCTTAGTGTGTGATTGTGATGCTAGCGCAACTACACATCTATCACAATATTTATAATTCTAGTAACCAAAGAGTGCACTAGAGAATGGTGACGTGCTATAACTTTGTAGTCAAACTGCATTGACTGCAACCTAGTTTAACATTTCTTTTGGATTTCTTTAGCTTTTTCAGTAGTAGTTGAATGGGGAAGTTAAAATACTTCCTTGCTATTGAAGTTTTGAATTTTGATGGTGATCTGTGTTTGTCACAAACAAAATAAATATTGCCTTAAACTTTTATCTGATTATGGATTGCTGGGTAGCAAAGCCCATGTTAACTCCTATGGAAACAAATGTAATTACAAGTATTGAAAACAAAAGTGAGAAGGATTTCCTTTTTGCTAATGTAACTGGAGTTTCAAAAGCTCGTAGGGAGGTTGATATATCTCACTTTGACTAGACCGGATATCTCCTATGTTGTTCAGTGTAATTATTATCCTTTTCCTTTTCAAAAATGATTAGACCAATGGGAATGGGGGCGTGCCAACCCACCTTCCCGCACCTTTTTTTTGCACTTTTTCACTTTCCCCTCTATTGGTTTTCGTGTCACGTGACAAAAGGAACGGAGGTGCCCTCAACCATCTCACACACACACATATATAATACTAATATAAATATAAATTAAAAAATAAAAAAATGAACGTTAAACTCTGACAAGGGGCGTACCAACCCACCCCCATTCCCATTAGCCTTAGGAGACCTAAAAAACATACCTAAAAATAGACCTAACAATTTAAAAATGTCACCTCCAATTATATTAGAAAGGCCCATTAATTATTTTGTCTAATTACTGCTATACCCTTAATCTTCATCATTAAATGTACGGACCCCCAAATTAAACAATTTTTTCTTTGCCTATATTATACAATCATACATACATATCTTGCCTCCATATTGAAAACCCTTTTACGTATTTATACTTATTGTAAGCCTTCTTCTAACCCTAATGTAAATTATATTGAAACCGATAATCTCATATCATACAAAAGGTTGAATTATTAATTATTAGATTTTAATAGTTATGATTTTGGTCGTGCTTTCGTTCCAGTTTCTATTGCATGTTAGTTCATCTTTTTGTTTCTCGTTTATTTTACTTATTTGTGGTTGCATCACAATTTGTTTATGTTGTAATCATACAGTAAATTGGAACCGATAAACTGTTATGTGATCAAATATTAAATTGGATAGAATGATGTATATTTAATATTGTTATACGTAATATGTGCTGCACAAACCTAATGAAATTATATAAAGTTTGAACTTCTAGTGTCTTCTACAATGAAATTAATTATGTTTCTTTTTATAATTAAAGATGTGCTACATATATCTTATATTTAATATTTAATATTGTTGTATTGCTATAGCGATGTTTAATTTCATGTATGACGTTACATGATTCTAATTGGAATTTGTGTATGAACGCTCTGTATGAAGCACCGCACACAAAAATTAGTAATATGCACTTCATGAAAAACATAATGAAAGGATTAAATGGAAACAATATTCCGTACATTAATAGGAGGTAAAATCAGAATAAAAGTAATCGAGATTTTATGTTATAATGAAATTAACAAGTGATAAAAATTTAGGATTAGACTAATAATTAGGCTTATTTAGTAGGCCTCTCTATCAGCATCAACATTCGTATTAATATGATCGTCTAAAAACCTTATCATGACGTTCCAACATAGTTTATGTAGGATTCAAATCTAAAGATGTACCTCGGACCACTAAAGCTCGATCGGGGTTTCAAATTTAGAAATGAGTTTTCGTTTATTTCACAAGAAAGGACATGCTTGTAAATTAGCTTTAGACTGGACTTCATTTTGTTATTCCCTTTTCTTGTTCCTATAAACCCCTTCAACACTGTTTATCTATTCTTACCTAAAAACTTATCAGTCATCATCATCTCTCACCACCACCGATGGCCGCCATACCTCTCCTCCGTCTATCCCTCTCTCCACCACCACGTTCCACTTTATCTTACCACCCACTTCGACCCACCACCACCACCTTCTTACCCCACTTCCGACCAACCCCACTTCCTCTATCCACCTCCAAACCCCGTCGCCCAACCACCATCATCTCATCCTCCCACACCACCACTCCAGTCACCGACCGACTTATCTCCGCCGCGGCATACTTCTTCCCATTCTTCAACGGCCTTCAATACGGCCGCTACCTCTTTGCGAAATACCCCAACACTCTGGGCCTCCTTCTCGAACCACTGCTCCCATTACTTTCATTTTATCGCTCTGTTCCGTACGCAAGTTACCTCGCTTTCCTTGTACTTTACATTGGTGTTGTTCGAAACACCAAGGTTAGCCGTTACGCTCGGTTTAATGCTATGCAAGCTGTTGTTCTTGATGTTTTGTTGGTTTTGCCTATGCTGGTTCAAAGGATTTTGAACCCCGGTCCTCATGGGATCAGTGGGAAGATTGTGATGATGAGTCATAATGTTATTTTTGTGTTTGTGGTGATTTGCTTTGTTTATAGTTTTGGATTGTCGGTTTTAGGACGGACTCCTAAGTTGCCGTTTGTTGGTGATGCTGCTGACAGACAATTTTGAAGATTGGTGGTTGGATTGGAAAAATGATGTACGTGTTTCGGTTCCCTTTTTGTTTTTTGAATTCAATTAGTGACTGCAAATGTTTGGAGTTTGATTGCCATTATTCTTGTTTGCTTATAAAACATTCTTTGCCTTGCTAATAACTAATCTTGTAGCCATAAAAACAAAAACATTTGCGTTTTGTAATTAGGAGTTATTTTATACAAAAATGTGTTGGCTTTCTGTTTGAACAACTTGTTCTTTCTTGAAGTTCTTTAGTACAAGTTTAGTCATGGTTGCGATAGCTCTAAGTCACTAAACCAACAATTGGAAGGAAAAAAATCTGAACCACAAAAGTCTTTCTATAGATGTTACTCATTGAACATATAATAGGCTTGGCGTTATTAATCACTTACCAAAAATTATGATAATATTACAAACCTAATTTGATTCAACAAGCATCTAATATGAACAGTATTTGGATAGAGTGATAGACACGTGTCATATGAAAACAAATCGTTTTGTTATTGTCTATTGGCGAAGACTTGTGCCTCTCAATGTAGAGGTCACAAGTTCTATCCTTGGCATAAACCCCCGAGTGGCCAAGGAGGTTCACCCACTATGACACCGGGCTCACAAAGCGAGTTGCCTTGGGATTAGTTTGCTCGCAAAGCAGGTGGGATCACCCAAGCTCGTAAGAGGCTAAAAAAAAAGATTGAATGTTTGTATGGTACAAGCTATCAATATTGTATTTTTAAAGGAGATCGAAAGATTAAAATGTTTTTGATTGCGATTTATCATTGATGGAGTTGAATTTGTTGTCTATGTTCTGTTCACTTACTGGATTTTGGAGTTTGGACTGCTTGTTCTGATATTATTTGGTATAACTTTCCTCTGCTGCGTTTTAGGATGACTTTTGATAGTGAAACTTGCAAGAAAAGTGTTCATGAAAGCTTAAGTTAAGATGTTATATGTAACTCTATCAAGTACTTCTTGAAGTTGGTTTCTTTTCCCTGTGGAGAACTACCTGGAATATTCGTATTTCACTTTGGTTGAAAGAATTCTTTTTTTCTTCATGTTTAAATAGATAGCACATAAGTAACTTATGGACGGAAAGTTTAATAACTCTACTACTATATGCGTGTGTTGAACCTTAGTACCTGACTACTGGGGAAAAAAATGATTCTGATCTAGGCATCTAGCAGTTTTCTGGGGGTTGTGAGCCTTAATTTGTAACATAAAAATGAAGGATGATGCAGACTAATCATATCTTTTTTGTCAGACATGCCGATGAAGCATTATGTTTTTGCAAACAAAACAATTTTAACAATGTAGAAATGCTGATAAGAGTTGCTTGGCATTAGGACTGTAAACAATCCGACTAACAAGACCGATGATTGCTCATGTTCGGTCATTTAATTTTGAATGAACACATAAACAAATGAAGTTTTGTGTTGCTGTTCGTCTGTGGAATAAGTTTGTTCGTGTTTATTTATGTTGTTATTTAAGACATAAACAAATGAACAGTACGGATCTTGCATGCTTTCATTAGCCAAAAAAGGGCTAAAATAGCAACTTTATGAAAAGTTTAAGGTTAAAGTTGTTATCTGTTTCATGTTTTTATGCTTTGGAAGCACTCAAGATCTTTGTTTCTATAAGCACAAACCAGTTGCCCACAAACAAAAGCAGAAATATGCAAATTTGGACTATTTATAATTCTGAGATCATTATCTAAATATCTAAACTTAAGCAAGTTTTGAGATCCAAATAGATATATCAGGAATAAATTATGAATAACATCATTATCGGGAAATCGTCTTCAAAAGGTAGGGTTTTCCATAATCACAAACTTTGCTCCTGAACCATCTTTGTGCACTCTTATCTCAATGGATGCAAACAGTGGCTGTTATACCCTTGAAACATATTATGGCACCATTTGCAGGTTTGAGAATTGGAGTGCACAAAGATGGTCCAAGATAAATGTTGTGATCGTGGAAAATGATCTTTCAATTCCCCTTCACGGGTTTTGCTTATTGCCATATGACTGTGGCTGTGCCTTTTTTTGGCGACATAGTTGAGTCCAAGCAGTCTTATAGGGTTTCTTCTGTTGACCAGGTTTTCCCGATAGGATGAGTTGAGTTGTATCTAAGAGATATCTGTTCAATGCGTCACAGATGTTGCTTCTATAAACTTGAGGCATAAGTTCATGATTTGACCTTTATTTTCCTGTATTTATAGCGTTTGGGATGTAAATACTCGTGCTCTCCTTTCATGCATATAACTATGGGGTTATTTTCCGTGAATGGTTGAAGCAGTCAAAGATCTCAAATTTTTTGCTTTTTAATTTGCTTACTATACATATCTTGTTTCCAGAGACGACACATTTATCGGTGAAGTTGTTTTTTCTTGCTTGAAGTTTATGAGCAGAAAATATGGTTGATCAAGCTGTTGCGCTTTTTACAGGAGAAGGCTTAGGAGGGTCTTGTTCAATACTGTTGGGCAAAGGTCTGTTAGTAATGATTATGATGCAATTTCAACATGTTTGTTCTATATACCTTACTGATTTGGATTTTAAATTAGGTATATTTTTAGGATTTTTGTGTTCATCTGTTCTGCCCCTTTTCTTAGTGTCATAAGGCATTTGCTTGATGAGAACCCGGATGAAGATAGATTGACATCCTAGATAGAGACGTATCATGTTTCTAGTATTATTTTAGTATTTTGAAAGTACAATGATGGTCACTAAACTATGTTGTGTAACCAAGTTAAACCTGGATAAATTGATGTAAACACAACCAGGTTTCAGTTATCTATTGTTCAACATTGTGACCGAGTATAAAATTTGTAGTTACAGCTACCCATGGCCAAATAATTGAGATTCATTCGGGTAATTTTCGAAGGACTAGACTACTTGAGTAGCAGTATGACTAAAAATGTAGTATTTTTATTTGTTGTAGTATATGGTGGCTTCTTTTTGTATAAACATGCAAAACTCTTAAAATTCCATTGACATATTTGATTTCCGTACTGATTTTGATTGAACCACTATCCGTGGTTAATTTGAGAACTCTTGATCTAGTGAACTTGTTTAGAGTCGAGACCTTTGGAAGCCTGTGATGGGCAACAGTTTCGTTCGTGTATGGTTTTTCTTTGCTTGGTTTATTTGATTTCCCTTTTCAATTTATATAGGGTTAATTGATTAGAAAGTACTTCAACTTGTCCAAAAAACTTTTATTGGATCTAAACTAAAAAAATCTCTATTGTGGGGTCAAAAACCGGCTAAAACACCTTTAAAGGGTCCATACCGGTTAAAGTGTGATGTGGAACCGGTCATGCTTAATTTTTTTACACATCACATGCCACATCCCCAGCCATGTGTGTAATGATTTTCTACACATTTATATATTGTAATTAACAACTTGTTTTTGTGAGAGAAATGTTACTGTTCCTAATTTGTACAATTTCTATGGCATTTGGTATTACTCTTAAGCTTGGTCTCCCAAACTAAGTTCCAGATCCCTCCATTCCATATCTATATCACTACTACTGTCATCCATCTATCATATCATCAATGGTGATAGCTGTTACTCCTTCATCTACTTCAATCTTTTTTCCATCTTTTAATCTAATTCTAATTTGTATACAGAACAAGGTACAATTTACTTATTGAATTACTGTTTCTATGTTTTATTTTTCCTGGGTTATTTTAAGTTTGCAACTTTTTCATGGGTTTTAGATTTTAGCCATGAATTTACTCTCTTTTTTTTTGGGTAAAGGATGAATTTACCCTTTTTATGTGTACATTTCATGGGTTTGTTGGCATCTTTTTTAATTCGGTTCAAATTTTAGTTATTAATTTGCAATTATATATTGTGCGTTATTGTTTGTGGGTTTTTGAAAAATTTATCTTATGTTTCAAGTGTTATTAATTTTCAATTTTTGAAAATTTTAATCTATGGTTAACATGTTTTATGTCTCTTGATCATCACAAGAGCTGCCATATTACGACACTATAATATTATTGTCATGCATAAAAGATAAAAGGCACGAAGCAGGATGCAATACATTAAAGACTTTGAAAAACCTGCTTTAAGTCACGCCGCAACGCACGGGTAATAATACTAGATGTTAGGGATGAGCAAAAACTGAACCGAAAACTGAAAAAACCGAACCGCCAAAACCGAAAACCGAACAAAACCGATTGGTTTGCTTTTCGTTTTATAAAAACCAAACGGATCGGTTCGGGTTTCGGTTTCACATGAAAAAAACCGACCAAAAAACTGAATCGAACCGAACCAAATATATTTTAATTTATTTTATATTTATTATAGTTAGTAAATATGTTAATGTATTTAAACTTTTTGCTTTTTTTAATATACAAATCATAAACAATTATATGTTTTAGATAAAAATGCACAACAAAATCAATTGGGTTTACAAAAATCATACCAACTTTAACGCCTAAAATATATAATTAGTTCATTAAAAAACATTCATATGTTTTAGTTTATTTATCATATTTTTTCTTTAACAATTGAATGTTATATTAATAACTTAATAAGCTAAAAGTGTA
>JAOXNX010000033.1:18616219-18627598 GCA_028566075.1 Solidago caesia
TTAACCGGTTATTAACCGGTACCGGTTAACCGGTTTCGGTTAAATTTTTTTTTTACTTTAACCGGTTTCGGTTAATGCACAGTAATACCCTAACCGGTTAACCGGTTTTGACACCTCTCAGGACAAGTTATTATTCACATATAATTGTTCGAAGGTTAATTTAGTTAAATTTTTTAAAATTAAAATCTTAAAAAAACTGATTCATCATCTATATCTATATTACTATAAAAATTTTAACCCCCATAGTTGAAAATCACACTTTTACGATATGCGATTTTACCAAACTAACCTTAATGAATTAATTTACACTACTAGTCTTTTATCTTTTAAAATATCTCAACTACTCCTTTTACATCGATTACTTTTACATCAATTACCTACACCACTCGACACCGCCACCACCACCAGTCACCACCACCGCCGCATTGCACGAATACCCCTATAGTTATATCATATGTAACTCATCCAAAATCACATATTTTTCTATCTTTCTTTTTTCTCTCTTACTTATTCTCCATAATTTCTGATGGTCATACAAAGATGGTAATGATCTCGTATTTTTTTCAATATGAAGATTATAATAGTATGATTTTCCTGAAAATCAAATATTATATGTTTATTATATTTTATTACTTATGTTTCTTACTGATCCGTCTTCCAGATAACAAGATATTTATCTTTTCGTATTTTTATTATATTTCATCATTTATTATGGTTGGGGAGTCATTTTGTTTTATTTATGAGAAATACATGTTCATAACATACAATCTATATTATGTTTGCATTTTTTTAATTATTTTTTATTGTATCTTTTAATTGTTTTTTAAGATGATGATAATGGTATTGCTTTGATCGATGCGAATAATAATTCTGATTCTCGTTTTACTATTTATTTATGGTTTCTTATTTTTATTCTAGGTTTCATTTAAATTCGTTATTAGAAATTTTAAATATATTTTAATTTTTAATTTGTTTTGCTTATGTAGATGATTAATGCAAGGTGATACATTGAGCAAGAAAGTAACAGTTTACATCTGCATATCGCGAATAGTGATTCTAAAAAAGAAACTATATCTTTACACATGAATACAAGATGTGTGCATCTAAACACACCTTAAAGATGACGGATTGGTGAACATGAAAACGAATATGGGTTCACATGTGCATACACAATGATTTTTCATGAACATTGCTATGAGCATATGTATGTATTTTGTAAATGAATCTTTCATGGGATAGTTTGTGATCATATGTGCATAAACAGTCATGTGAACATATGTATGCAATTATAGTAAATGAACGTTTGATGGGATTAGTTGGTACATATGTATGCAAGATGGGTAATGTAATTATGTGTTTCATGATCAACTTTTATTTGTTTTTATTTTATGAGCATATGTGCATGTAATTAAACTGTTGAGCATTTGTATACAAGTATGAAAAAATGTGAAAAATATCAACAACAACAAAAATGTTTGGAGAGAAAGGACAAAATTAAAAATAATGGAATTTTTAAAAAATAGTTGGAAATATTAATTTTTTTTAATGAAATTAAAATTAATTTTATAAAAATACTCTTTTATTTTAATTGAATAAAAGTTTTTAAAAATTTTTGACCTTTCAAGGGTTCTTAAAATAACCTAACCCTTAAACCCATACTTCTAAACCCCTGGGTTTTATACAATTAAAAGGGTCATATAAGACTATTAGTAGATGTCTCAGTTTTTCTTCTTTCTTTCTTTCTTTTATTTAGTTTTTCATTTTAAAAATATTATTTAAAAAAATAATTTATGATATTCATATGGATGATGGTATATTCGCCTACAATAATATCTTAATAATTATCCTAACAACAAGATCACTACAAATGACAAAATCGAGTGATGAAATGATGTCGAAAAATTAGTTGACTATATATGTCATGAGAAGTTGTAACTTTAGGGGGATGATTAAGAGGATTTATCATTTTTCTTCTTTATATTATACTACTACTCTTAATATCCAGATGATATATAAATGTATTATATGTATCTATTGTACGCTCTATGGACACATACAACCACATATAAAAGATACACCTAAACATCCTATAAGCGCCTAACAACTCAACAATTACCCACTATTTCCATTTCCTAAAAGCAACAAAATGGGTATGGTTACTTGGTACATTAACAACAAACTCACAAGTTTAAACACATATATGCTATGCCACAAGTTCACACATAATGTGTGTAGGATGGTCAGGGACCGAGGGAACCATACACCCGACTTAACGAGTAGACGTGTTAACGCATCAATAGAGTTAGAGGCTAATTTTTAGGGTTTTGCTCAGAACTTAACTCTAAGTATAATGATGTAGAAGGTGTCATTTAATTTGTAGAAGAAATAGATTCGTATGAGAAGATGATGAACAAATAATTTATTTTTTTTTAGAGGGATGAAAGATTTGATTAGAACTTTTTAAAGCATTTTCGTTGTGATACCATGAAAGATAATAGAATTGACCCCATAAAATCTATCGTAATATTATTCCAATATCTTTACTCCTTTATAAAAATTCTAGGCCCTCTATTTTTGGAAATGTTGAAAAAAGAAGATGCGAATGTACGAAATTGCCCTTCATTATTTTATTTTGCATGTCACTCTCTTTCTAATTTGTCAAAACCCACCCCTCCAATTTATTTATTATCACTCTCTCTCTCTCTCACACACACACGAACCACAAAACGCTTTCAAAAAATCCCCCACCACCACTGCCAACGCGCGGGTATCTGACGCCCTGTAAATTGTATCCGCCGCAACGCGCGGGTACCATGCTAATATATATATATTTATATATATATATATAGAGAGAGAGAGAGATAATGTTAACGCATACGTATTTACCATTATACAACTACTCAACTAGTCTTCATTTGAGTTATGTTCACATGGGCTTTTATTTTAGGGCAAGTCCATGGCCCATAAAATACCTATTTGTATTCTATATATATAGATATTATATTATAGGGGTCATGAGTAAATCAACAAAGCCTAAAGTGATCTCTCTTTCCCCTTTTAGTTTACCTACTACTACGGTACCGGCGTGAATATGATCTCCACCAAACATACGTAAGGCTTTAGCTAGTATACGAAAGTGCATACCATGGTTCTTCTGTCTAGCCTACAATCAAAGCCCATGTAAAAATAACTCAAATGAAGATTAGATTCATAATGGTAAATATGTATTTGTTAATGTATAGTATCCTTGGGCTTTAACTCTCGTGATATGTGTGACACATCAACCTATAACTTGTGGGTTCTAGTCCTATGATGAATACCTTATAAATATGTGTGGATTGAGCAGTTTCTAAAAGAAAAACAATATCACAAATAAACAAAAGATCATTATAATGTACAGGTTCCATAAGGGATAGGCTCTGAGTCAAAATGGGTTGGGTAAGTCGAATCTACAAGCACTTTCTCATTTTTGCTCGAGTTTTTAAATACTCGTAGTAATGAATGCGTTGATATGAATGAAAATATTGCATTTTAAAATAAAACGACTTGGCAGGATTTATGCATTTTGAATACACTTTAGGTGATTCTCGACCCCCTGAATCTGTTTCAGTTTTAGCTAATTCTTTTATCCATTTGACCCGTGCAAAAAAGATAACGAATGGCTAAATCAACCCATTTATCCATAAAATGGTCATTCCCCTCTGTTCAAATGTCTAAAGTATATATATATATATATATATATATATATATATATTTAAAAAGACAGAGCTCATGGGTCACCTATAACATTACCTCTAATATCCAGTTTCGCTTTCTGAACATTATCAACCTTCTTGCTAATTTTCGACATAGACAAGCAGATATCAAAACTAGTATTTTTAAGATTGTAATTTGTAACTTCTAAATAGACGAGCAAATATTAAAACTAGAACTAAAACTATATAGAACTTCAAAATTGCAGCAAAGTTAAAGACGAACACTGGTAGTAACCCTTAATTAGAGGGGGTTAGGCTCCAAGAGATGTAGAACGAGAGAGACATAGACTATTTTTTTCTTTTTTCTTTTTTTATAACGAGCGTACAACATATATACCAGAAAGGCTAACTGCTAGCAAAACTCCTATAACACTGAATTTTAACCATATTAAATTTATAAATAATCAGAATATGCATACAAGTCTAGAAATCCTTACACAAATACATCTATCTATAAATTCAGAGAATTAACCTTTGACTGTGTAACTATAATGATAAAATGAACATCCAAAAACTAATTAACAAAATCCAAAGGTTAATGATAATGATAATAAGAATAATAATGATAATGATACTAATATATGACACTTTCAATTACCTGTTGAATAGCTGCACTCAAAAGTGAAAACCCACAATCGGAGTTTTGTAGCCAAGAAGAACTCTAGAAAGCAAAATTGGGATTTTAACCTAACAAATGCGATGTAAAACTTGATTTCCATGAATAAAACTGAATCTTTTACTTGATTGACGAACGTGGTGGCGTGATTTTCGTGGCGCCAAAATCAATTTAGGATTCTAAATTTCCCCAAAATATTTAGGCGGCCTTTAACGTGGTGAGTTTTGTATTTTCCCCAAACTGAATCTTATATTTTTTATATTTATTATACCCTAATTAAAAGTAACTTTCTTCTCTAGTTTTTATTAGGGGTGTTATTCGGTCGGGTTATTCGATTTTCGGGTTATTCGGGTCGGGTTATTTGGTTTTTCATAACTATAAACTAACCCGTAGCCCAACCCGAATATGATTCGGGTTATTTGGGTTGGGTCGGGTTTCGGGTATCCAAATTCAAACCCAAATAAATATTAAGCAAATAAATTTGGGAAGTGTTTGACTTTTGATTGCTATGGATTTTTTTAAAAACTTTTATAGTGTTGCGTAAGGAAGACAACTTGTGATGGGATCATAAGTTTTAGGCAAGTATAGTTTGGTTTGATTTGGATTTGGGAATCGGAAAAGAAAATGTGTGTATTATTCATAAGAATATGGAGTTATAAAATATGGATGACAACTTGTATTTCTTATTGTAAGTAACTAGCCATTTTTTTTAATATAAAAGTCCATGTTCAATTTTTAATCAAGTATTATAAACTATAAACTATAAAGGTGGTTGATAGTAGTATAGTTTATTAATAATAATATAATATAATAATAATAAAAAATAATAAAATGCTTATTCGGGTTATTCGGGTGACCCAAATCTTTTTATATTTAACCCATATACCAAACCATATAAAAGATTTGGGTTCGGTTTAACCCAAATAACCCACATAAACCCGAATAAGGTGACCCATATGACCCAAACCCATTTGGGTCGGGTCGGGTTATTTGGGTTTGGTTTTTTTTGACACCCCTAATTCTGTTACTTCTTATTGTCATCGCCATCGCCGGTTCAGGTTTGGATTCATCGTCATCGTCATCGTCATCGCCGGGTATCATCGTCATCGTCATCGCCGGTTTGGATTCATCGCCGGGTATCCATCAATCTTTTTAGAGGTCACCATCTTCGATCGGCGGTGAAGTGAAGCAGGTGATTTTGATTACTTTGTTTCAAAGGAAGATTTGTTTTGATTTTTCATCCATGCTCATCGATAGCTCGATATATTAGTGAAGTGAAGCAAATGATTTTGATCCGCACACTTGTATGCAAATAAAAGATGAGTGTAATATATATATATAAAGAAACCGAATGTATGTGAATGTGTAATTTTGAGATGATTTATTCCCCAAACCGGTTAACCGGTTATTTTTTGATAATATTAACCGGTTAAAAACCGGTTTTGGCTGTGAAAGTATTAATCGATTAGGAGCCGACGGTTAATGATAACCTATAACCGGTTTCTACTGTATCAGTTATTAACCGGTTTCGATCGTCAATTAAAAACCGGGTCGGTTCGGTTAATCGATTATTTTTTATTTTGTGCACCTCTATATAAAAGTAAAATGAATGGAGTATTAAAGCAGGGGGTCCTATCTGATGTGGCATCTATCAAAAGACAGGTCACGTTTATTATGAGTGCTATTCTTGCTAAATCTGATGGTCCCTCCACCTCATCATCATCATCCTAGTCATCAATCACACACATATCATACCTCCTTTTCACCTCGATTAATACACAGACCCACTGTGCTTCACTGTGTGTTTTTGTGCCTCTATTCACAGGCCTATATTTTCAATCAACCCCCATTATAAAACACCCTATTTGTTTTTTCTTTCTATCTTTGTGTTCACCCACTAAAAAAAAAACTTACAATGGGAGAGGTATGTTATCAAAAAAATTTATTTCATTATTATTTTGGTGCATAAGTTAGCTTTTTTTTATATATATTTTTCTCTTTATTTTATTTTATAAAGGAGCTTAATTTATTTATTTAATATTTATTATGGGTCTTTGTAAAAATGGTTTATCATGCGTGGTTGTTTTTCTTAAATCTTTTCTATGGCATGTTAAAAACATATGAATTTAATTAGTATTCTTTTGTGATAATATTATTATTACTATTAATATCATAATTATAAGAAAAATGACATTTTGATGTGGTTTAAGTTAAAAATGTGTTCTTTAAGCTTGTTTCTATGGAATTTTTTGTTTTGTTTTGTTTTGTTGTAAAAGTAAACTTTTTGGTGTGGGTTTTTGATAAAAATGAGTCTTTTCATTTGGATATTTGTAAAAATGTCTCCTTTTATTTATATTAAAGTGGGTTTTAATATAAAAAAGGAGCTTTTATTTAGTATAGTTTTTGCTGTTATCATTTTTTCAGGAGGTACAGAAGCCAGAAGAGAAGAAGAAGGCGGAGGAGGAGCAAAAACCGGCGGCCGGAGATGAGAAAAAGGGAGAGGAGTCAAACGAGGCACCGCCACCTCCGCCGCCACCGGAGGTTGTTTTAAGAGTTTTCATGCATTGTGAAGGTTGTGCTAGGAAAGTCCGGCGATGTCTCAAAGGCTTTGATGGTTAGTACTTTTCTAAACAAGCTTTAGCTTATGCGTTATACGTCAATCAAATCTGTAGGATGTGGGTTCAAAAATCAAATCTGTCACTTTATAAATTTGTTTGGAATTATGAGATTTATTTAATTTAATTTTTAAAATCAAAATTTAGTTATTTTAATTTTAATATTTTATTAATCATAACAAAATTAATTAAACACAAGGGAAAAAAAAATATTAATAACTGCATTTAATATTCCAACTGCTTCATTCAAATAATATATTTAACATTAACTGATTACTATATTTTTTAGAAAAGTTTTCTAAAGGTAACTTCAAATTGAAAATAATACGAGAAACTTAGCTAAACATTTTTCATTTTTTGAGGAGATTAATTTTGTTACGAATTAGAATAAAAAAAAGTAGACAATATTTTTATAACAAGAAGTGTATTATGTTTAATATATCTAAACGTGCATAAAATATTGTAACCAAATGTTTAAAACCATTATTGTTGACATACGATATATTTAAGTATTTCTAAAAATATTAACCATGTAGTCGATATGCTTAAAAAATCTCTTTATTTGTGTATTTATTAACAAATAAAATTTGAAAAAATATATATAGGGGTGGAAGATGTTGTAACAGATTGTAAAACACATAAGGTGGTGGTGAAGGGTGACAAAGTAGATCCAATGAAGGTTCTTGAAAGAGTCCAAAAAAAGAGTCACCGGAAAGTTGAACTTCTGTCGCCGGTTCCAAAACCGCCGGCTGAGGAAGAGGCCAAGAAGCCGGAGAAAGAAGAACCACCTAAACCGGAAGAAAAGAAAGATGAGGTACTTAATTACTTTATATTTTTCTACATATATCTTTTGTTATTTTGAAGTAGTTTACCACTATAAAATCTTGATAGTAGTATTTGGTTTGTTTTATAAATAACGATTTTGATAACGAGAATGTAACTAATAAGTTATTACATAATTTTCTAATAATAAGGTATAAATTTGTCAATTATTTGTTGCATGCTAGTAAAATCCTATAATTAACTATATTTAATTTTGTCAGAAACCGACTAGAGTTATGGTTTGTGTTTTATTGCTCTCATATTTATTTGTTTTTTTTTTCCGGTGAACTGTAGCCGCCGCCGGTGATTACTGTGGTTTTGAAAGTACACATGCATTGTGAAGCTTGTGGTCAAAAAATTAGACAACAGATTCTCCGAATGAAAGGTAATTTATTTATTACAGTAACTTTTTTAAGAAAAAAGACAACTTTGAAACATGTTTTTGTTCACACATTGAATCAGGACTTCTTTTTTATTCTTTGGAATTAAAAAATATTAATTTACATGCCTTTATGATTTATAATTATTAGTTTATGATTTATAATTATTAGTTAATATCTGTATCACTATTTGTAGTTTTGTAGAGTACAAAATTCAAGAAAATCTCAACCACCAATTGTTAGTGGTATGGAAAAAGACAAAATCTAGGCAAGTTAAATTTGTATCACTCATCATAGACCACAAACTTTTGTTTGAAAACAAGTGATTTACCGTGTTACTAGATAGTGCAACATGCCAACATCTTTTAACGAGTGTAAAATGAATATTCATATATTTAAAGTGTTTAGGGTATTTTCAATATTTATTTATATTTATATACTAGTTTTAGCACGTCCGATTAATAACTGATTTTAATATATTGTTATTAAAATATTTTAATAAATAGAAAATCAAATTTAATTCTCACAATAAAAAGAAAAATAATAATAAAACTCATATCATTTGAAAAATGTTATTATTTTTTACATCACTACAATACATGTTAGAGAATGATATAAAAAATTATTATGATCAACTTTAACTATGGAAACGGTGTATTCTTACACCTTCATAGAAAATTGTGGTGCTCGGGGAAGGCGAGCATCGTCGCCCCTCGTTGTCCGTCATCACTTTTAGCATTTTTTAAATAAAAAAAACATTGAAAAATTTGATAAATTATTCACCACTACACATGCAATACAATTCTAGTTAGGTAATATTCAAAAATTGTAGCAAATTAAAAATGTTATTAAATTCGTAAATGGTCGTATTTTGGCTTGCGATGCGTATATTTAAAAAGTGGTTATGTTTAACATACAAACCTTTTATGCATGTAATAACTTGTTAAATATAGTGTCATATTATGTTTAACAAAATTCTTTTTTTTTTAAATTTTATTTATCTCAAATCCATTTCTAATATTAAACCTTTTTATTTCTTTTTCACATGCATATGTACTTGACTCTAAATTAAAATAAAAAGTTTTGAGACGTATAGACTATACAAACCTTTTATGCATGTAATAACTTGTTAAACATAGTGTCATATTATGTTTAACAAAATTCTTTTTTTTTTTTTATCTCAAATCCATTTCTAATATTAAACCTTTTTATTTCTTTTTCACATGCATATGTACTTGACTCTAAATTTAAAATAAAAAGTTTTGAGACGTATAGACTCGAAGAAAAATATGGAGTGAAGGTCTTAATTTTTGAATTTTTTTAAAAATGCGATATTAATATAATACCTTTCAATTCCTTTCTTATCGAATGAAAATTATTGTGGTCAATTATTTACATTCTCAAATATCCTACCTACCAAAAAATAAAATAAAAAACTTAAATATACCCGCGTCTTAGATAACCTAAAGCGATTTGTCGGCGAATCCGGCACCGGCCATCGTCATTCCTAACGGTACGCACTAAATATACTTAATTTTTAAATTCGATTTACATTAGAATTTAAATGTTTTTATTAAACCATCAACCACCACAAATTTTGTAATACTATTCTGGTTACTTTTAGTGCCTTTACTTCACCTTCGGGCTTCGGGACACCCTCAACATTATATATTTGTGTTTCAGATATATGTAGCATGTAGGTTGATTTTCAAGGATGTATTCTAAACCATTGTTTTGGGTATAACTTAACAGGGGTGGAAAATGTCGTACCAGATCTAAAGAGTTCGGAGGTGACAGTGAAAGGCACTTTCCTAGCAACAGAGCTGCTGGATTACGTTCACAAAAGAACCGGAAAACACGTGATCATTGTTAAGCAAGACCCCGACCCGAAAAAGGAAGAGGAAAACAATGGTAAAGACGAAAAAAAGGATGGCAATGACGGTGAAAAGAAGGAAGCGGAAAAACCTGACGAAGGTGGCGATAAGCCAGAAGATATTGCGGCCGCAATGGAGATGAGAAAAAATGAATACAATTATTCTCATCAACATCCAAATTACCAATTGTACCCTCCAAGATATGCCGCGGAAGGAGCATATGCATACCTACCACCACCACAAATGTTTAGTGATGAAAACCCCAATGCGTGCATCGTTATGTAAATAAAAATAAAGGATGGGTTAGATTGGTGTTTGAGCTTTTGTAATGGTCTACATGTTCGTTGGACTTGTATGGAGTATAAAAAGAGTCTGCAGAAAAAAAGATGTAGAATTTTGTGAGACTTTTTATTATCTTTAAATTTTAGAAAAAATTTAATGTTTGTTACTTAGTAGTTTTTTAAGGTATATACAAAATTATAAATGTTCGAAGAATATAAAATAAAACTCATGATTAAAGTGTACTAGTGACATAGTAAAATTTTAACCACAACAAAACTATTCGTAATGGTTGGTACGGATATCATTTGAAGACGTACTTAGGCCACACGGAATGCCCCGATGATGAGCAACTGGTACCGCACGGTGCCTCATCAAAACACCGTCCCGTGTATGAGGGAGGGAGGAGAGGAGAGGGGATGGGTTGGATGGGTTGGATGAGGGATGGAAGGGAAAGACATTCTTTGTATGAGAGATGGGAGGGGTCAGAGCCGTCTCTGAGGATTTATGGACCTAGGACGAGCAAAAAAAAGGCTCATGGGCTAACCGCAACGAATTAAACTATATAAATTACTTTTTAAAAATGGCGATAAATAATCAATAAATATAACAAAAGTTACTGTTCAAAAATATTAAAAAATTACAAAATCATGCTATTAAAATAACATATCATAATATATTTTTATTAAGTAACGTTTTAGTGGGCTAAGTTACATGAGTTAATTTATAAATGATTGATGAGTTTCTCGTATGTTTAATGGGCTTAGTCAATTACATATACTAGAAAATATACCCGCGCAATGCGCAATACTGGATGAATTTTTAAAAGTTTAAATTTTAATGTACATGAAATTCGTAAATTTCATTTAATGTATTCATAAAAAAATGATGGTGGCCGACAACCTGCTTCGCCAACGGCCGGTTCTAGATACGTAACACATAGAAAAATAAAAAAATATGTTTTTTTTATAATTGCTAGAATATTTGCAATTGATTATGTAAATTAATGAATAAATAATATATAAGTAATTAACATAT
>JAOXNX010000033.1:18679792-18694674 GCA_028566075.1 Solidago caesia
CTTTTTAATTTTCATTTTTTTGGGGGCTAAGGGCAACGCCCGTACCGTATTCAACCACCACCATCTCTTGGATCGCCGCCCATCAAATCCAAACTATTCTCAGATGTGTCCGGTTTCCAACCCCTCTATAAATGCATTAAGGTCTACGACCGGTAAGGGCGAAGCCCCCTCGGAACGGCGTAGTCGTTCGATTAAGGGCTACGCTCGTACAGTCTCCATCCGTTTTCAACACATAACCCATAGAAATTTTTTATTTTTTTTTTGAAAAAAAATTTTTTTAATTTTTTTTTTCTGAATGGGTTTTTATTAAAAAAAAATCAAAAAATTAAAAAAAATCAAAAATAAAAATAAAAAAATAAAAAAATACATACCAAAAAAAGGAGAGAATGAGAGAAAATGTGTGGCTGAGATTTGTCCCTTAGTTTCCACCATTTTTTTAAGATTCATATGAATACAACCCCATCCTTACAATATAACTTTCATTTTGCTGGGATATCATGTACAAAGACGCATTTAATGCGTATACCATGCTCATCATATAATATTGAGCGGATTCTATAATGATTAATGAATATAGAATTGTCCGGATTTTAGCTAAAGGTCTCACATTATTCGGTTTTTGCTTGGCTATTAAATAGAATCCGAACAAAATAAAAATGACAAGTTTTTGAAACACATTTTGGTGACAATCTCAGATACGAAACAAGTTCCATATATCAATGGATGATTTCATCAAAATTCTTGACCAGTCTCGCCAATATTACATGAAAGTTTCATATATTACTAGTAATTAATCCGCACATGGGCACCTTTCATACAACCGAACAGAACAAAAATGGACTCAAATGATTTGATTAATACCGAACCAAATTAATAACACATTAAGGGATGATAGTTACCTGACAATGAACAAGAATTTGGACAACAATTTGATGTGAAAACCCTTGATGAGAACCGCAAATGATGATGATGATAGTTCTTGTGTGTGTTTTGAGGTGTAAATTCTATTGCATGTAAAAATGATGTTGTCTCAAGAATAAGTGCGGAAAATTACAAAGAAAACAAGTGGAATGACATGCTAATGAGCATGTGTCATCCACTAATCTCATGCAAAAAGAATATTAAATAATCCCTTGTTTGGTGCCATTAATTATAGGACTAGAAATGTAAAAGACTTGACAATACTTGGCATTCCGTTAGTTACTAAAAGTCACACGTTAAACATTTTAGAACTTAACTCGAGTCTAAAATAAATTAAAACATGAGAGCACGCACTTGGAACGTAAATTAATAATAAAATAAGGCTCGACAATACATTAAATATTGTTCAAGCTTGATTAAAGAACGTTCAAATAAATAATAGTATAAGACTCGAGGCGGTTGTCACAATCTTATAAGGCAATGCATCAAATATGTGGTAGCATTAAGAATGAATGTGCATTAAATGTTACCATTTTGTAAGTCAATGCATCAAATATGTGGTATGGGAAGGGAAAATAACTACATATAATAACAATGTAATTATACCTTCAAAAATTAATTAATTAAAAATAAAATAATTGCTTAGCCGATTATCATTGCTAGCTAATTTAATTGGGACTGGGTGAGTTTTTCTCTCCAGATCTCTCGGTGGCTGGAGTTTATCATCGAGATATTTAAATTATGAATCTATTCTGTGAGGGGGCTTTCTAGCACGGATCTGATTAAGACAACGTATGTTAGATCTCCCGACACCTTTCAAAAAAAAAAAAACTAATTAAATCTATTAAAAAGTTGAATTATATTGACATTACTAAAATTTAAATTATTATTTAAAAAAAAACCATGACCATTTAAAGATGGTCTAACGTGATCATGTTATCAATTTTGCACTCAAACTTGAATTAAAGTTATCACTCAAAAATACCTATATTACCCTCATTTTCTTGTCTTTTACAATTAAAAAGGTTTCTTAATTATTAAGATCATTTAATATATTGAGATTAGATCCAAGAGTTCAGGTCTTGTCTTATTTGTTTTACGTTAAATTTTGTTTCAAAGCTTTCGTATTCCCGAACACTGTTGGGCCTAATACGGACTCAATGCAGAAGACACCTAATGGTGTTCATCCGTATTCATTTGAATACAAGCCGAATACGGAGGACCGTATTGGGCATTAGGAGGGCTCTTAGGGGTGATATGTCTGTGTGGTTTTTCTTTAGAGATGTCACTCCGTGATAACGCAGGTCCGGTTAAAACAATGTAGTCTACCATAAGTGGTACTCGCCCTTGTATGGTGTGCTGAAGTGCAATTCAAAACACACATTTTCAGAAAAAGGAAATTGATTTGCCAATTAAAAATATGGTTGAATTCTTACAATTACATATAACTAATGAGTATTTATACTTAATTATTAAACATAAGGAAATGACAAAACTACTCCTATAAATATCAATCACTAAACATGGATTTTAATCCTAACAAGTTGCGATTATATCATGTAGTTTTTTGTGATCAGAAAGCTTTTTGGAACTACGCATGGAGATCTCTTTTGGTCAAACATTTGATCTTAGTTTTGTGTTTGATGGTAAGTTTCTTATTTATTTATTTAATATATTAAGTTGTTTTACACAATGGGTGTTTCTGTCTCTGTAAAATGTAAAATGTGATAAAATGACATGATACGGAATTACGGATGCTGAATAACTGAATTAACTGCTTCTACGGGTTATGATATCCATGGGTTGCTTTGTGTAGGAAAACCCGTTCACATAAAATATAATTATTCGAAGGGTAAATTACATTTTTCGTCCCTGAACTTGGTCAATTTTGCATTTTCAGGACCTAAAGTCGAAAAATTACAAATTAAGTCCTAAAGTTGACTTTTTTTTGCAATTGCAGTCCACGCCCCCCACGTGAGAAACACGTGGGGGTATTTGGGGGTATTTTCGTCCTTTGCAAATCTTCTTCTCCATCTAATGATATAAACACAAATTTGCACCCATTATCATCATCATCATCATCATCATCCCAGCCTAGATCTGCACCCATTATCATCATCATCATCATCATCATCATCCCAGCCTAGATCTGCACCAATTATCATCATCATAATAAGACTAAAGCAATAATCTTAATACATAAATAAAATAACCCAATAGGATCTTATAAACAAATCAAATAAAAATAATCAAAACTTTAAAAATCAAGATTTGGTAATCTGTTGAAATTGATTAAATAATAACACATTTATCGAGGAACAATAATGCTATCAAGAAATTAAAACTTGACTTGGGTGATTATTCCAATATGTAGCAGTTACCTTTATCTATCTCCAAGTCTGCGATCTCGTCTTTGAACCAACATTCGGTGGATTGAAACTGGATACTGTTTATGAATGGTGAAAATGGATCTTGAAAAACAAAAGGGGAACTTCTGTAAGCATAGAACAAAACGGGTAGAGAGATAGCAAGGAACCAAGGAAATAAATGAATACCTAAGGAAGATTACAGAAAGTGTTTGAAAAACGGGGTATAGAGCCAATAACGAAGGGTTGGCTATCTGAACCTCCCGTTCATCCCCCAACCCGATTGATACATTGTGTGAAACAGGTTTTTCTTTTTTTTTTTGCTCCCCTGTTACTCTGCAGCATGTTTATAGGTATGTTTAAGCAAGTGCCAAGTTGCTGTTGTAATATACATATGGAGCTATAGATCTATACATATGTGTGTGTATATATATATATATATATATAATAAATGGTTTGGTTTGGTTGATATCTGATATAGATATAGAAATTGATATATAGACTTTGAAATTGTTTTTGGTTTAGATATAGTCATATAGATGAAGAATTGGTTTGGTTGATATTGATATAGATATAGAATATTGATATATAAATATAGATGATGAATGTATAGATCTGGAAGAAAGTTTGCAAAAAGACAAAAATACCCCACGTGTTTCTCATGTGGGGACCAAAAGTGGAAAAAAAATGCCAACTTTAGGATATTTTTTGTAACTTTTTGAGTTTAGTGTCTGAAAGTGAAAAAATGTTAACTTTAAGACATTTTTTGTAATTTTTTGAATTTAGGTTCTAAAAATATAAAACGGGCCAAGTTTAAGTATGAAAAATGTAATTTACCCTTACAATAATGACACATACACAAACCATCGCCGTCCAAACCAAACCAAACCCCGACTCCACCAGAAAATCTCACTTCAAAACCCCATAATCCCACAATGGAACAACACCACCAATTTCGTGTCAAGCAAGAAATCTTTGAACAACAACATATAGATACAAACAATGCATATACACCACAACCAGGTTTAAGCAAGAGAAAACCCGGTTCAGAGATTCCTGTAGCAGTAGTTGATGTTGATACTGCTAGTTCTGATTCTGATAGTGAAAAAACTCAATCTTTTTGTCCAGAAAATAATAATGGGTCAAATAAAAGGCTAAAAAATGGAAACAACGTCGTTTTGCCTCATGGGTTTCTTGATCCATTGCCACCCAAGAACAAGAATGTGGATACTGGGTCGGAACCGGGTCGGGTTAAGGTTAATGAGTGTAATAAACAGTTTTGGAAAGCTGGTGACTTTGAACCGGGTTCAGGTGGAAATTGGGAAACATCTACTGGTAAGTTTGTGTTTTTTTTAAAGTGTATTTTTGGAATTTGTTATAATTAGTCGATTTTGAGTTTGAATTAGTAGTTGTTTTAATTTTCAAGATTTTTAGGAAAAGAAATAGTTTTTTTATAAATTTTTTAAAAATCGTGCCCTAATTTGTAAGGAATATGAATGAATTGGAATAGTAAAATCATATTAGGGAACTTGTAATGGTTAAATTTTTGATTTTGTTAAAGAAAAATAAATTTATGATTATTTTTTAAAAAAATTTAAAATTGTGCCCTAATTTGTAAGGAATATGAATGAATTGGAATAGTAAAATCTTAGTATATTTACCGGGTGTAAAAGCCTTTTACCCAAAACAAATTATGTGTAAGTATGCTTGCATAGTCTGTAAAAGGTGTATGATTTTATGAAGTAGCTTGTTCGGTGTAAGAATCACCCCCCGAAAGTAAAGTATCGGAGAAACAGCAGGGATGTGTGGCCGCCTGGTCGGATATTAGGATGGTTAAAAAGTATCCGGGGTTCAATCCTCACAGGAGTTAAGGAGTTGCTTGATTTATCAGATTATTTTGGTGAAGGTGAATCAGTTGTTCGGGCCACTAGTTGAGTCGGAAGCTAGGTGAGCTTGATTTACCTATCTAACGTAATGGGTCTAGGGCGGTTCGGCTTGTTCTGGTTAGGGTTATCGGGAAATCAACCTTCTAGTGTTTGTGCTGATTTTAAAGTCATCCCGAAATTCTGTTGTGCATTATGGTTCACATGCCCGATTCTCAATCTGATTTGTGCCTTGCTTGTTGATCAGTTGTAATGATTTCTTTTGAAGTGCATGTGTATATTTTTTTTATGGTGTCAAATATCATTTTGAATTAGATAGGAATAACATACAAATAGTTTTGTGAAGTGCATGTATGTATTTTTGTAAGTGGATTATTATATAAATATGTTGGTTGATTCCTTAATTATTATCTAGATTATAATAATTAGAAGTCGCATACTCCAAATGACTTGCATTTGCTGAAGAGTAGGAAGGATAGCATAATAGTGTATTGAAGAGGTGCATATTTATCAAAGACTAAAGAATTTGTATTATTGATCCCAATTCCCAACAACTTGGCAAGTTAATAGCAACATAAAGGTGTCACAGTGATCAGTTTCTAAATAATTCTTTACCGATGTGACATCGCGTTTTAGTGTGGACAATGTTATTGGTATCTTTATCACCTATGAAATGCATATATGGATATCTTTCTTATACAGTTAATACTGTATATTTCTCTGTCATACATAATTGCTTTAGTCTTCAAGGGTAAGCTACACTAATTGTGCCTGGGACTTTTGAAATCTGTATTGCATCCTGGTTCAAGTTTGTTAAATTTGACAGGTAATTACTTTTTTTTTTCTTCTTCTGTATGACAGGTTGTATGGATCACGTAAGGGTTCATCCAAGGTTTCTACACTCTAATGCAACTAGTCATAAATGGGTTCTTGGCGGTAATATTACCCAACCTATCTAAAAGTCCTTTATTTGGTATCTCGTATATAATCCTACCTGCATAGTTTGTTCATTAATGCATTGGTGTGTATGTTTGGTCACTTAGCTTTTGCGGAACTTTTGGACAATTCATTGGATGAGGTACTTTCCAGTTTCTAATTCCTCATTATTGTTAATATTGTTATTATACTTGAGTTCCGCCTGGTTGAAGTCACATGTGTGTTATTCTTATCAGGTCTGTAATGGTGCTACGTATGTCAGCATTGATAAGCTAAGAAACAAGAAGGATAACACTAAAATGTTGGTGATTGAAGGTATGTGGCCTAATGTTGTGTCATAGCAATAGAATCTTCCATGCTTTTATAACTTTATTATGTCGATAAAGGATACCCACCTAGTTGCTATCCGCTTTAGTAGTTTTTATGTTTTCTTTTTAGAATTTTTTTTATGTCATTTGGCGCCTGACGTATGATGTGTTATAGTTGCTTCGTAAATGCAAATATGGCAGTCAATCCACTTAAATATTTGTATCTGAAGTTGGTAATATAGTTTGTGTTGGTCTGCTGGTGGCAAAGGATGGGTTAACAGGTCAGGCCTACTCGACAAGATGTTTTTGTCCATTTTTTGGAAATCTAATCTCCCTAAGTATGGTGACTGGGAGGTTTTAACTTTTAAGCTTTTTGAGAACACTTGGGTGAACTTTTACCAGTGTGTTGAGCAATTTCCCCCTTTTTCTTAATTATTAAGTTCCAAAGTAAAACTATTCGAAATGCTGCTTCCTATTATCTTTGTTGCCAACCATGCTTCTATCTATCTACCTTAGATAATGGCGGTGGGATGGACCCAGATAAGATGCGACAATGCATGTCTCTTGGATATTCTTTGAAAAGCAAGGTCACTGACACTATTGGACAATGTAAGTGAATCCCAAGTCATTATGATTATAATCGCCCATTATATTTTTGTATTATTTCAGCTCTTAGTTTCTCATTGCCATATTTTTGACAGACGGAAATGGTTTCAAGACAAGTACCATGAGGCTTGGGGCTGATGTTATTGTTTTCTCTCGATGCTCTGCAAAAGGTGGAAAAAGGTTCGTAATTTATGTATGGACAAACTGCAAGAAAATGCCATATACTATTCATTTCACTGATATATGCAAACCTAATATTGTCAACCAAAAAAATAATAATAATAAAAATATATTGTCAACCATCAAATGCAGCATATTTTCTATAATCATTTAATGCAATGTACTTGCCATATCCAACAAGTGGGGTATGCAATTTTTTGCATCAAGTGGTGAAAAAGTGGTATGTGCGTTGTATTAAAATGGTAACTATGTTGCAGCAATTTGGTTACAAATCGCATATATTGGTAAAAAGTGAATAGTGCATTGCATTTCTTTTGCTGTTTCATATATATGTGTATATCTAAACTGAACTATACTCGAAGTTCAGCGTTTCCTCATTCTAATAGCCTTTAAATGCATTTCCTTGAAACTTCTACGTACTATTTTTTGAAAAAAGCTAGCAAGTATGTTGCATATATTGGTCAAAAGCTGTTTGTTTAGCAATGCGATCTTTTTCCAATTAGATATCATAGCTGTGCTTGCAAGGCATTACTATTGCTGAAAGAAAATTAGGAGGAAAGATAATATCATATGGTTTTCTTGTCTTACAGGTCTTCACAGAGCGTTGGACTTTTATCCTACACATTTCTACGAAGCACTGGAAAGGAAGATATAGTAGTTCCCATGGTAATACTGTTAACTAGCTTTCTGTGCACACTTTCCTTGATTTTTTATATTGTTAAATTTTAAGAATACAGAGCTCCGCAGTTTTTGCTATGAGTTTTCATTTCAAGAAAGGTAAATTGGTTGGAATTTATAATAGTTATCAGAAATTGGATGTAACCTTTAATAATGAATCCATATATATGATTGCTTGCTTGAAAGTTATTATTATGCCTACGTATTCTAAGTTCGATTTACTACCTAAAAGGTATCACCTCTTTTGTAACAGTTCATTCGACTAATCTTCTTGATCTTAATCAACTGTAATTTTTGAACATATTTTGTCGATGTTGTAGCAAATTACTCATCTTATTTCTATGGTGTTTATGTTGATCTTTTTGGAAAAGGTTGATTATAAAAGAGAGGGCCGTGAATGGAAGAAAATCATACGCTCATCACTGGAGGACTGGGATACAAATATCGAGGCATTGGTTCATTGGTCTCCGTTTTCAAGTGAAGCAGACCTCCTGAAACAGGTAAATCAGTTATTATCTTGTTTGTATTTTTGGGCACTCGATATGTTACTAACTTTTCTTTTTTATTTTTATATTGTAGTTTGATTTTATGAAGGATCAGGGCACGCGTATAATTATTTACAATCTGTGGGAGGATGATCAAGGACAGTTGGAACTTGATTTTGATACAGTTGAAGATGTTTGTCCTAAAATGCCTTCCATATTTTATGAATTGTACATGGTTAATATCAAGTGATCTTAATATACATTTAATGCATTTCCTGTAGGATATACAAATACGAGGTGTTAATCGAGATGAGAAGAATATCCAAATGGCCAATACTTACCCAAACTCTAGACCCTTTCTGACATATCGACATTCATTAAGAGTAAGCCTTGATGCCAATTATATCTAATGAAATTACTTCATATCTAGTTTCTCTTTGATTAATATCAGTGAGGCGACAAAATGGGCCCCTCAGGTAGTTGGGTAATGGGTAAATAGCTCTTTGGACTTCATTATTAGTGTTATTTTTACCAACCAGCACTCGTATTTCCTACAAGAATTGCAGCCTTTCTAATCTTATATAATTAAAAGATTGACAATGTTTAAATAATGCATTCTTTATACTTTTCAGACGTACTCATCCATTCTGTATTTGAGAATGCCTCCTGGATTCCGGATGATCCTTCGTGGAAAGGATGTTCAGCATCACAATATAGTAAATGACATGATGATGACGACTGAGGTCACATATCGTCCACAGCCCGGTGCTGATGGGCTTTCCAAAGATTCAAATGTAATGCTTTCTTTGGTTCAACAAATTTTTTGTTTAATTTTTGAGGTATTTATATTAGTTTTTGGGCTTTCCGTGAACAGATAATTGCAGTTGTTACTATGGGGTTCGTCAAGGATGCAAAAGCTCATATTGACGTTCAAGGATACAATGTGTATCATAAGAATCGACTCATCAAGGTTAGAATGCTTTTACGTATGATATCAATGGGCATGAAGTGTTGGGTCCCCATCATTCCAGGTCGCAATATCTCTTGCCAGACCAAGCTCCTGACTTGTTAATAGAGGTTTTTCTTGAATCAAATAGAATTTTTTAGAGGTGTTGATTTCTACCCATTTATGGGTAAAGGGAAACAGCTTAAATGAGTCAATATGACTTGTACCTTGCCCGTAATGGGTCAAAAGATAAACTTAGGAAAATGTATAAAAATGGTAATGGGTCGGAAGTCACCCAAAGTGTGTTTAAAATGCGTTAAACCTCCTGACTTGTTTTTATTACAAAATTAGTTTCATCATTCTAATAATATCGTTTTATTCCCCATTCATATCCATACTTATTTGTTTTAGTTCTAGAAAAGAAAAGACACGAAAAGTATTTGTGTGTTGGTCCAACTTGACCCATTTTAAAAGTACCTGTTTTGACCCGAACTCAGTTTGACCACATTGAAAAACCCGTCTGACCCGCTTGTATTGCCAATTATAGGCTGCCCAGTCAACTTGCATAATTTTTATTTGACCTTGTCAAAATAACAACATTCGGTTCTCTATATACAGCCATTCTGGAGACTATGGAACTCTGCAGGAAGTGATGGTCGTGGAGTAATAGGTCATTTTCCTTGAAGATTTGTAGGCTTATGTGAATACTTGTTAGCAGATAATGATTTTTGAATGGATTCCCTTCTTTTTTTCTAATGATTAGGTGTGTTGGAGGCTAACTTTGTAGAACCAGCTCATGACAAACAGGGGTTTGAACGCACTATCGTCCTTTCAAGACTTGAAACACGTCTTATTCAGATGCAGAAGACATACTGGTATGTTCTATATGCTCATGCACTTCCGTAATGTGTAGAAGTGACAATTTAGATGTTGGACCCGTTTACTTGAATGGGTTGAATCAGGTGTAGAACAGGTCAAATAAAAAAAGGATTAGCTTAAAAGGGAAATCAGTCAAATGGTTTGAAAGTCTGCCAAAGAGTATTTAAGATACACAAATAACCTCTTAAATCAGCTCACTGAAGAAATTAGCATATTTTTCAAATAATATATTTATGTAAATCAAAATTTACAGAAAACCGGGTAAGTGTTTCAGGTCATCTCGACTAGTACCAAAAATCTCCCATTTTGGCCATTTCCAATCTTCTCAAATCTCCTAATTTCCTACTTATAGTAATCCGCAATTAAGTATTTATAATTACTTTTTTGGTTCAGGCGTACATACTGTCATAGAATTGGATATGCTCCGAGGATCAATAAGAACAACCTGGAGAATGGTAAATGATGTTTTAAATTTATTTGAATGAACAGCCCTGAGAAAACCAGTTTCGTGATCTTAATATTTTCTCTTTGCTATTCTAGACTCTCCTCCTAACTTTTTCCCTGAAGCTTCTAAAAAGAAAAAAGCTGCATCAACAAAACCAGTTCCTCTTTCAAACAAATCTTTTTCAAATAAAAATCCGAAGCTAGGAGGAAGCAACTTGAGCAGACAACCGGCTGTCAATCGTTTTGAGGAAAACGGCCAGTATGGGCAAGGTCCAAGCTCACTAAAGTCAACGCCAACGACTGAAATTATCCGTGATGATGACTTGCAAAATACCACAAATATGAGACATACAAATGGAAGTTTAGATAATGGTTATTCTCCTTATGGAAATACTATGGAAATTGTCACACACTATCAGTCAATGGTAACTTCTGGATCCTTGGACTTTTATTGTTAGTCATTTTATCATATGGTTTGTCATTAGTTTATAGATCGTACAAGCTTCAAATGCATTTGTAAACTTTTATATGCTCATCTTCCATGCTACTTGTAGACTTGTCAAAATGGGGGGTCGGGAGGGCTTTGTAACAGGTTAAAATGGATCTTGGTCAAAATCGTTGAGCTTTCCGTGACAGGTTGGTATGGGATGCGGGGTTAGGTTGGCCATGAACACTTTATCTCCGCAATTTATACATAACTTAAGCATCAAATATGATTACACAGTTATAGTATCACATTCATTATCTCATATTTGACTAAAGAAATTTGTAGGTTCTATCACTTCTATGCGATAAATATACACTCTAGGCAACTCTTGACCCTTTTGACCCATTCCCTTCTGTAATTTTTGGGTAAAAGGGGTTTTACCCTGGTTAGCTTCCATTCCCTTCTGTAATTGATATTTTAGTTTACCCATTTTAACTCGGTAGACTTATAGCATAACTGTCTACGGCCGTTCGTGAAAGGGTCGAAGTTGCCATTTTAACTGATATTTGATTATAGAAATTTGTAGGTTCTATGCAATAAATATACGTTCTAAGCAAATCTTGACCCGGTTGACTTATTCCTTTCTGTAATTGATATTTTAGTTTACCCATTTTAACTCGTTAGACTTATAGCATAGCTGTCTACGGCCATTTGTGAAAGGGTTGAAGTTGCCATTTTTACTACTTGGATCCAACATAATAAGATATGCTATTGGCCGTTTTGGTAAGATGGCCTGATAATTGCAATTTTTTTAATTGGCAGTTTCGGGATGTTGCTGAAAATGGAAATGGTGCTTTACACTCTAGTGTACCTGATTTAAGTCAGTTGGCAGAAGAGAACCGCCAATTAAAAGAGAAGTATGTCACCTTTATCTATCATACATGTATAACTCAAAATATGCTATTGCAAGCATCTCCATTATCATTTATCATTCTCTTCTGTCATCTTATTCTCTTAGGTTGGAAAGAAAAGACGAAGATATCTTAGGTGACATTCTGCGTGATATTGAAAAGGAAAAAAATCGTTGCAAGGAACTTGAAGCTCAGGTATTTCATGAAAAGATAAAACTCTTTGCTACCTCTTAGTTTCCCTGCCTTATTAATTCTACATTAAGCTTGAAGTGTAGACATTATTCTTCTGACTACTCGAGTTTTGGATAATCAGTTTATATATTTTGCAACAAAACAAAACTGAATATCCAAGAGTACAATAAACTTACCTATTTACACCCATCTTTTAACACAATTTGATGGAATATTACCCCCGTTTCACATATTGTTCCCTTTTCATTCGCCAAAAAGTCTTTTTCATCAAACACTCAGACATCTTATTCTCTTATTATTAAAGCTTTAAGCAACACAAGCACATCCAAACACTATTTTTTACAGTTCATTTTATAACGAGTTATCTGATTCTGATTATTCACTATCACATTATCACCTTTTAAAAAGGCATATTGGCACCTCCAAAAATCCTCAGTATTTGAGCCTATCTCTGACCGTATTTGTTCTAACGGTCATTTGTAATTAGCTTGTGGAAACAAAGGAAAAATGCGAGACTGTCAACAAGGAGCAAGAAAGTATGATTGACATATTTGCAGATGAAAGAGAGCGACGAGACAGAGAGGAGCAGGCTTTAAGAAAGAAGTTGAAGGTTTGTTCTTTTTCTTTATTTGGTCTTTGTGATGATTAGGGGGTAATTTCAACCCATTTACTTATGAATGGGTTTATCTTGGTTCTGTTAGCCAAATGGGGTCAAATAGGACACAAGTCGTCTAAAGTGTATTTTAATTGCATCATACCTTTTAATTTATAATATATAAATAAATTATTACCTTTATAATATTAGTCTTGCAATCATATTTGACACACTAATTATTTATAAGAATTATGAAACATTGGAACAAAAAGGTGTTTCGGATCGATCCTATTTGTCCTGTCACCCAAACTGCCTAATTTAAGTTTCTCCATTGGATGGTTTTTAAACAAATTGATTCTTGCAGGAGGCAACAACGACCATTCAAGATTTGGTGGAGCGGGTGAAACAATTAGAGTTGGAGAGAATGAAAAGCCAAAAATGGACCGCTGCATAAAAACATGGGTTGAGAGTTTGTAGTTGACTCTGTCTTAGGTAATTGTATATATGATAACCATTTTCGCAAAATTAGGTCTATAATCTCTAGTGTCCTGCTGGTGTTGGTGCCAAATTTTGCATTTAGGATGACAGGCTCTAATTGGATGTAGATATGTATTGTGGGTAGTGTTATATGGCGGAAACTTACATATACAAGTAAGTCAATTCCAGTAGTTATTTTTAATGTATTTTGTGTCTTTCAGTCAAGAAACTTTTAAGAAGTTTGGGAGATTTTTTTGATGTGTGGTTTTGTTGTTAGGGTATAATCACTCGTGGGTTATTGTATTATATGGAAATTTTCAGATGAGTCATTGTGCTAAAAAACTTTATATTAAGCTATTTGTACTATTGTATTTCAATGTTTCATGTTAAACCCTTTATAAAATTTAAAGAAAATTACATTTTTAGTCTCTCAACTTGGCACGTTTTAGACTTCTTTCCCTTAAGTTAAAAAATTATAATTTTGGACCCCAAAGTTGGTCAATTTTTTCAGTTTACACTCCATGATTAAACGCTGTCCAAATTAGGCTGTTAACCCCTCCACGTGACAAAACACGTGAGGACATTATTATCTTTTTACCTTTAGGATCAAAAGTGAAAAATAGACTACTTGAGAGACGAAAAGTGTAATTAACTTTTTATTTTATATTAAAAAAAATTGATAATGAAAGATCATATTTTGGTCCTTTGTAGCCAAATCCAAATCCACATGAGAATTCACACAAGCCCTAACATTTTCACCAAAAACATCATCATCAGATCTATCCAGTTATATCAGTCACTACCCCCACCACTACCCACCATCGCTCTACCACCACCACATCGAACATTGGCGCCGGCCAAAACCAACTATTGGTACCACCACTCTTGATCTTCACGATTTCTATAACTCTTTCTGTAAACCCTTTCTAAATCTCCCCATCATCTCATATTTGAAAGGTAAATCCACACACAATTTCACCTTTTTAATTTACTTAGATCTAAGGATATTATTTTAATTTCTCCGTTTAAGATATGTAGGATTATGGGTGAAAAAGTATCTAGAGCCATCAGAGGATGATGAATCAAGGTTGATCAAGAAGAGCATCTCATCCCAGTGACCCGTAACATGTTTATGTTTTTCTTAAATCTTGATGGCGGTGATGATGGCTTCCATGGTGATGATGATGGCTTCAATGTTTTCTACAAATGGTCAACCGGGTAATTTTGGGTTTGACCAAAGGTTTACTTGTGGTGTCGACAGTGGTGCTTTTCCATTTTACAGTCATCACACGACAGATTAGGTGATTGATGGTGGTGGCAGATGTACATCTGCTAAAAGACAACATATATATCATAAAAGACTGAAAATAATGTTCAAACCCACTTTTTTTTTTGTTATTTTCTTCTAGTTGATCGAAGTGAAATTAATGTAAATTGTGAACTTCAATAACAGATGGTGGTATGTTATCAGGAAGGAAGGAAGAATTGATTATTGATCTTGTTTCTTTTCATGCCAAATTGCCAATTAATTAATCTGATCATATGTTTAATTTTTTTTATATATAAAATAAAGAGTTAATTACACTTTTCGTCACTCAAGTAGTCTATTTTTCACTTTTGATCCTAAAGGTGAAAACACAATAATGCC
>JAOXNX010000033.1:18705762-18717089 GCA_028566075.1 Solidago caesia
AGTGTGTTTTGTTTGTTTAAAATGTTTGTGTATTGTGTAGTATATATATAGAAAGGAAAAAAGAAAAAAAAAAAAAAAAATTCTAGTGAAGTAGCCGTTTGGACCAAAACTCAAGGTAATTCAATTGGGTTTTCAAATTTTGAATGGGCGATCAAAATCGGTCGCTGAAGGTGGTCTTGGAAGGCAAATCGCCTAAGGGGGATGGTGTGGTGGGCGACCCCCAGGCGAACCGGAGGGGGGTTCGCTCCACTCCCCACAGTCTTATGTAATGTTTTTTGACAATTATGTTTAAGTTTGAAGTTTCCTAGATATTTTTAATATTCTATTATATATAATTTCATAAATTATTATTTTTATATAAAAATTTTCCAATCCGATATCTTCCCGATTTTTCAAAAAATCCCGTCTCCCCACCTCGCCGATCCGATCCCGATCCACGAGTTCTAAAGTCATGTTTTTCTTTTGTAGTAAATGTAGATGTAAATTGTATCTATAAAAGCTTTTTTATTTTATTGTATCCATCTATCAAAGTTGAGACCGCCATTATTTGAAACGAGTCTATAATCCACCCAAATTTCGATACATCTTCTTCTTTATCTTTATCATTAATACATTATAAAGATAACTTTTTTTTTTATAGTATCTTTTATATTTTAAAGATCGGAAAAGTCTAAATTATTCCTCACAATTTAAAAGCTAATAGAAAATTTTCTTATTCATTTGATCAAGCTTTCCTGTGTTTTTTAATAAACTCATTTAATAATCAAATTAATTTCAATAACTGTTTTTATTTTTAATTTAATATTTTTTATAATTCTTAATAATAAAAATCATTTAAATTTTGTTTTATAAAGTAATCTAACTTATTACTAAGTTAAAAACACATAAAGCATTATAAGTTAATTATCCATAAATATTATTATAGCAAAACATGAGTTTTTCGATTAAGTTTTTTTACGTCATATTTTTTCTCCCATTCTCTTCTATCATCCTCGAATAACGACGGTACAAAAAAAAACATGAGATGCCATCAAAAAGCACCAAACACCATTGAAATAAATTTTTTTTGCAAGATATATTTATCTTGCAGCATCGTACGGACATCATACCAGTGTTTTACTATCGATATAAATAAAAAACTAAAAAAGATATCTAGATTTGATTGGGCTGAACTTGATTTGTAGAACCTGCCCAGTTTCAACTTATATTCATCAAATGCTTGTTCACTTTTCATTAAGCCCATATTTATTTGGGCCTCAACGTGTGTTAAAACCAAGATTCCCTCTTAAAGTCTTGATCCAAGAAACGGGCAAATAAAGAAAGTGATGCCAAACAAGTTTGTTTTTTTTCCACCTCTACACGACTACACTCATAGAGTATATTAAGAATTTCAACTACTAAGAAAGTTAAAATGAAGTTTGATATGCGAACAATTTGTAAAGGATTTTCCAAAGACATACAACGAAATATAAAAAATTTAAAAATTGGGTAGATAAGTCTCAAAAAAGTGTCTAATATGTGTACAAAATAGAAAAGTATGTTGTTATATCAGTTTTCCAGTATATCAAAATAAACTTTATAAAAACAAAACAAAACCAACCTATGTTTTCCAAAAAGTGAAGATTACATTTTCTAAAAAAAATGTTGATATTTTTTCATTTTACGAAATGGAAATTTAATGCATCAATTACAACCTATATATGCCTTAAGGCACATATTAGACAATCCCTTTCATATAGAGAAGTGATATAGATACCATTTTTTTTAATAACTTTACCATATGACTATTTGTAAGGGCTAGGTGAAGTTGTGAAGAGATGGTAAAATGAGATGACATGGCAAGTGAAATGGGGTGAAAGCTTTAATACGAGGAGGTGAAGATTGTAGGTGAAAGGGGGATGGTGAGTTGTTTCACGTAGGATGAAAGAGGTAAAAGTGGGCCCATTGTTTTTTATATATTATTTGTTGGGTTTTTCTAATATGTGTCCTAAGGGCACACATAATGATGCATTTAATACGTCTCGAAAATTAAAAAAGGTAATAAGATTCTTTTTAAAAAAATGCATTTCTCAATTTTCAAGAAGAATCATATTACCTTTTTCAATTCCCGATAAGAATCTTATTACCTTTTTTAATTTTTGAGGCGTATTAAATGCACCCTTATGTGTGCCCTTAGGACACATATTAGAAAAACCCTTATTTGTTTTGTTTTAATTGGATATGTTGTATGGTATTATGGGGTATAATGATGTATTAATTTTAAAAATGAACGGTTAAGGAGAAAAAAAAGAAAGTGAAGCTTATGTGAAATGGAAAAGTATAAATAAAAAAGATGAAAAATTAAAAATGATCTAACTATACAGTACTAATTTAATAAATTGTAGTTAATAATAAATGTATAAAAAAGATAGGATAAAGATTCTTTCCGATTATTTAAATTGAGACCTCTCAAGTTGGAAACAAAGATCTCTATCCAAAGAAAAAAACAATATGGTACATAGACTTCTCTTTGTGGTGAAGCCCATATCACATTTTTGGGATATAGCTGGATAGCCCAAAAACAATAAAACATCACAATTGTACTTTGACACACGACCACCTCGAAAACACACATTATCAATCAAAGATTTAGTATCCAAATCTTATTTCATTCCACCATAAATCTTCTTCTAACTGAAAAAATGAAACAAAAACTTCAAAAACACAACAAAAGTGTGATAATCTCACTAAAAACTTTAATATTTTCATGTTTATTTTTCACCCTTGTTGGACTTGTTTTACTGACCTTGTTTTCCGGCGCTGATCTTCCCGCCGGAAATACTACTCCGCCGTCGCCGGAGCTGCGTCGTTCTCCCGTGACACGTGCAAGTAGTTGTGCCACTGTGGAAGATATGGGAAAAGCAAGTGTGGGGTCGTTTGGGAGTGTGGAATCTTGGAAAGAAAGTTTGAAAGTTAGGAGATTGATAAGAGATCATTTTGAGATTCATGGTATGATATATATATACATATATATATATATATATATATATAATCATTTGTATATATTTTGTGTTTTTTTATTTAATGGTGAAGATTGATTTTCATTTGATATGAATTGAAGGAATATTGATGTGAATATGTTGATTATAGGATTATATTTGAAGTAGTGTTTAATGTTTTTAGTGTAATTTAAGGGTTGGTGTTTTGGGATTGCCTTTTGGTGAGATTATCTGATTTTGCAAAACCCGATAAAGAAGTGATTTTCTGTGTTTTCTTACAAAGAGAACGCAATTTTGGAAAAACAGGTTCAAAAATGTTTTTCTAAAACATTATGCAGATATAAAATCTGTTTTGGAAACGCAATTCCATACAACGTAAAACATAGATTGTGTATATATTGCATGATTGGATTGATCTATGGAAGTATGGAGGGACTGGTAATGGTGGAATTAGTGTGTGGTTTAATTAGAATTTTTATATCGACTTGGCCTGAGCTTGAAGTGTCTTCTTGATTTGGGCTCGAGCAAGATTCAAGATCAAATAGATTGATAAATGTCCATTATATAACCATGTTCATAAAGCAAGCTCCTTTGGAGCATCACGAGTTCGTTTTGAGCCTTACCCATAATGTATAAGTGAATTGAAAATGTCCATCAGAAAACCATGCTCCATAAAACGAACTCCATTGGAGCACTACGAGTTCGTTTTGAGCTTTACCCATAATATATAAGTTAGCATATACAAATGGTTTGAAAATATCAGTACAAGTTCTACTAGATTTCTTATATATAATCACGTAATCAACTCTTTATATATTCAGACCTTATAGCTGTACTTTAATTTTATGAATATAAAGTTTTTTTTTCCTATGTAGGAGCATCACGAGTTCGTTTGTTACCTCCTGAGCAATTCTGCAAGCATGGTTTTGTAATGGGCAAAGCTTCAGAAGCTGGATTTGGAAATGAAATGTACAAAATCTTAACAGCTGCTTCACTTAGCATCATGCTAAATCGTTCACTGATTATCGGGCAAACGAGGCATATTGGTTCTTTCTTTTTCTCAATCTTTTAGCTATCATAACCTGTACATATTATACCATCAAAATGACAAATGCTTAAATATCTACTTATATTTATTAGGGACAAGTATCCATTTGGGGAATATATAACCTATGCCAACTTCTCGTTTACATTAAAAGAAGTGAAGCATCTATGGAGGAAAAACGACTGTATTCGGAAGTACGGGAAGCATCTTGTCATGCGGGTTGATGATTTCGAGAAACCTTCCGAGACAAACGTGCTTTGCAGTAATTGGAGAAAATGGAAACACCCTATTATATGGTAAATGTTAGGATCAATATTCGTACATAATAATAAATGTAAATGGGAAGAAGTTCTGGAAATTTCCGGGTGTGTTTTTAAGTACGTTTAAACTTATTCTTGTAATTAATATGTTGATTATTCACGATCAAAATAATCATATTTGTATGATCAGGTAAATAGTAGCGATAAGAAAACCCTGATCATTGAGACAAATGTAAAATGGCCCAACTAATCCTAGTTTTCAAGTTGTAATGACAAGTTTTACAATGCAAATCCAAAACATCCCCTAAGATAACCATTTCCTGAGAAATTTGAACTTGGATACCCTATTTTAAATGTTCAATGGAATTTTGAAATGTTTCCTACCAGGTTTAAAGGTACGACGGATGCTGTGGCTGCTCAGTTTTTCTTAAAGAATGTACATGTTCAAATGAGGAAGTCAGCTTCTCATTTATTTGGGAACACAGAGTTTCTTCATTCTAGACCAAATGTCATTGGCGAGCTGCTAAGAGTCTTGCTATCACCTTCACCAGATGTTCAAAAAGCAGTTAATTCGGCTATTAATGGAGGTCGTGATCCTCATATTACTGTGCATATGCGCATGCTCATGAACAGGTACTTGAATAATTATAAATTAGGTAGTTGGGCAGGTTGGATAATGGGTCAAAGGGGGATTGAGTTGGGTAAAGTTTGATACTGGTCGGGTTGACCCGAACACGCCACCAATGTTTTTAACAGTAATTAGCTTATTGAATATGACTATAAAAACTATAGTATCGCATAGTAGTTTCATTTCTTTGAATGAAACAAGCTAGGATTTATGCTTATAAAATACGACTTTCAGCCTGTTTGACCACAGTCACTTCTTAATTTTACCCATTTCATATGTTAGAGTTAAAAGATAACCCCGATTAGCCCATGGCCATACACAAGTAAACAGGTCAATTCCCACCTCTAGACCTCTAGTTATTTCACTTATATGCAATCTTCACGATCAGCTTGATGATAGTGTTGATGATACTGTTATGATTGATAAAGAATGTACCACAATGCATATATATATATATATATATATATAATATTACAAGGTTCCACAATTTGCGTCCATTTACTCCCTTGGGTCGAAGAACAAGATGTGGTTTGACTATTTTGTGGTCAATCTTGGCCATTTTCTTGCATCTGATGGAGTAGTCTTGATTGTGCCAAGTGTTTCACCAAACTTTGGTTCAGTCTTTGTGCTGTCAAATGATTTTACTCTTCATGCTTATAGATCTCCTAGAGCTGTCACCGCCGTGTTGAATTGCATCAAGAGGACCATTGAAGGGATCCCTCAACCTCGTGTCGTATTGATCTCTGACACACCATCCCTTGTTAGTGACCTTATGCCAAAACTTCACAAGTTTGCCGAGGTACATTTCTAGTAATCTAATATTATCAATGTGAAGTCATTTGCCGTTTCATAAAACTTCATTTTTTTTCCCCTATATAAAATGGTTACAAATGACAATTTAAGATAACAGTAAACAGAAAATTGCTTTTCATTAAAGATCTTTAAAACTGAATGGTCAGGTTCTTCATTTTGAGTACAAGAAGTTTAAAGGGAACATTTCCGGTGGTGGCGTGGTTTCCACTTCGGGTGCCGGGTTTAGAGCAAAAGACTGGGGACCTGCGCCTCGATGGGTTGCTTTTGTGGACTTTTTTTTAGCTTCCCATGCTACACACGCTGTAATTACGGGTGCCCAAAGACGTGTAGGGACCACTTACGCTCAGCTTATCGCGGCATTAGCTGCAGCTTATCAACTTGGTAATCAAACCCTGATCTAAGGATCCTTTTTGTGTTTCAAGTATTTATTGTAGACGTGACAAAATGGATGAATCATACTGGTAACTTTTGGTACCGGTCAACATGAGTCGCCACATACACTTTTTCTTTATTTTGTTTGTTAATTACCACTAATGGTTAATATGCTAAAATATTGGTTAGACGCACTATATTATTTCAATGGGGTAATCTTAATTTCGAAATAAAACAATTCAGAAGTTTTTTTTCCCCATTCTGGTATCTGAGTACACACTGCAAGACTCTTGACCCGTTTGACCCGATTCCTTTTTTTTTTTCCCGACTCTTGACCCGTTCAAACTGTAAACAGATTGAAATTCCACCTTTGGATACCTGTATTTAAGATTTTTTGGAAAAACTTATATTTCATTTATATTGTAGATGAAGATCGCGGTGGTCCTTCGAATTTTTCATTCATCAGCAGTTTTCAGAACAATCTTTTGCATCGAGGGTTGCAGAATCAAGTCGGATGGGGTCATGTTTGGAACCGATTTGCTGGTCAGTTAAGTTGTCATAGCCAGCCAAACCAGTGTGCACTCACACCGGTTCTTCCTCCTGGCTGGTGGGACGGGTTGTGGCAGTCACCTATACCACGAGACATACGTAGAATGGAAACTTACGGGGTGAAACTAACAGGTTTTGGAACCATTGATGAAAACCGCCTTCTAGCGCATTGTAAAGGTAGAAAAACCACCGTAAGAACTATTCCGATTATACGTAAATGTACTACTGGACTGAAATGCTCGTAACAATCCACAAAATTCATTCATCAGATTCATGTTTTCCTGTATAAATGGCTCATTGTTCACATGAAATTAGAGATTATTGATTCCTTATGTACCATTGATTAGAAAACATTATATAACAAGGGCTACTTACACATTGAAAGATGATAGAACTGTGAATGTTTTGAATGAAACATGGAGTGATGGTAAAAGAGGTTATATTGAAGGGACTGCTTATAAAGCTGGCCCTAAAAGTGATGAGGCTAAATTGAAATTCAAGTTTTGGGCGCCTCCCTTTTTGCCTCTTAGTCCAATTACTGGTGATTATTGGGTTTTGTATCTTGATGAAGATTATCAGTATGCTTTGATTGGTCAGCCTTTAAGGAATTATTTATGGGTATGGTTTTTTTTTTCTTTCTGTATTATATTTTTTGGTCATGCCAACAAGTACTTTAGTAAATAAACGCCAATGTCGGAATTTAACCCGGGACCTTCAGATAGGCAAACCCCTTTGACCACCATTGGCTATATTTGATACTCTTTTTTTTGTTGTTGTTGTTGTGGGGATTTGTGTTTGTGGGTGTAGATATGGCGCAGGCAAAATCATGTTGATGAGGAGATATATAATCAGCAGCTTGTTAATAAGGCTAAAGAAGAAGGGTATGATGTTAGTAAGCTCAAAAAGACTAATCACAAAAACCCACCACCAGAGGTTGATGATGCACCTGCTGATACCAAAGGTGTTTGGTGGTTGAAATCACTTTTTGGGTGGTCTTGGATACAATACAATACAATATTTATGTTTCTAGTGATAGTAAGTATTTTATTGAGTTTTGGACTTTGGTTTATTAGTATGTGGGTATGTTTTGTTTCTGTCACACCTAACTTATGTTTATATATGGTAAGAGAAGTATGTTGGTTTTATGAATGAATATGAAATGTGATATTGATTTATTGTAAACTTTTTATGATATTCTCTGGAGGTTTCAGTTTTAATCTCTAGTTCTTTAAAAAAAGATATCTTAGTAGCTACGTAGGTTGACTCTGGACTTGCAAAACGAGTCAGTTCTTGATATTAGTCTGCTCACAAAGCGAGTAGGACACCCATGATTAAAAAAAAAGGAAATTTTTTTTATGATATTTTGTTTTTGAATGAATTTAAGATGGTGATTTTGATTCAAGCAAGCGGTAGTATAAAGTTGGATTGAGATGAGCATCTCGGGACTCGGGATAGAATTGGGCCGGGTATAAACACGGGCTGGGCTTTATTCTCTACAGGTCCAGTCCAGGTGGTGTTTTGGAGGAGGTTTGTTACTTTTGTATCAAATAGATATAAGATACTGTCTAATAAATCTCAGTCTCGGTCCAACCATTTAAATCCAAAAACCGAGTACAAACCGAACATGCACCGAACCAACTTACCATGTCCGGTTCTCGGTTCCACATTTAGCACATCTTCGGTTTTCGGTCTGGTGCGATACCCCATTGGTTCGGTCCGGTTCTTGGACCATGACATTAGCTGTGAAAATGTATCTAATTACCAAAGGAAATAAGATAAGATCAAGATGTATCTCTGATCTTTTTGTTGTGTTATTCTGATTTCTAACCATACTTAAGACCTATGTTTTTGGTGAATTCGTAATTAGTAGTATAATGAATATGGACCATACCGGCCCATTGGACCAATTTAATACAGCAATAGCTTATTAAAGGGGTCACCTTTACTTGAGATTTATTTTTACATTATATTCGATACAAACAGATTGGTACTTTGGTATACGTTTGAACAAAGTTAAATAAGTTTTAATATGATTTTGTAAAAGCGAAAAACAATGTTATAACAACAGAAAGGAACGAGGGGTGACCGGCGGCATAGGGATGACGGTGATGGAGGATTCAGTTAGGAGAGGGAAATGAAAATAAAGTCTTGTTAGTTCCGACTTATAATAGGTCAACCGACTCGTTTATTTTGTCACTTGGTAAACAAAAATAAAAGTTAAACCACCATTTTAACAAGTATCGCAAGCCAACAGCTTGGAGCAAAATACGAGTAGAATACATACAGAAACTAGTGTCTCTTCAAGATGGTCACTTAAGAAAATTGTAACACGTTACATAGACATCACACTATAAAAATTTTAATTAAATAAAATAACCTGTAATTTGAATGGGCTGCTTTTCAATAAAGTTTAATTTGAACTTAAAAAAAATACAACTTCAGTTTATTTATTTTGAAACTGATACAACATTTTGTATACTTTGAATGATATGCATATCAAATTACAATTATTAAAATAATCGTTTATAAAAATGTAGAAAATGGTACATACAAAAATGCACATAACTTTAAACACGGCTAATTTTTATGATTGTTTATAATGACACCACTTTCAACTCAAAAATAAATGTCCGTAATTAAGTTAATTAATTATAAATAACTAAATTATGGGACAATTATTAAATCTATGAGAAAGTTGGAGGCAAATTTTTATTGATTATGCTTTAAGTTGTAACTTTTATCACCCATCTCATTATCATAGTTAGTATTATATCAATAATTTTTATATATAGGTTGTGACAAGTTAAGAGAGTGCCAAGTATAATTTCACATCAACAACGATATTCAACAAAAAATGATACTCGATTAATTATACGAGCTGAGCTCAACAAAACAAATATTTGACTCAGCTCGAAAACTCGTTTAAATCCTTGAGCCGAGTGAGCTACTCGAGCCTTACAATCCTACTAGTATAAACTCAGGTTATCTTTCATCGCATGAGTCAAAGATTATAATCAAGCAATTCAATTATTCGTATTCTAACGAATTCAATTGTTTGTTGTGAATGTTTTCAAATGCAACTACAATAGAAAGCTGAGGAATAAGGATGTCCTCCTTTCCATTTATAAAGCTAACTGCCTTGGCTAATTTCCTTCAGACTTCGATTTGAGATGCCGACAAACTACGGAGTAACTTGTTAACTTTTCTTTTCTTTTCATGGGATTACTGATTAGTTCATTTGATAAAGACTGTTGTCTTTTGAAAAAAGATCAGGGTTCAATCCCTGACATTGATGCTTCTTGAGTATAAAAATATAGTAGATTTGCCATTAAAAAAAAAGTTGCAAACTATTTAAATTTTTTATTCTCTTAAGCAAACCACACACACACACACACACACACACATATATATATACTAATCTTAATACCCGTACGATGTACGGATTGACTATAAATATTGTTCGATTATTTTTTTAATAAAGAAAATAAAATTTGAACATGTCCATCACATGCATTTAGTCTCTCAAATGGTAGTCTAATAGTCAGAGACGTGTATTAACATATTCATCAGGATCTAGCATTACTTTTGGTATTGATAATGGTATCACCTAATCTAAAGTCATGATGGTAAATCATGGTTCATGTCGTTTTATAAATTTTAACTGCGTTTCGTTATATTAGTAGATGGATAAATAATTAAATAATAAGTAATATTAAATTATAAGCTAAAATATAGATTATTATTATTATTATTTACTAATTAATTTAAGATCTTATAGGTTAAGACAACGTATGCTATACCTCCCGATATTCGCGAGTAATTCACACATTTCACACACACACAAAAAGAATAAATAAGTTTAATTTTTATATTATTATAAATAAAAATATGTCATAAATTATAAATTACTTTACTATTAGAAATATGATAGGTGATGGAATTCTATATTTATGGTAACAATGAATATAATAGAATTTTTAATATACGTTTTTTAGTTATATTAGGTATTTATATCTATATATCAATTAATTATATATGGTATCTAAAAAATAGGATAAATATAGATTTAAAAAGATATATGTCGCTTAAATAAAGCGCCAATGTGTCGATTAAAGAAAGCATCAATCCTGTTTTAGTTTATTGGTAGATATATATATATATCATTTCAATCAAATATAAAAGTTAGTGTTAAGTATGTAAATTTAGGAGGGGACATCACATAAATTTTAAAATAACAAAAAAAAAAGGGGAGGAAGTATTCAAAACATCGACCCTTGATTTAAAGTAAAATCCCACCACCACTTTTTACAATTTCCTTTTGTTTTATAATTCAGTTTATTAGTTTTAATTTATAATATTTATTATTAATACCGATTAAATTTATAAATCTGATAATTTGTTTCCTGGTTTGTTTAAATGTGTGATGCATATCCTTTGTTCCTCATCGTCAGATGAGTCGTGACAAAAATACAACCATTTTTATTTTTGTTATCTATGTTTAGAAGAGCCGATTGAGCTTACAGTTGTTTATACTCTTGATTATAGGACTCTTAAGTTTTATTGGGAAAATTTTGATTGTTAGAAGATCCAGCTTGAGATGACTGAGATGAATGACTGGATCGACATTCCTTTACACAATAACCTTTCTTAACACACCTCAAGCATGTAGGATTAGTCTTATC
>JAOXNX010000033.1:18762339-18785278 GCA_028566075.1 Solidago caesia
CTACATATCGGTTACAAAAGTTTTTGGTCAAAGCTTCCAATGGAAGTTGTGTTATTGTTGGTCAAAGTCGGTTACAATATTTGTTTTAATACATGTCGGTTACAAAAGTTTTTGGTCAAAGCTTCCAATGAAAGTTGTGTTGAAACTTAAAATTCAACATGAGAGACTTTTTGCTTTATAATAGTATATAGATAGATATAAAAACTTAAAATCTTAATTATTATTAGTTTCAAAATATACATAAATGAAAATTTTAAATTACAAAATAAACTGTTTTTAGTACAGTATCACCATTTATCTCATCTCTCTTGCATCATCCAAACTCAGCGATAGACAGAGTCCACCTAGTCATCTCCGGTTGCCTGTTCTTGTTAAAAGTTTCAAAACTTTATTTACATATGTTTAAAAGTTTAATCTAAAAAACTACTTCAACATTCGGTTGTTAAAAAAAAATTAAAACTACTTCAACAACAATAATAATACTAGTAGATAAACCTATTTTCAGCCCTATACGTTTCTTTACATTTAAACCTCTTTATGTACACTAACTAATATTGTGCTTGCAAGATCGTGCACGTATTATTTCCCCATAAATAAAATCCCGGAAACCATGATGCACCTTTTCATTTTTCTTGTTAGTTCTACCATCTGTATAAGTCTGGAGGATACAAATTTATTTTTATTTTTTTTATGTGCTTGTAATAATACGTTTTGCAAATACAAAGATTCTCTACGATAACGTCTTTCTCATATGATTGATTGTTTTTTTGTCTATTATTTGAGGTAAAAGAATTGATTATTTTAAAAAGAAAAAGAATTGTCTTGTAATTCCTGGATGGTAATTATGAAATAGAACCAAAGTTATGTTCTGTTGTGTGATAACAACTTGTAGCCAATGGGATATAGCAATGTAAGCGGCGAGGGGTCCAGTAACAACAACACTCTAAAGCCGCCAAGATGCAAAGCGATCGATAAGGTCAATGAGAATGGGTCAACTTGATGTTTAGATTCCACCCAATAACGGGTAACCCACCTTTGTCAATTCTAATTTCTATTTATTTATATATATTATTATTACAACACGTAGTTCAATCAATTAATTAGTTCTTTCCTTGTCTCATGAATAAATTATTTTCTTAATTTATGTTTGGTCGGATAAAAAAAAAAAAAACCCAATGTTACACAGCTTTATACAATACATACATGGGATATATATCTGCTAAATTAAGAGGGTAACGATTTCTTGTCTTTTTAAACAAATAAACTATAATAAACACTATATCAAAGACATTTTCATTCGTATAAATAGAACACTGACATTTAGTAACATATACAGTAGTATGACTAGTATTAGTTGATGTAGGCTATTCTTTGTTTTTTATTTCAATTTGTAGTGTACGATTATGTATTTATGTATATACCAAAACAAACAAAAGTGAAAAGTTAAGATCATTATAAGATAAATTAGCATAAGAAAGGTAGACATGTTAATGAGTGAGAAAAAAATAAAACAAGTTAAATCATTACACTTGGAAGAAAATTTTTTAATATTTTGACTCTTTAATAATAATTAGATGGGCACCCGCGCGATGCGACGATGATAATACACAGTACGTGAGGTGTCGTGACGACGTTAATTTCAAACCAAACACGTGTGTAAGAAAATAATAGCATAGTAGCAACGCAAAATATAGAAGATAATGCTACGATGAATTAAAAAAATTTATTATTATATTTCATAATTAAAAATTATAAAATATAAGCTATAATAAATTAAATAAGATAATTGTATAAGAAGGAGGCTTGACTAAACAAATAAAGAAAGTATAATTAATAAATTAATAGGGGTATTATAAGTATATCAAATAGATATTTTAAAATTATTAACATTAAAGAAGGACATATTAGATACATCAACTCTGTAATTTGAAAAGAAAGATTAATATGTTTTATAAAGTATTATAGATAATAATATGTGCCAATTCTTTATGGTTAACTTAATTTATAGGTCTATTTAGTAGGCCTCTTTATCAAAACTCATGCATTTTTTAACCAAAACTAAATACAATAAGTGATTACCATAATTAATGGAAACTTCTTTTTCCTAAAAATATATATATATATATATATATATATTTTTGAAGGTTGAGTTTCGATTCAGACGTGAGTGGAGGCAGTTTTAACCTGCTATTTGCAGGACCTCCACACCCCTCCTTATTGAAAATACCTTTGGCATGTAAACCCCCAGGCTCGAACCTGAGACCTGTGGTAACTTCACCCCCGGAGCCCCACATAGTGGATGATTATAAAGCCTCTGGTCAACTCACCTAAGTGAGTTGGTTAATGATAGTTACTTTAATTTATAGTCAATTTACATTGTTACCTAATTAATTTATTATGTAGCTATTATTAGCTACATTAATATTTTGTTTATAAATAAATATACATTACATCTAGTTTTGAATTTTTTAGATATTATATTTATGTAATGGAAGTTTCTAATTACAAATATCGTGATTTACTACTTAAAATATTCTCTATATGATATTACTAATATTTTTGATATATATTTGAAACAAAGTTAACAAATTTTTTTACAAATATGTTGGCTGTTACATATATAAAAAAAATTACTTAAAATGTTTGAAGTTAATCATATATAAATAAAAAAAAAATTGTTATAATTTTAGACAACAAATGTAGTCAATTAGCTAAATAAATATGTACTTATGTAACTAAGTAGAAAGTAAATAAATTGTTACAATTGAACGATGATTGAAATATATACATTATCGAAAACAATATTTTAACCTTTTCTTTTAAAAATGCTAAAATATGATGTTGAAATCCCTTCTCATTGTTATCATCGTAAGTCATTATCCTCAAGTCAAACTCACTAACTATATAGTATATAATTCCAAAACTATTTACTATGTACTTAAACCATAACTAAGATAACCAGTATAAAATTTCAAAACTATTTACGAAGTACTTAAACTATAACCAATGGTTATACATAATAAAATCTTTTTAGTTTAACATTTTGAGGTGTTAAAAAAAATTGGTCATAAGATATGTCAAATAATAACATATTCTGAATCAAAAAAGATTTTGTCGGAAGGTCGGAAGGATTCGAACCTAAGACTGTCATTTCTTGTTACTAGACCATTTATTGTTACTAGACCATTTAATGACGGTTATTATAAAGAATAATATAATTTGACTATATAATTATATGTATTACTCCGTTAGATTAATATATAATTAATTTTAAAAAAAGCTTTGGTCAGCCGTTTCATTTGACGCCTTCTTTAATCCTCATTAATGGAGTCAAACGCTTCCCACCGGAAATAGCCGTCCCCATTGACCTCCTTCTTCTTTCATTATCTTAGCACCCACTTTTTTCTAGAGAGAGAAAACAAAAATGCGTGCTGTACATCCTCCCAATCACTCGGATCCCGCCGCCGGTGATGATGATGACTCACCGGAGCTTCTCCGGACTTACCAAACTTGGAAAGGAAGCAACGTATGTTTTTTTGTTTAAATTTTCTTTTGAATATATATTATATGTATGTATATAAAGGGTTTTGTTGTTTGGATCTTATAAAGTAACCTCATGTAATTAAGTTCATGATTATAGATTAATATGCTTTAAATTTAGGATTTTTTTTTGGGTAAAAGGGGTTTACCCTGGTTATAATAATTTAGGATTTTTATTGAAAAATGATTAAAGATTTGATTTTAATACATTTGTGTGTGTTTATATTTTTTAAATTTTAGGGTTATGGTGTGTGGATAATATGAACTAACCCCATATAGTTAAATTCATGGTTTTCAATTAGTATGCACTAAAGTTTAGGGAAGTTCTTGAAAATTTGGTAAAGATTTGATTTTTATACATGGAATTAAAATTGGGCTTTTTAAGATTTTGAATACCCGTGATCGAATGTGTAGGATACGTGGGAGGTGGCGAGATAAGTGTTGTACATGACGGTTGATCATTATATTTAGGGGACGGTTATTTTTATGTATAATATTTTCTACTGTTATTTTTATGGTTAGCAACATCCTTCATTATACAATTGTAGGGTTTTAAAAGTATAATTAAAAATTTTAGGGTTTTGGTGTGTGGATAATGTGAACTAACACTCTATAATTAAATTCATGAATATAGATTAGTATCCTTTTAAGCTTGATAAATTATGCAAAAATTAATTAAAGATTTGATTTTTTTGGTTTTGTTTAATGTGCAGATATTTTTTCTTGGAGGAAGGTTTATATTTGGGCCGGATGTGAGATCTGTATTTCTGTCAATGTTTTTAATAGTTGCCCCTGTTGTGGTTTTCTGTGTATTTGTTGCAAGAAAGCTAATTGATGATTTTTCTGATCATCTTGGAGTGTTGGTTATGGTTGCTCCAATTGTATTCACATTATATGTAAGTTCCCTCAACTCGTATAGATATCCTTTGTTATCTTAATATTCATATGGAAATGTCGGGACATTCGGTTCCTGCTATAATAGATGTAACAAGCTTGCACGAAATATGATCAGGTTGCATAATTTTGTTGTCGTGCTTGCTGAACTCATTGCGGATAGAAAAATGTCTTGTTATAGTTTACGGCATTTCTAAACCTTTTAATGATAAGCTTTTACAGAGTCATAGATGAATAAAGGATCAAGGCACTTGTGTTTGTATCATTGGAACTAATGCATGGGAAGTTCAGTATGATTTGATCTTAGATTTTGGTATAAATCATGATTTTACTAGTTGATAAGAAGGGACCCACGCCTGAATTATATGCGAGTTTGAGTATTTAAGGATTGATGAAGTAGTACCGCCACCATGTGATCACATGGGCCCACTGTAGGTCACAGGTCCGAAACTTGCCAAAGGCAAGTGGAGAAACTATATCTTGTGATCCATGTGTGAGGATGGTGAGCCACCGGGCATGAGTTATGTGCGGTGTGCGCTCTGAATACCAAGACGGTACATGGGACCAGAGGGTTCCCACCCATTTACCCTTTTTTAAGGATTTGGCATTTTAATACGAGTATCTTGTTTGAGTAGCTTTGGAGATATGATTTTACTAATAAAGTATTTTGTATTCTAATAGTTGAGACGATTCTACTAATTAAGTATCTTTAAACGTTTAAAGGTTTTAATATAATTAGAGAATTTTTTAGATTTCATTTGCATTAGTTTTGGACTTCTAGAGTATTCTTTGACAATATTGATGCAATCCCTGTTCAGAATAGGGAACAATGTTATGATTGTTTTATGTTTGCGCTTGGCTCTCATGGCTGATCTGTGGTGAGAGTGCGGTATCTTCTTTCAGATGTAACAGGGTGGACAGGAGTATTGATGACAATCTAAGATCCAAGCAGTTAAATTTGGTATCATTTATGTTTACGTTCAAGAGATATGTATGTGCTTAACTGTTTATTAATTTTTTGGGGATTTGGAAATCTAGTATTCAGATTACTTTTGGAAATTAAATGTCATCAAGGAAGACGGATGCATGAGTGCATGGCGAAAAAGTTTTTCAATTTGAATAGTGAAATTTAGTTTCAAACTGCAGTCAAACTTTTGCTTAAGTTGTCTTTTGGTCAATGCCAAAAAAAGTTATTACTTTGCTTATATAACTATATAAGTTTTAGGGCTATACACCCATACCTCATTTCCACATAAGTATCTTCCTATAAAATAGGCATTTTTCTACGTTATGGGAGATAGCTAGATGGCATGGCAGATAAATTTTTTACTGTCAGCCGTTTTAGTTCTCATAGAGCTTTACGGGAAAAAAAAACTTGAGGTGTTTCTTTACTTATCTGATCAAAGCATCTCAACTTAGAGTCAATACTAACCAAAGCTGAAAAAAGAATATTTTGAATTGAAGTTGTTACGCGAAGAGCAGAAAAAGACATGGTATAATTACAGTTCAAACTTTAGAATTTCCCAACATTGAGCATATAGTTTTGTTTCATAGCTGCATGAACGAGTCTCCATCAAATCAGAACTTTGTATCACCCTTATCTTTATTTTGGAAAAATGCACCCAAGAGCATTTAAGGAGAAATTTTCAAGCTAAAAGTGACATAATTTTCAAGATTTCTCATTCTCCACCACTATAAATTATAAAATTTTAAGACAAACTTTTTTTTTTTTCTTTGCATAAAGAAGATGATGGCATAGAAGATGAGTGTTTTTTTTTTTAGTAAAAATTGTTAAGAGATAAATTTGTATTTATTTCCCAGTAAATATTAGAGGGTGTAAGATTTTTTATTAAGGTTATTTTTTTATGGAGATTTAATACATTACGGCATTTGGTCATCTTTACCAGAATGATAAGATTCAGGTTTGTTGGTTGTGCCTAGAGTTAATGCTATCTTTTTTTCCTGTTTGTATAGTTGCTTATTGGCTTTAGTTTTAGACTTAGTGAATATCCATGTACATACCATTTACAGTTGTGATCTCTGTTAAAATGATGTAAAAGCAAAATGATTTTAGGAATTAAATTAATGATTTAATGAGATATATGTGCTGTATGGTTTTGCAGGTAATAGTCCTCCTTCTAATGACTTCTGGAAGGGACCCTGGTATAATTCCCCGTAATACACACCCTCCACAACCAGAAAATATAGATCTGGGTATAGAACTTGGTCCAGGACAAACTCCGCAGCTACGTTTGCCTCGGGTCAAAGAAGTGATTGTCAATGGGATGACTGTAAAAGTTAAATATTGTGATACCTGCATGTTGTATCGACCCCCACGTTGTTCTCATTGTTCAATATGCGACAACTGTGTAGAAAGATTCGATCACCACTGCCCATGGGTTGGCCAGTGTATTGGACGGGTAAAGACTTTTATTTTATTTCACTTCACTTCTTTCCTTGTGATATCGTAGCAGGATTGACAAAATGGGTCGGTTGGGTAACGAGTCATGACAGGTAACTTTTTGGTACATACCAAAAATTTAAAACCAATCGGGTCAGGTGGACCCAAAACACTTTCTTCAAAAAATACTCTAAATCTGATGGAAAATATTGTTCTGTTTCAATAATAATTTAAACTTTTTATGCATTACATTAAGCTACCTGTTAAGTATATTACATGCCCTGGATCGACTCATTCATAAAAATGAGTTTGAATTGCGACACCTATATCATAGTGTCAAAACTGAATCTGCTGAAGAAATCTTTCTGACTTGTTACTTTTTATACAAAGTGATTCACTTTTGAATCCATGGTTCTTGGCTCTAGCTTTCGGGTTAAACAATGACAGTTGCAAAAACACTTTACTTTAAGAAAATGAACTTTTTGTGAATAAGACCTGATTTGACACATTTAATTCATCTTGCTTGTGACAATCAAAAGATTTTTGTGACTTTTCACTTTGCTTTTTAAATAAACGTTTACTTGCCAATTTACTCAAAAAGAAAACCCTAGAAAATCATGATATCCAATAGCTTATGGTTTTCTTCTGAGATTTTTACAAACGCGGCGAGTCGAGTAATGCATTGGATTACCAAATAGAATGGCTGTTCTGAAAGCTAGTAAAGCAAAATGATTACTTAAGTCATTTAGTGTAGCCTAGTTCAAGGTTGAAAAGGATTGACATGTTTGGTGATAATTATGTTTTGTGGATGCAGCGTAACTACCGCTTCTTCTTCATGTTCGTATTCTCAGCAACTCTGCTTTGCATTTATGTTTTCTCCTTTTGTTGGGTGTACGCCATAAAGATCATGCACAGTGAAAACACATCTATTTGGAGAGCATTAATCAAGACTCCCGCATCAATTGTGTTAATAATCTATACTTTCTTATGTGTTTGGTTTGTCGGTGGCCTCAGCGTCTTCCATCTATACCTCATCAGCACAAACCAGGTACATAGTCATATCTTTTAGGTCTACTCCTTTGGAACAAGTAGCAAAAGTAGAGGTGTCAAATTGGGCTGGTTGGTCAACAGGTCAGAAAGGGTATATATTTAGGCACGGGCAGGATTGGGTTGACCGTCAAAACGTTTTTGTCACTCGTTTACAGATAAAAAAGCTCTAGCTATGATTCTAAAAAATGTATTACTACAATAATACAGTAATAGTTTTTATTACATCAAGTACTTTTGGAGAGTTTACGCTTTATAAATACGTGTATTTTTCATTTTATTTTTTACTGATTACTGATACAACTTCTTTTTTCATATAATCTTTCAGTCGACCTACGAAAACTTCCGATACCGATATGACCGCTCCGAAAATCCATACAATAAAGGGTTTTTTAGAAACTTCATGGAGGTTTTCTGGAACAGCATTCCACCATCTAAGAACGATTTCAGGGCATGGGTGCAGAAACAGCCTGAACTTCCGACTAGAATCACTGGTGGTAGTTTTGTAAATTCAAACATAGGGAAAGTTCCAAGTGACGTTGAAATGGGGAACATGAAGCCTACATGGAAAAGCGAGGCCGTGACTAGAGAAGGTGGTGACGGTGGAGATATCCACTCCCATCCTCGACGGTCTAGCTGGGGAAGAAAGAGCGGAAGCTGGGACTTACAGAATGACGTAGCTTCAGTTGCATCAGGTGTTGGATACTCAGACCGCATCAGCGGTGGAAGTAGTGGCAGCTTAGGTGGCAGTCGGGATGTGGCAGTCAAATGACAGGTCAGCTTTAAGTGTAAGAAGATATTCAATGAGTTTGATTTATACCCTTTTAAGATTTTGGGGTATAGTTATAGTGGAGGCCTTTCATTGTGTATAATTTTTTAACCAGTAATATTTAAGGATATATTTTTAAACTTGTTATTCTACATATTTGTTTTATCTTAAATACAAATATGTGATTATAAGGACACTAATGTGTCAATTTGTATATATATAAATGGGAAGTGGTATGGATGGAAAGCAACAAAACGTAGTCACGCACATGTGAACAAACATTGTCCAACGTGTGAATCGTAAACTACTTGTGCATGTCTAACTCAGCGTGGTGTCTGTCACTTCCTATATAAATGTGTGAATGCTCATGTCACTTAAATGTGTGGATGTGCATAATCACCCGTATATCCTGTATACAAGGATGCTATACCATCCTAGATGTATCTGTGTGTAAAAAATGATTATTTTATTTGTTTTACTTTAATATTGGTTTAATTTGAACCAAAACCTAAGGGTGTTCAAAACCGGATATCCAAAACCGGATATCCCATCATATGCTAGCACTAGGCCATTAGCACAGCATCCCAACAATAGCAATGATACTAATAAAGTACTAAGTATAGCGATGGAGCTTACCCGATGGTTGAGGATGCGAATTGCGCGGTAGGTAGAGAAAGTGGAAGGAGGTCGTCTCCTCGTCGGGTAGGGGTAGGTAGCAGATGATAGAATGAAATACTGAAATGAGTTTGGATATCTCTAATTCTATATATTGAAATGGGTTTAGAATGAAATTAGACATTTAGACAACCACAGCAGAAACTCGGGCCAAGCCCAACACAAGTATATCTCTAATTTTGTACATGTAATTTTTGGATTTCGGATTATCCAAAATTTTTGAAATCTTCATCCGATATCTGAATCCAAAAATCCGGATATCCGAATTTTCGGATATATTAAGATCGGGTTTTCGGATATTTCGGATTGTGAATTCGGATTCGGATTTTTTGAACACTCCTACCAAAACCTACATATGTATATATGTATGTAGGATAATTGCTTCAAAATGTATCTAACTATACAGAATATCTATAGTATGTATCAAAATATAATCTTGTTCATCGTATGTATTTAACTTTCAAACTTCTAACATTGTATGTACCCGAGCAATCAAAAGCTTGCAAACTGATAACCTGACACTCGACGTGACAGCGTATATGAATACCACGTATACCCGGATACATACGATAAATATTCGTATATAGTTGAATACATTTTGAGTACATTAACCATATATGTATGTATCATACATCCTTCTAAAAGCATGATATTTTCAAATGCTATTGTATTGAAAAAAGGAATACCTTTTACAAAACTAGTAAAATATGGTGATAGGAAGAATCTTCAAAGAAAGAATCAAAGGGAGTGATTAAGGTTTGAAGTTGGTGTTGCTTGAAACTGAAGTATTCTTTCAACATATATTCATTCCCATTAATATTCAAATATAACTCCTTTAAATTAATATAAGGCCCTATATTTCATGGAAGAGGATAAAAGTAATCTCAAAAATAATATTATTAGTAACAAACTAATTATTAATATTCTATGTTTTAACAATATGATTATATAAGTTTTCAAAACAATTAAGTTACTTAAATAAATATAACATTTTGTTGATGGATTCATGAACACATATCATGTTTTTAAAGTCATTTTGTATAAAATAGAAAGAAAAAAAAAACTTCACCAAATAATCTTTACCCACAACTATTAAAAAAAAAAAAATACAATAGTAAAGAAAAGCTACAACAACTTCACAGGTAAGGAAAGTACCTATTCTCAAAAACACCATTCACAAAATCAATTCCCTATGGCTTATGCTTCCATTAGTTGCTAATCCTTCAATGCTTTTCCCATAAGGCCTTCTACCTTTGCTTTTCCTTTCAAAGTCTTTCATGCTTTTCTTTCTTTCTTTTTCATTTTAAAAGAGATTTTGGATTCTCATTTTGAAATTAAAAATATTAATGGGAAAGAAGTCTTTGTTGGCTTGATGCCCCTTTTATGTCATGTATCCATTATTTGGAAAGTCATTTCTATTTAAAAGTAACCAAATTCAAGTCAAATACAAAGAAAAAATCTCAACACAAGCGATTAAGTTAAGATTTTGTAATCCTGCCGGTTCTGTCTTTCCATCTATGCTTATATAATTAAGTTGCTAAAACTTGTTTAAGATTTAACATGCTTAACGTAGAAAGTGATTTAAAATGACGTATTAAATTAATGGTCATTTTCAATTTACAGCAGTCTTAAACATAGCGGACTATGGTTAGCAAATCCACTTTTGTATCATGCATGGTTTATGCTAGGAGATGATCCTCACCTTTTTTAGCCGTATATCATCAAATGTCCAAATGTGCTTCACATTATTATACAATACAACATCCTTAAACACTTTTAGTGATGTATGGCTAAAAAAAGACGGTGTACGGATTATCACTCTGAATGCTAGTATGCATGAACCACATACATTAATTTATACGGTTTAAGATGTTAGTTAGATTCATAAATAAACCTTAACAACTAACAAGAAGTGAGCTACATGCAGATGAGCCATGTTTATTGCCCGTTATTAATTGTTCTTCTCTTTTCTATTTTTTGCAATCGAAAGTTTCTTTTTTTCTTCCAAAGTGTTAACTTTTCCTAAAGATGTTTTGAAAAATAATTCATATGCTAAACTTTTACATTACATAAAACCAAAAAATCTAAAAAGAGGATCCAGAGCCAAAAGCTATAAATCAATTGGGTAAAGAAGACAAAGGCAATTGCATTTGTGAGACATGTTTATTGCAAATGACTCAACATACTCAAAGCAATCTTTTAAAGAAACCATAATTCCAAAGCTAAGTTTAAAGTCAAGAAATAATTCTACTTGTATTTAATTTGACACTAATAGTCACTCTAGATCATTATAAAAAGAATACATGTCCTAATTAAAACATAGTTTAATGAGTACAATGTTCACCAAATGAAGTTTTATAAAGATAGTTTCACAATGTGCATAGTATGCTTAAGAAACTTAAGGGATAAGTACCATATGGGATATGTTCCAATTAGATAAAAAGGAAAAGACTTTTAGCTTGATTCTAAATATCAATTAGTATATAAAGGCCAAGCACATGTTCACTTCTTCAACTTATGACTTAACCATTTTTCTGCTTATTTAAAATTCTCTTCCTGGGTTTATTTGAATGTCAACTTACCAAAATGAGCATGCAGAAAAGGTTAACATGGAGATATCAAAGCTCAATTTTGTTAGAGATGGAGCCATTAGATTGCCCCCGGGGTTCAGGTTTCAGCCGACTGACCAAGAGATTGTGTTTCAATATTTGATTCGTAAGGTCTTTTCCTGCCCTCTTCCTGCTTCAATCGTCCCAGAAATCGTCAGCATTTGCAAATTCAATCCATGGGACTTGCCTGGTTAGTAATTTTATCAGCACCATTGTAGTAGAAGAATAATTTTGAGTAGTAGTGACTAGTTTTCATATATAACAAGGAATGAAGGAAAATAAGAAAATCTATACCTAAATGTCATGAATCGTGATTGTATTTCTTGGGCCATCTTAGAACTCGATCACTCTTTCATTTTATTTTGATTTTATTGTTCAAATAGGTGACTGGGAGCAAGATAGGTACTTCTTCAGTAAGAGGGAAGCCAAATATGGCAATGGGGATAGATCAAGTAGAGCAAGTGACAGCGGATACTGGAAAGCAACTAGTTTAGACAAACAGATCACAAGGTGTTGCAATAACAATTTAAACTCGAGAAAAAGAGAAATCATTACAGGCATGAAGAAAACACTTGTTTTCTACAAAGGCAAGCCTGCTCATGGAGAGTCGACCACAAGAACTTATTGGACAATGCATGAATATCGCCTTGTTCATTTACCTTACTCAAAACAAACCAACTCCAACGAAAAGGTAACGTGTATGGCAATTGACATACAATATATATCATATTAATTAAATGGGTAAACGAAGAAGGTTTCCCCTATTTGGGTTACCCAAGAATGATGAGTCTTTTTGACTCAGATGTACGCAGTTATCCTGTAACGATTTTCAAACTGTTTCCTGACCCTACAGAGGTTTCTCTTGTAAAGAATCATGAAATTTGATCATTAGGCCCCTTGGTGGTGGTTAATGTATTTCTTATTCACGTAACAAATCACTTTTTTTCATATTACAATTTACAATTTACCATTCTAATATCTTTTTCTTTCTGTTATTTGTGGATTGTTTTGACAGAGATCTTGGATTCAAATGGGAAACTGGGTTCTATGTCACATATTTTTGAACAAAAGAAGTAGAAATGTAGGAGTTGTTGATGGGATGAATTTCAAATATGAATCATCATCATCATCAACATCAAGTTCATCATCTTGTGGTTCAAGTGTGGTGACTAACGAGGTTACTTCAAGTACAAAGTTACTATATCCTGAAGAACAATAATATCAAGAATAATGTAGCCACTTAATTAATGTAGGTTTTCTAATAATTAATTATAACTTTATTTTTTGTTACTAGAATTGAAGATGATATATTCTCTTCGTCTCAAAAAAATGTTAATAATTTCCATTTGGAATTTAATGTACTTCTTTTATACAAAATTGCTTATTATATGAAAATGAATTTGTGCATCTAGCTTACAAAGTTTAATGACTTATCTAGTATGAGAATATGAATGTCATATTTGAGTTGACATTGACATGATGAGCACATAAGGATTTTAATAAAAACAAGAAGCAAAGCATATACAACTTTATCCAAACAATTTCACTTTTCTACTTTTAGAAATGAATACGTACGTGCACTACCTCCAACTCAAATACACGTTGTAACGCTCTAAAGCCGTAAGCAATAGACTATTAGGGTATCCTTTAGGTTTCAGTCCCATTCGTAATGCCCTCAAAGCCGAAAGCAATATATCCTTCAGGTTCAACTAAAAACCATGGTGAAACGATATTGGTACCTCACAAATTGGAGTTTATAAGGGTCTCAAACTTCTTATTTCTTACCAATGTGAGACGAGTTGTTACTATACAAAATAAATGATATCCAGCTTTAGGGGCGTAACAAATAGTATCAAAGCCATAGCCTCTTGGGTATGATGGACACGAAGCTCATAAATCTTCTGGGGGTGGACCCTGGTTAATTGGTTATGTAGGCCCAATGAGGACATCAGGAATTTTAAGTGGGGGAGTTTGTACAACCCATCTCATAAGATTCATGAAATAAGAAGTTTAAGGCTCTTATAAGCTCCAAGTTGTACGCTACCAATATTCTTTCTCCATAGCTTTTAGTACGTTGAACCTTAAAAATGTCGTATTAATTAGTCCATATTGCTTTCGGCTTACACATGCATGTTTTCTTCTTAAACATCATAACTTTTGAAACTATTGAAGAAAGTGTCTCTTGAAAGTTTGTAGTTTTAACATTTTTTTTACAAACTTTGAGTCGTTTTTCCAACAATTGCCTAAGAGCTTTGATTTAGTCTACTTGTTTTCCTTATTCCTACCGATGATGTATACCACTATTTTTGTTCACACACCACATACTCATGCATTACACCACGACATGTACAATTCTTCAAAGCATGAATTTGAATTTGTGGTGTATGAATACAAATGGTGGTGAACATATCACCATCTTTTTCTTATTACTATTTTTAGCTTTTTCTTAGTAAAGGTGTTTGTGCGTACTCTGTTTTACATTGAGTAACTAGTCACATTATTTTTGCCAAATTTACCGACAAACGTTAATCAACTTTAGTTAAAATAATTATGTTAAAACATTTTTTTAATGGTTTTATGTGTTTTATATACTATACTATATGAATAAACCAAAAGTAATAGTTAACGTATAACTTTATTTTATTTTATATAGTATATATGGATGGGTAAATTGACGTGGAGTATTTCCAAACATAACATGTTATGGAGATATAAAACCAATCAAATTTCATGGTACGTAAATCATAAACTTTATATTGCATAACTTTAGTGCCATATATAATATTTGATTGATTGATGATACATTTGCCTGGTTTGCAACTTAGCAGTCAAAAACCAAAAAACACTCGTTCAGTTACCATTACATTAATGAGAATTGCTATATTCTCACTTAAGCAACAAAAAAACAACCGTAATTAAAAGTAAGAAAAAAGGAACAGCATTGGATCAGTAGAGCTTTGTGCCGCTTCACAGATTTGTCCACCTCCATGACCATCTGATCATTATCTTCCTTATACTTTCTCCTGCATTTTAACACAAAATATCAGGCTTCAATTTTCATAAACTACTGAACCGATTCACTATGTTTGAATCTGACAAGTATTGACAACGCACTTTTTGTCAACGGATATTGAAATGACCCGTTCGATTAAATCTAACAGGTCGGCTGATCAGTTTTTGAAACATCGACTGGCATATCAACTTAGCAGAATGTTCAAAGTAATAAAATCAATCAAATATAGAATTAAGTATATAATGCATCTGAGATATGACATACCTATTAAGAGGAGAATGTGGAAGAAATGAAGTCCTGATCCTCCATAAAGATTTGGAGATTCTTAGTCTTCATGAGAAACTCAACTGCTTCCTCATCAAACTCTACCAAAAAGCCCAACCTGATCAATTCAGAAAGCTGTGGCACAAGTTCTTTATCCTCCCACAACACCCCGTCAGCTATTGCTTCAGCAAAATGAGAAGCATATTCAATCACATTCTTGTAACCGGAAGACCTCTCCATCTTCTGCATAAAGAACCTGGAGTTCTGCTTGTCCCAACGGATCACTCTCTTGGCTTCAACATTGACTATGACGTCACCAGAAAAGGATAGGCTATAACAGATGGTCATAGGTTCCTGTGTCTCAAAAGTTTCAATTGCAAGTATACGGTTAACAGCTTTATGTCTCCTTTCTGCCTCGAACTTAAGATTGGGATCAGCAAGAAAACTAAGAATCAGTTTAAACAAACCCTTTTTGACAATCTTTTCCTTTGAAGTCACAGGGTCAAGTCCAATGTTATCAACATCAGATATGTGTTTCGTTGCAGATTTAGACAAGGTCCTAACACCGAGTTTGCTGTAAACATCGACAAGCTTGGTTCTGGTTAAAGATTTCAGTGTTGGTTGAGGATACCATACAAACATGGGACGAGAAGAACTCTGAAAGAGATCCACTAAAAAGAGATCATCACCTATGAAAATGTCACGCTTCTCAGATAGAAAAATACCATCAGAATTAGGATTCAAAGCAGGGAGTTTTGAGAAGTGTGCGGTGAAAGTTTCCTCATTTGATTTCCAATTCTTTACAACAAATTCCCAAAAGGCACAACATTCGGTATGTGTTATCTGATGTCCTGAATTTTCCCATTTCTTCCACAGTTTGCAGTAGTCGTCAACAGACGGGTGAACTTTCACATTGAAGATGTTGGCAAAGAAGGCAAGAAGTTTCTTCTCATACTTGAAATTCTCCAAAACATTCAACTGATCAGAAAACAGATTGGTATTATCATGGAGAACACAATCTTGAGGATCGACCCACTCCCCCTTTTCACCTCCACTTGGTAGCCAGATCTTTTTGTTGTCTTCATCATCTGGCTTCCAATTGAATTCACACAAATAATTGTAGATTCGACCGATGGTTTCAAACACGGAGCAAGATTCAAGGTAACTAGCAAGCAACTGACACCCATTGTCAACATCAGTTATTACTCCTAAAACATTAAGCTCCTCTTTGTAGGATCGAATGGAAGATCCATAAAACTCCTCATCGATAAATGGACCATCACCGCGTTTCAGATAAGGATCCCAAGCAAGACTGAAAAGCAAGCACTCTTTGGGATGTTTGTATCCAAAGGGAGTTTTCAACCAATTCTTCTGAGACAGTTTTTCGAGAAATTTAGCAGGAAGTTCTGCTTTATACTCGTTCAGTTTCTTGACAGAATCAAGCAAAGCAATAACATTTACAGGAGTAATGCTACTTAAATCTTGAGGGAACAAAAGGCCAGCAGCTACAAACTTGGCACCATCTTTAAAGTCGGTAATCACACCCAACTGCTTCAACTCCTCTTGATAGTCATGGATCCCACTGCCATAAAAGTTATGGCCATCATCAATAAATGGAAGCAGGGATATTGGAGTTATCGGTTCCCAATCTCTACTAAAAAGAATACACTCATTCGGTGATCTGTAATCACCAAGTTTTGTTCTTAGCCATTTCTCCTTCCGTATGCTTTCCTTGAGTTCCATAGGAAACTTGACCTTCATCTTGTTCAACTTTCTGCAGCATTGCAGAAACGAAAAAACATTTTCTGTTCTAATAGAAGACATCGAAGCTTGTTGCTTGAAAGTGCGAGTGAATTCTTTGCTGGCATCCTCGAATTCTACCATAACACCAATTGTCTTTAGTTCTTTCGTCATTGAGTAGCTAGACTTTCCATAGAACTTCTCATCAAGAATCGGGAAAGATCCAAACACCTGTAAAAGGCAACCCCACTCAGATTCTGGCTTCAACAGAAAACATTCAGATGGGAATCTATATCCCAAGTTTGTCTTCAAGCACTTGTTGTTTTTAACTGCCTGCACCAACTTATCTGACGATTCTAACTTCTGTATGCACCTTAATATCAATAAGAGAGCTTCAGATGACAAAGAAGCAAATGAAGTCGAGGACTTCAGGTTGTCTGAAACGAGCTGATAACTCTGACCGAATTTCACTACCACACCCAACAGTTCGAGTTCTGTCTTGAAAGAAAGTATATCTCTGCCATAATAATCGTGATCGATAAATGGAATGTCACTTATTTGTGAAGCGGCATTCCATTCATGGCTGGACAAAACAGACTTGCTTGGAGTCATATCACCTCGAGATGTTTTAAGCCATTTTCCATCTTTGACACTATTAATGAAGTCCTTACTAGGGAGATAATTTGCTCCCAGATACTGGATAAATTTCAGAATTGACACAACGTTGTCCCTGGTAAGCTTTGAGGAAGCTGCAAGAGACATCAGACGCTTACCAATGAATTCACATGCGTCTTTATTCTCAAACTTCACACCAATTTTTTTCAACTCTTCTTTGTACTGCTTTAGCTCAACACCATAAAAGTTTACATCTACCAATGGGATATCAACAAGCACCGATCCACTTTGCAGAAGATTCCCAGTTGAAGATTCTAGCATGAACGACTCAGAAGGAGGCCTGTAGCCAGGAGAACCACTTAAAGATATCTTCAACCAGTTGCCCTCTTTTATAGAAGATAAAAACCTTTCTGGTAAATTAACGTCCTTTGTCCTCAAATTCATAAGCCATTGTAGAAGCAAAAATGTGTTCCTTTTAGTTAGAGGGGACGAGAGAGTAGGAATGGCGGCATTAGGGGGAGATAGAAGAGGGACATCAGAAGCATTAACATAAGTTTTCATAAATGAGACAAGGTCTTCGCCTGATATACCAATTCCAAAATATTTCACGTGTCGGGTGTAGTCTTCTCCCAGCTCAACATAGTTATGTTGCCTCCAAGGGTTCGAACCAATCAGCTCCACCCATTTGCTTCCTTTAGCTGGGACAAGAACCCCATTTCTATCTTTGGTTACACTCCCGTAGTTATCAACAATAGGCATTTTCTTACACAGACTTTCGACCTGGTGCTTCCATAAGAAACTCTTTTGCAGAGAGCTGTAGAGAAAATAGGCGTATGTAACAGCCAGCTTGCGATCACTATTAAGTGAAAGACAAACATTCTCAGCATATTCGTGAACACTGACGAACTTAACCTTCACCTCTTTTTTCAGCCAGTTCTTCAGAGTTTCCTTCTTTGCACATAATCTTATAGTTTCTTGTGTTACTTTGGGTAGAAAAAACTGCCTGGTTGCAGATTGAAATTCCTTGTTCCAATTAACCAACCAAACGATGTAATCAGATTCCGCAGCAAGTAGGTTGTTTGTACCAACATTGATTTTACATAACTCCACATTGCCATCCATCCCAATATACTTTATGATTGGTATATTCTTGATGTTCGTCTTATGAAATGACCCCCAATTATCTGCTATGAATACAAGAAGCTGTAAATAAAGATCTTCAGAGACACCCATTACAAGATTAGAACCGCCAATGCATTTAGCATACCATTCATCATCTACAGGTTGGATTTCCAAAAAGTCCAGAACATCGTTGTACTCGTATTTATCAAACGAAGATGCAAGAAGATAAGCTCCATGAGATGAAATATTAGTGAGACTCACACCTTCGCTCTTTGACCTGCTCAAGATACTCCAAAATGCCGGCTTCAGCCTACCAACTTCTTTTGGTTTACGGAACAACTTCTGCCCAGTGTATGACTCGCATGGGACAATAGTTTCATTCATCAGTTTTGCTTTGATTTCATCCCTAACATGGTTCAGTTTTGGATGGGATGACTCATTCATGGGTAAGAACCGAAACATGTTTGGAAGACTTGAAACCGGAGCATTTACTGTAGACTTCAACAGAGAGGTAAATGCATTTAAAAAGGCAACAGGCACGCAATCAAGAATTCCCTGGTTCCATTTGCTGTCCCAGAGAATATTTTCTCTAGATGAGGCCAAGAGAAAATCCGCTTGGATTATAAACGGAAAGTTAGTAACTGTCTCTGTGGGTAAAAATGAATAGATACCAGGCATGCTTGCACCTCTGTTGAGTCTTCTTCCGTTCGGGAAAGCCAATGTGATCACCCACTCTTCTACTTCAGATCTCACATCAACTTTGTTTTCCTGTCTAACCGGAAATCTTTGCTTCCACATGTAGTAACCACATTCTTTATCAACTTCATTCCCAATATCATCAGCCGTTAGATGAAGGGTGTAAGACTCAGCATCCATGCTCTTCAGGGTAACAAAGTTAATCTCACTTGATATAGATATTGCGCTCACACTGTTAAGCCTGGGATCATCATTGACTTCCTTGACCGAAAGCCTTTTTATCTTTGACAGAAAGAGTAAAACTTCTGGATGAATACTTGACAATTGATCTTTTACCGGCTGAACCTTGTCTGATTTTAGTGGCAGCACAAGGGTTGTGGTTGGTAGTGCAGTTGCTGAACCATATATGCTTTTAATGGCAGAGAGAGTCGGGTTTTCATCGACCCATTCGGGAACAATATAACCAACATTACACTGACTGCAAGGTTTTTCATTAAACCTTATCTGATAACCATTACTAAAAATGTAAGGCTGAGCTGTTATCAGAAACACACTTTTGAACCCAATTCCTGGTCATAACAAGCATATAATATTATAATGTATCAAAACCGCGCAACGGTGAGCAATTATTGAGTTAAGACGAAATAATATTGAGTTAAGAATGAAAAATTAAATAACAAAAAGAAGTACCTTTCTCGCCTATGTAGCCACGCTTACGCAGACCTTTCTTAGTAGAACGTCCCACGCTGCAAATTGAGTCAATGTTTTTCCTGGAAAACCCTTTCTCGTTGTTAAAAACTAACAATGTTGCCGAAGCACCAGTGTTCGTGATGTCCTTGGATGTAACAACGAACTCCAGCGAAGGATCAACTCCTTCTGGATATTCATTGTCCTCCGCATTCTGTAAAACAACATTCAGCCAAAGAATTAGAGAGCAATCCATATTTAGTTACAAACTGAAGCACTGTTAAGTTGATCATTAATTCATCCCTTTTCATAAGAAACAAAAAGTTCACAAAGTAGTGAAAACGGCATATCTAATTATCATATTTAATTCAAAGTGTGATAATAATTAATCATCATTACAGTATTATATTTTATATATATACAGCTCTTAATTCGAACCTAAATCTTTGAATCTGATCTAATATGTATGATTATGTTGATTATATATATTAATATAAAACTAATAAGATATTACTATCCAAGACATTATTTAATACTGGTATTAGTTCATAACACAAATAAATGAAATAAACCTATTGAAATTTTCAGAATATCATAGAAATTTTAATAAACTACAACCATGTACGTATGAATAAAAATAAAAATAAATATTATAGTAGGATCATATAATTTGTGGTTCAGTTTCCAGGACGTATATATTAATGATAGCTAGCTAGATATATAGATCTAAATAAGACATTTTATATCAGCAAAACTGTGTAGTATAAAAAAATATAGAGTCTACTATACAATTTTGCTATATATTTTTTGTCAAAAAATATACAATTGACTATAAAAAATTTTAGGAAAAAATATATAGTTTTTAGATATACAAAAGTAAACAACCATATAAATATCGCAGCAATATATAAATAGTGTGTAAATATAATTGATTAGTGTCGTCAACAGTAAAAATGAGTTTTCTCTGGGTACAAATCTATAGTTTAAACTGTCTGACTCTGGTTACACTGAATGAAAAATTTACAAAAAAATATGACTGGGTCTAGATAGATGAGACACAAAAATGAACATACAGTAATACTATATATATAATTTAACACAAAATGTGCAGTTCAATTAAACAGCGTAGTAGTTTGTGATAATTAACATGTGTCCTACAAACAGATGTATATTTTATTTTATTTATAGAAACTAAGAGAGACATAAGAGAGAACATAGAGTAAAAAATTAATGAAGAAAATACAGCGTACATGCATGAATATACACGTACGGATGTAATTAAGTTAAAGAGCAAAACCTGAATAAGTTCCATAAGGAAATGGACATCTTTGGCATAAAGTTCAGCGGAAAGATTTTTAACAGCCTGATGTAGATCCTCAGTTAACGGGTTCGGTTCTCCGCCTATCGAAAACTTGGTCCGCCTTATCTCCTCCACATGTTCCTTCCCCATTGCCATTGTCATTGCCAAAAGTAGTCGATGATGCCAAAGCGGATCGAATGCATTATGAGTTGATATAAGTGATGTATATATAGATCGACTAAAAGAGAGAATGGTTGTGATAATGAATTGAAAGAATGCCAAGGGGCGTGGCAGTTACTACTACTAGTGTGTAATTGACGGTACGTCTACTTGATCTTTTCAATTGGCCTTTCTTCTATACTAGGTTAGACCCCCTGCATTGCACGTTTATATCTTATTTAATATTGATTCCTCGTAAAATATATAGAGTAAAAACAGTCGTAGAAGTTGAGGTGAATGATTATATATTATAAAATAGATGTTGATATAGATTCAATTGCAAAAATCTGGTTAAGCTCATCATGAGTATGTCCACATTGATCGGGGTTTTTACATTACAATACTACTTTTTTTTCAATACTACTTTCTCCCTTTTGATTATTTGCTGCCACCTTGGAAATCATCACTTTACTTATTCTTTGAGCGGGAGTCACTTGGCCATGTATGTTATCTGCTTTTCCTGAATCAGTTTGAAACTTTATTTTCATATTCAAGCTCGTCGGCTTCGCCTCCTTCTCTAAAGTTGGTTTCGCACCACTTGATTTATACTTAAACTTAACCTTTCATCCACCATACCCTTCCATTGTGTCATCGGTGTCTTTGCAATCTGGTTAACGTCATTTGATGCATGTTTTCGAAGAACATTAACCATTTTTCCTATCCCCGTTACCTCCAAAACATCCAAACCCAACCCCATGTACTGAACCATGGATAACAACTTGCATACTACCGATTCAGATTCACCTTGACTATTGTCAAGAATCCCTTTGATCCTCAAAACCTCTGCAATCCGTTTACAATAAATACTGTTAGTAGTATCCTCATAAGCATTATCTTGGGCATTCTTCTTCTTCAACTTTATTCGGATCAAATTACTTCGTTTTGGTATTATTTGGCTCTCCGTGGGTGGCTTAATTATGTGGTTCTTGGAAGATCCATCGTCATCAACCGGTTCACGCACGACATCCATTTTACACTTATCATCGCGTCCAGAGCCCTTGCTCAATGAGCATGAAAAATACAGCGTCTCGGCAATATAATCTTGTGTTTGTTATTTTGAAACTCGAGTGGGTAATCAGTAGCAGCGACCCTGATGGCTTTGTTGATGATTTCAAATATGTCGCCATTATTTGAATTCCGTAAGTAGTTTCTAAAGTCCTCCATATATATCTAATGAATGAGACCTAGCTAGCTGCTTGCCAAACAAGAAGAACTCGATCTAACTAGCTAGCTTGTAGCAGAAGTAAAAGTATACATATAAGTGGGTTGGTTATTGTAAAACAAAACTTAACGTAAAACAAATAAGACAAGATCTAGACCATTGGATCATGATACAACTGATGCACGG
>JAOXNX010000033.1:18785378-18809198 GCA_028566075.1 Solidago caesia
CTTTCATTCTTATATTGAGGCACAAAGGCGACATGTATCGTAGACGTATTTGTTTTTTGTGCACTTGTGCAGCATTGCAGGTATGTAGTCATTACAGTGCTACTTTAGATCGTACAATTTCAATTATTGTTCTTGGCATTTTCAAGATTATGACTTATGAGCATATGTTTTTGTTATAAATGGCCGTTTTTTTTATACCAAAAACGATCTTGAAACCGCTGTCCGATTCAGAGTTAAGAGATTGTTAAGATTTCTTCAAAAACAAACAGGGCTTTAATGTCTAATTTGTACTAAATTTGGCAAAAGGGCGATATGGATAAAGGGTTTAATTGGATTGAGGTCTAAACTTGTAAACTTTGTATGGGGCAAAAAATGTCAGGTTGGGCTGACCTAATGCTTTTTGCCCAAATTTACAAGAGTATTATTATATTAGTAATAGTAATAGTAATAGTAATACCCTAACCTTTATTTTGCCTGTATCATGTATGAACTGTCTGCTTTTTATTTGATGCATAAGACATATCCATTAAGACCATAACCATATCAGCCCATTTATAAGTAGACGGGTAGAATTTGCCACCTGGAACTTGTTCAAATTGTACATTGAAAGTTTGGAACTCATAATTTGAAGAAATAGAAATTCGCTTTTACCATTGGGCAAAAAGCTGTAACTCTTGGTTGATTCTTGATCAATTAACACCAAATTCAATGTGGTTTTCCAGGACTTTGAGATTTTAATATCAGAGAATGGATTTCGTGACCCGTTGGGTACAGTTGGATCATCATTCAGTGTGCACCCCAACATGAGTCGTTACAACCATATGCAAGGTATCTTTTCCTGTTTATGATTCTATCTAAAGGAATTGATTTGGTAATTGCCTTTTTCTCCTGTACAGTGTTTTAATTGTATCAAACAAAGTTTTACCTTCCCATAGACACCAGGGGTGGAAATGATACATTTTATAATTTATATACAAGTGGCATATTGCTCGAATAATACGTCAGATAAGTTAAATCTGAAAATATATGTTCTACAAAGTGCATAATTATGTTTAGTGACATTTTTTGTTTATCAAATCTATTGCATTTCAAACGAACTTACTTCAACCTTGCTCGGGGTCAATATCAATATAATAACTCGAGTACCTCGGTGTCTCGAGCCTCTTGCCCTCTCCCCAGATAGCATAAGCTTCTTCCCCATGAACCACCTCATCTCCTATTTCCAACTCCTCATAGGTCATCCTTAAGGGCACAATTAGTTTTATAAGTAAGCATATTAAACTTGTCATTACAATATTAAGCACCGCCACAAACAAAATCCCTAGTAGTTGAATTCCCATTTGGCGGATGCCGTAATGGATACTTTCTGACGTTCCAAGGTGCAAACCATGGAATAGCCCCATGTATTTACCCGTACTTCCATAGAGTAGTTTACACAAATGAGGCTCGGAAAAGAGGCCTGTGAGGATGCCGCCCAAGACTCCTGCTATGGCATGTGTGTGCAGCATTGCCATTGTGTCATCGATTATTTGGAAGATCTTGAATTTCTTTTGCATCACCATCATAGTCAACCACGGGATTGAGCCTGAACAAATTCCCATTATGATGGCGGCATATCCTTGCACAACCCCCGCTCCAGGGGTGATGCAAACTAGACCTGTGATCATACCCTGAACTGCACTGACAGCGGAGGCTTTCTTAAAGAAAACGACATCAAGGATTAGCCACGTGAGCAGACTCGTTGCCGCACAGACATGAGTGTTCAACACAGCCAACGAAGCATCAGTGCTGGCCACATACGGGGCTCCACCGTTGAACCCAGTCCAGCCCATCCATAACAAACCTGCACCGGCTAACATCATAATAATGTTGTTGGGAGGAAAAGTTTCCCTATCCGCCGTCAATCTAGGACCAACCTGTACAAATTTAGGTCAGCAAGTCAGAATTCTTCATAGCAAAGATTAGAGGTGTCAATATCGACCCGTGTACCCCAAAAGGGTTGATGTCGCGGGGTTTTGTTTGCAGTTATACGAAAAGGTCAGCCGGGTAAAACAGATCATAAGCGACCCAAATGTTCCTAGTAGTTTAAAACCACCTAATTCGATTTCTTAGGAAAATTTGATAATTTCTTAACCATATAGTTATATTATCTTATATCATACATTATTATTTATATATTAGAAAAATGACCAAAAATAATAATTGTTAAGTCGACCCATTTGAACCCGTCTTAAAATGTTACCAATTTGCCTTATCATTCCATTTTGCAACCCCTGCTAAAACAGAAATACTGTTAACTATGGAGAATTCGAGTAATACCCAGTAAGCAGCAGTGTAACCAGCGACTCCCGAAGATAAATGTATAACGTAACCACCTGCAAAGTCAATAATTCCCATTTTACTGAGCCAACCATTTGTAGACCAGATCGTGAATGCACTAAAGGTGTACGAAAAGGTTAGCCAGAGGGGAACAAATAACATCCATGCATAAAAATTCATCCGTCCCAAAACTGCACCCGCTATTAAAATTAAAGTGATGGCTGCAAAAACAAACTGGAAAAACACCATGGTTGCATTCGGGAACAGTCCAAGATATGCCTGCTCTAAAAGGTACTTATGCTCAACGGCAGCTTCGACCTTCCCCCAAATGGGAATAAGTTCATCCCCAAAAGAAAGCCGGTATCCCCAACAGACCCAACAAACAAGAACCATTGCAAAAGCATACAATGCCATGAAAGCAGAATTCACAGCCCATTTCTTCTTGACAGCACCACCATAGAATATCATAAGCCCCGGGACACTTTGCAGGCTGACTAGTGTTGCCGCTGCTAGCTGCCAAGCGTTGTCGGCTTTGTTCATCCATTCTGGACTCGCTTCATCAGGTAGCAAGTTTGGGGGAAATGCAAATGGTTGTGTTAGATTGAAAAGTGGTGGTGCTGGTGGTGAGAAAAAACTCATTTTCTTTGAATACAAATCAAGAGTAGCATCTTTAATGCCATGTACATGAGATTATATATAGTACAAAACGGTAAATAGACAAATAGAAATAGTAACTTTAATATGACAAACTACAAGTTTAACCGGCCTACTAGTAACATAAAAAATGCAAGTTACATTTCATTATTATTGCATCAATATCAATCAAAACAATACAAAATATGTATTTGATATTGCCACTTCCATTTGGCCTTTTTGAATGAATCCTATTCTTAATGTTTGTTTTTTGTGTTTAGGTTTGTGGGCATTTTAGAAGAAGCAAGTTAAACCATTTCTCTAACTTCGAAAATGAGCTTAAGTTAGCACGATCATGCTATAGCAACATGTACGTCACGCATTAAAGGTGTATCTTCCAAAGATTTCGGTCTGAGTTAGACTTAACTATGGACAAAATCGAACTTTTCTTTCTTGTCCATTGAATCTAACGATTAAATTGCAGACGGGGGAATATTAGTGTCATTATCAAAGTCCCTAACAAGAATTAATCAAATGAATGAAATAGTCATTGTTTTATAAATTAGTAGTAGTAACTAAGACAAGATTTGTTGCATACTTGAATGAATCCCAGACCAAGAACCAAATGTTGACATAACATGATGAAAGTCCCTTGGGCTATACTAATTTGTAAATTACCATCTTATTTTGATTCTAACCATTCTATATTATTATTATTATTATTATTATTTTTAAGTTATGCTTGTTGAGTAAGAAGGGATTTCATACATTTGGTCAGCAACTTAATATTTATTATAAAGTGTGTGTTAGATTAAATGTTTATGTACTCGTAGCTTAATGGTGGGGGACATGCGTCATCAAAGATTCAAAGCACATGTTAATGATTCAAATCTCGTTTTATGTCCCTTTAAACATAGTGTTACATGATTTTTTTTCACTTTGAGATCAATCGGTGAGAGATTGATAATGAGTCGGTTATCTGTTACATTAAATGTCATGTGTTTGGACTAAGATAGTATATTAATACCCATTGGTTGGTTTCAGTTGAATTCAAATGCACATAACAAGCTAACCAATATGGAATATGGCTATCTTTAGTCAAAGTTGCTTTTATGATTTTGACCATTTTAAAAGTTTTGGGAGACCATCCAAAATCACAGAGACAACCCAAATTTGCAGGACATGTCTTTCGATTGTTGATTATTTTGTGAAAAATTCTTTGAAACTTGACCCACAAGTTATGTTATTATTATTTTAGTATCAAAAGAGTAGTCATGGGTAAAATATAATATTGTTTTCTATGCAAAATTGCAACATGCTATAGATTTCGCCCACTTATTATCAAGTTTATGTACTTTAGTTTTTGTTTTCTATTTTTTCCCTTTTTCACGCACTTAAGTCGAATAAATGACCCCATTCGAATGGCCAAAAACGCATCATCGTCCTTTTTATGTAATCCGGTATCATTTCAAGTTCCGGATGGAGCTACTTTCCGAGTAATATAACTAAGGTTACACAACTTTATCTGGCTTTGTAGCTGCACATGATTTGAATCCCCCGTTGAAAGTCTTCTGATTCTTATAACAAACTAAGAGCAGTGTCACACAAATCATTCACATTAATAATCTTTGGGGCCAGGAAAGTTAGAGAGCAATATTTTACAGGCCCAACCAGTGGCCCAACATGAATAAGTCAGATTTTATTATTTTTACGGTATTGTATTGCCTTAATGCCTTGTAGAGTTGTAGTTAGAGACTCAGGCCCCGTTTACTTTTTACTTAATAGACTTAATAATTAAGAATTTAATACATTAAGTCAAATATAATGTTTGTTTTTTGACTTAATAAACAAAAATAATCATCAATTACCTATTTATTACTTAATACACAGAGACATTATTTATGCATTTAGTCACTTAATACACTCAGCACTTAATAACTAAAAAAAACGGGCCCTTAGAGTATTTTGATTTGATCATTTGATGTCATAATCTATCCTTCTCAAGTTTGCAGAAATTTTCTAACATTTTAATTATAAAAAGGTTGTCTATTTATCCTAACTTTTTTGGATTACATTAGAATATGGAATATGGATTTACTTGACGCCATATGATATTTAACTTTGTTTATATGCATGTATAATTATCATCGATAAAATTATTGATTGAAAATATCATTACACATAAAAACATATTAACTATTTTAACGTCTTTATCATAACATATATGTATGTATATGAAATAAAATATTTTAATCTTTATTTATAACTTAAAAACATAATTAAAATATAAGAAATTAATAATCCATATAATCTACGTCTATTATAATTTACATGCGTGTATGTGTATATATATAAAAAAAAATATAAGAAATTAATATACTCCATATATGTTTCATACTTACAAAGGAAAGCATTCGGTTTCCACTAATAATTCCATTAAATCTTGATATAGTTGTATATGAATTGACAACGAAAAACTGGAAAAAGGTTTGCCATCGACTTTTACGATAAACAACTGTTCAAAGGAATTTAGTTGACTTTTAGTTCTTTACTCCAAATGCCTATCTTAAACTTATGACAACCAAAAAATTTAAAAAACTACCAAATATTAATTATTCAGCCATTTTGTATAAATCCACCATTGTACGTGGTTAAAAGTGAACGTAAAATACTTACCTCAAAAAAATTATTTATCGTATTGTACATCAACCATGTTGGTTATAATAATCTATATCTCTACCATTATATAAAACATCAACTCCATCCCCCGTTTCTTAAATTACAACTTTGAACTACCCAAAATACTCCTCTTCTTTACTTATTATTTTAAAATCTCCACTTGATATACCTATAATGCCCTTAATGAAATTAATTTACAACATCAACCTCTTAACTCCTAAAATAACTACACTATCTCTTTTACATTAATAACCTTTACAACACTAGCCTACACTACTCGCCGCCGTCGCCGCCGCCACCACCAGTCATTGCCGTCACCACACAGCCGCTACCAACTCCGCCGCCACCAGCATCACCGCCGCATCGCGCGGGCATTCGTCTAGTTTTTTTTATAAAAGGGGAACCTCCTTCCAAAATCTCAAAAGATGATTTGATGAGACAAAAATGCTCATCTTTTTCTATTGTCTTTACTCCTTGAAAATACTAAACTACCTCTATCATTTATTAACTAATTTAAATATCTTCACCTTTTATACCTATAATACCCTTAATGAAATTATTTACAATATACATCCCTCAACCCTTAAAATAACTATTATTTGTAACATACATCCCTCAATCCTTAAAATAACTACATTATCCCTTTTACATAAATTATTTTTACATTAATAACCACACCGTACTGCCACTGCCACCGCCGCCACCTGTCGCCATCACCGCCCCCACCACCCGTCATCGCCGTTGTCGCCGTCACCACCCGTCGCCGTCATTACCACACCGCCACCGCTACCACCACCACTGTTACAAACATCACCGCTGCATCGTACGGGTTTCCGTCTAGTAAATACAAATAATCCAACATAGCTTTCGATGTAGTATATTAGCGACTAGCGTATGGCACATGTGATGTGCTTATAATAATAATAATAATAATAATAATAATTAATAATAGAGAAATGTTAAAATGACAAACTAATTACAAATAAATGTTTATAAACTTACGTTGATGATATTGATTTTTTAATTAAACTCGTCCTATTTTGTGTGATAAAAAAGAAAACCATAGCAAAGGGTGCCAAAACGAATATTAACAATGAAGGAGTCGTTCGTTATTGGTTGATGGTAAAGTTTTTCTGCGTACGGAAGTCTACTTTTGTGTCACACTGTCTCCACTCACCATAGAAAATCATCAATAACATTTTTTTTTAACTATATGCGTTTATCATTAAAGTGTTTTCACCGTCTTCATTATGAACTCATTGTTTGTTCATTATTATTTTGATAATAAGCCAATACCATTAAGACTGACTTATTATTAGCTTATTATAGGGCCACTCACTATTCTTATAACGAGTGAAAACTAAAAAGACAACCTACTTTTTTATAAAGAAAATTTTATCGCCTAATGGCTACAAACTAAAATTAAATAGATGGCGAGTCTTATACTAGTGATGAGTTAGTTATGTATTGGGGATGATGTAATGGATTAGTGGTGGGGAGAGATTTTTTCTGATGTGGTGCTGACAGAAAATAGTTATGAGCTAATGCTGAGTGAGGCATTATGACCGCTTTTATAATCTAGCCAAACTCAATTATATTAAAATAAAAATCTTTTGACATGATTCATACTTTTTTCATGGGTGGTCTTAAAATCTTAAAAGGGTTATTCGAGTTATAGATTTTTTGAAAAAGAAAAATCAAAACTTTCGTGGGTCGGTACATAGGGATGCAGATGGTCGCAGATGTGGTAGGTGGAGCCGTGGGTATTTATTTGTTGCGGATGGGTAGTTGGACAAGACACGTGTCAGTCACCTAATTAATTAGTAGGTGTGGTAGGTGGTCACATGTGATATGTCAATTATCCATCGTATTCACTTACGTGGTAATTGGATGTCGCGGATGGTTGCGGATGTTGCGGGTGTCATGGATGCCAAATGTATAAAATTTATTGGTTACGAAACTAAAACTTTTAAATTATTAGAGACCATCCACGAAAAAAAAAAATCAATCCACGAGTTAAAATCCACAAAGGATTGTTTTGATATATTTGAGTTTGAGCAGATAAAAATATGGAAAAGATGATGTTGGTGATTTTTTAAAACAATAATAATAATAATAGACTTTTGGACTATTAGGCATAGTTATTCCACAACTTTTCCATTTCCTTGCATGTTACGTTTGGCTTGGTTCTTCAACGAGGTGACAACGTGAGATAGAGGATGTCAGCAAATTCATTTTCATATGACATCATTTTAAATTACCTAAAGAATCTATTTAATTATACTAGCGTGGTACCCGCACTATGTTACGACGGTGCTGGTGATGGTGACCGGTGGTGGTGGCGGATGTTGCGGGTTGTGTAAGTAATTGATGTAAAATGAGTAGTGTATGTATTTTAAGAGTTAAGTGATAAATGATGTAAATAGGTGAGAGGGTACATTGGTCATTTCGCATAGTATAACTTTTCAACATGGGGTGTATAATTTTTATATAGTAGTATAGATAAAAATAATTTTTTTTTTAAAATCTATATTGTATTATTTTTATAAAACAAATGTCTCTCCCTCCTTTCTCAAATCAGAATTTAAACTACCTATTTTGTCCATCTTTTTTATTTATTATTTTAAAATTTTTACTTGATATACCTATAATACCCTTAATGAAATTAATTTACAACATCTACCTTTAGCTCCTAAAATAACCACACTACCTCCTTTTACAGAAATAACATTTACATCAACAACCTACACTATTCGTTGCCACCACCAGTCGCCACCACCATCACTCGTCACCGTCACCGCCACCACCATAACGCCGCTACCACCACCGCATCCGTCTAGTTTTATTGAAAACGAAGTCACTTTCTTTTTTAAAAAAAGTGAAAACCTTCAAATAAATAACAATGCACTAGTTAAGTTTACCATAAATTTAAAGTCAAGCTTGGCAAAAGTTTTTAAAAGTAATTGCACTGTGGCCATAATTTGTTACTAAAAGTATACTCACGAGAATATATAGAGTGAGTGATGGCGTCAAGCTCCATCGATCCACCGGTTTTGGCTGGTGTTTGTGGTAGTGTAGTGTAGGTAATTGATGTAAAGGTAATTGATGTAAGAGGGTAGTGTATGTATTTTAAAAGTTAAATGATAGATGATGTAAATATGTAAGATGAGCATATTGGGTATTTCTTATATAAAAATTTTGTAACTTTCAACAAAATTGATGTAATCTTTATAAAGGTTTAGAGATAAATCAATTAATGTTGATTTGTTAGATATTATGATGTGAACTGTTTGAACTATCCTGTGAACTTACCAATTACTTTTATAGTTGATGCTTTTAAACTTACATGTTTTTCATGTCAATGATAGTAAAAATCAAGCTCTCATAAAGACTTAGTTTTATTACTACGTTTTCTTTCTGTTATACTTATATACTATACTCCGAGAATGTTTCTCGATGAACGGTTTGTACAACTTTTGTAACAAAAAGAAACATTGTGGCTTATTACGATCTACTCCCATGTTCAATGTACTTATTAACGTGGCACCTCGTGTATCCGTTAAAACGGGGTGTTATAGTTATTGTTGTATTAGAATATGTAATAATATCTTTTTGAACATCAATTTTTGACAAAGTATAAGTTTATATATCATTAAATAATCTGATCATGAAAACCGACGAATAAATATCTCCTAATATTTAGCACAAACCATAACATAGAAACCACAAAAAAAATAATGACGTATAAAAGTATCCACTACTACTTAATACGTGGTATTAAAATAACCATAAAAATGACGTTAATTACAGAAGCGCCACGGGCGAAGAGCGTCAAACAAATCATAACATAGAAACCACAGTAAAATAACAACTTATAAAAATATCCGATATTATTTAACACGTGGTATTAAAATAACCATAAAGATGACGTTAATTATAGAAGCGTCGCGGACAAACAGTGTCAAACGGATAATAACATAGCAAGCACAGTAAAATAACAACGTATAAAAATATCCGCTATTATTTAATGTCTGATATTAAAAAAACCATAAAGATGACGATAATTACGAAAATAACATTGTTGAATAGTGTCAAACGACACTACACGGCCGCAAATTGACGCCACCATTTATTAGTTTTGAGACTATATGAAATTAAAATCTTTTATAAAAAATATGTAAGAGTGTTATTTTTTTGGAATTTACTCTACTATAATTGGTGTAGTTTTATTACTTTTTTTAATGGCGGAAATTTTATATAAATACACCCACTAGCAAGGCGTTAATGGCGGAAAGTTACAAACAAAACTAGAAATACAACATATTCACATTCTTGCCGATTACTAAAGGGGTAAAAACACTCATGTCTTACTAAAGGGATGAAAACACTCATGTTGATTACTAAGGCATGATAACAACCCCCACTAACGGAGAATGAGCCACCGGTTTTTCACTCTGTGGTGTTCTTTAGTAGGCCCAAACAAGCCCCGAGGACACGCTACAAAATAACGAAAATAAAATGAATATAGCTTGAACCAAAGCAAACCAGTAGAAAAAACCACAGCTTCCAACTTTTAGGTCCAGTAACAAAACCAGAGAGATAGACAGTCTTCATATGCAATTTCCAACAAACCACCAACGAAAATGTTAGCCCAAACAGCATAACCACAAGCTCCCAACTGTTCCATGTACTCCATCCGCGTAACCAGAAAAAACCACCAGCATAAGACATGTTTCGGCTCACCACCTGCCGGAGAAACACCGAAACCAGCAATAATAGGATTATACCACTTGCAACGTGATCCATTCATTCCAACGTGTTTTTTGTTTTCCTATGCCAATACCATAAAAAGGAGTAACTCATGATGGAGTCAACAAGAAACACGTCCCTTTTTTTAGTTGTTGTATTAAATTTGTATTGTTCCGAAACCTCCAAAGCTCCCACCAGACCGCATTAATGATGATAATAATAATGTCTTTGGTATTTTGATTAGAATGTCGGTTGTCAACATGATTGAGAAAATCAATAGATGCGAGGTGGTATGGTAAAGGCATCTCAAGCCACCTACAAATCAACTTCCAAACCCCAGTAGCCACGCCACATTCCACGAGAATATTATGAAGGGTTTTAATACCATTACTACAGTTCAGGCAAATAATTGAGATCGCATCCATGCCCCGAAACCACATATTAAAGCGAGTTGGTAGTTTGTCTTTCAGAACTCTCCAAACATAGATATTGACCTTTCATGGGACAACCATTCCAACGGGTGGGGAGATAGTGACCAGGGAGAAGAATGCCATCAATGTATTTGTGCAACCCATGGATTCACCGAGAAGGAATCCATAATATCGCAAGACCAACTCCACTTATCCGGAGTATTAACAATAGTAACGTGCTTAAGGATATCACATAAACATCGGAATTGTTCTTCTTCAACCCCGCCACGAATTGGACGTCTCCAATTCCAAGATAAACTCAACACGTTCCCACGATCTCCAACCACAATATTTTTAGATTCCTCAAGGTGCAGAAATCTTTGACACTTGTAATTGTAACCAAATAATGAATCACATTATCACTTCTTTTATTAGAAACATATAACGTTTACTATATTACAAATCAATAAATAACATGAATGATTTTATAAACTTTTATTAGCATATGTAACAAACATTATAGAGCAATTTAAGTCAAATTGAGTATTAAACTATACAAAATGAAAGAAGTAAAACTTTTATTAATTTCGTAACATACGTTTTAAAATTAATTAAGCCAAACCGTGCATCATGCATGTGTATTAAGACTAGTTGAATGACATAAGTCAAGGTTGAAATATGTTACGAAACTAAGACATCAATTATTACTACTAATAAAAAGAGAACGTATAAAAATGAAGGTCAAGTTTTTGTTCTATATTTTCTTCTCCCTAGTGTTAGTCGCAAAACCGGTTGGTAGAGAGCCCCTATAGGGTGAATTGCCCTTATTTCTTTATTTTTTTCAGCTTCAAATAGTTAATTACATTTTAAGGTATTATTACGCACAGAGTGCCTAACATTACTGCAAACACATAAAATAGTCTACTGGTACCGAATGAACTTCATCATATTTCAATAACCACCAAACATATAAAGTAGTCTACTAGTACCGAAGTCCAAAACCAATAGGTTGAATGGGGTTATAACAGATCAAAGCAAGCTCAAATCACATTATGTTAATTTTGTAAGACATGTTGTTTACCCACGAACACTTCTGTCGATTTCCTTAACATCCTCTTGTTTTGGATTTAGCAAGGTTCTCAAAATATACAAATAGAACTCGTTGACAAATAGCAACATATCATCTATATTGTAAGAAAACATCATGTCAATATTGTTTTACAATGTAAGAAAGGGTGATTGATACTCTCAGAAACTGTACAAGAAAATTGGAATTGCGTGTTGCAAATTATGAACATTTTAGTACAATGGTTTTTTCCCCTTTTGTGTTGGATTATACAATATTGAAATTGAAATGACCCAACCATTACCAATAAAAGTGCATTCAAGAACGAATGCGAACCATTCCCCATCTCCTATAACTTATAAAGGGTAAACGCATAAAAAGGTAACAACTTTGATGAGATTAACCAACTTTTTGAAGGAAAAACCATAAAAGTCTCAAACTTTTGGTTACAAGGTAATCTACCTAAGATGGTGTTTTCAAGTGACACCAAAACCAATAAAAAAGGTCAACATGATCAAAGGTTAACAAACCATCGGCAAACATCATCATTTTGACGCGGGCAATCCAAATTTTTTAAAGTTGGTAAATTTTAATCAAATTTTCTAAAACTGGTAGTTTTCTTCCAGCAAAAAGAAAAAATAAGTTGATGATCTTAAAATATATGATATAACCAAAGTTGCTTACCTTTTTACGCAATTAGCCCGTAACTTAGACTACATAATCTTATCTACCTTCCGCTGCTAAAAACCTCTGAAGCGGATTCTTTTTTTCTGAACCTAAAATCCATTGATAGACTAAGGGAGGCTGGAAGAAAAGTTCGTATGAACTTACGTGATGGTTCTTTCTTGGACTTTTTAGGCCTTGAAGACCCACCATTTATCTCGGGTTCTTTGACTGACCTTGAAGACTTTGACTCAAAAATAGAGGACCCGAATGATTTATCATCGGTTGTGCTGAAAGAGACCGGGACACCGTTATGTGATGGATACCCAAGAGCAGCATCTTGATGGGGAGGTGGAAATTTCTCGCTCTTGCTTTTGGCATTTGCTTCTGTTGCAATTCTTCTTCTCTGAAGATCAAATTCAAAAAAAATGATACATCTTTAATGAAGAAATTAATGAAACAATATTTGTGGTTTTATCTTGAATAACTACACATTGACATAATCTATCAAAATTCAAAATCACCTGCACCGTAATATCCATATCATACCATCTATGCTTCTATGTCCAAAAAAGCATGTATTTGACTTTTAAAAGTCAAGTCAGTTGAATTTTTAACTTGAAAACGGGCTTTGATTATTTTTAAATATGCCCAAAGCAACAAAAATCAACCATATGGATTCGAAAACTATTAGGGTTGAATATCTAGAATGTGGATTCTTATGTTGTGAATTCACACCGGATTTTGGCCGGAACTTGGCCAGTAAATCCAAACCGAAACCGGATTTTTGCAACTTCTCTTTCGATATTGGGAATTAGTTCATGATATTTTAGGTATTGATTTCTGCTATGTATTCCCATGTGTATGCCAAATTTCCAAGTCATTTAGACTTGTAAATCAAAGATCCATTTTTTTGCAACTCAAGAACACCATCAGAAAATTGACTCTTCGATTACTCTCTCAATTTTGTGAATTAACCTCTGAAACTTAAGATGAAGAAACATGCGATGTAGACTCACAGCATACTAAAATTTCATTTCAATTGAATAAACACACAATTGGTTACGATTTTTCAAAGTCCACAGCTCAGTTTCAAACAAAAACTCAGATCAGCAGCTTTAAATCACGATTTCTATCTGCGTATTTGGAGTTAGGGTTTGAAATTTAGATTAAAGAACATGTGATATAGACGCACAACATCCTAAAATTTCAAGTTAATCCGATAAACACACATTAGTAACGGTTTTCAAAATTCTCAGCTCAGTTTTAAACAAAAACTCAGATCAGCAATTTGAAAGTTAGATTACTCCCTGATATTGATGAGTTAGATAATGAAATTTGGTATGTAGCTTCCTGGTATTGATCTTCAAGACATATAAAAATTTCAACTCGATCCTACTTCGTATGAATTTTTTAAAAATTCCAGAAACCATATAGAAATTGTTGCATACCAAATGGGAGAACACAATCCAAATGACTATTCTGATGGGTGAGAGAGCCCATTTGGTATATAAACCTCACATTGATTTCCCATACAACCGATGTGGGACAAGTCCCATACCTTGCAATGGTTTCGATCCGTAACAATCACCCCCCCTTAGAGACCGACGAGGACGTCGGTCAAGGCTGGCTCCATCCAAGCCACCACTCCGAGTTGGCTTTGATACCATTGTTACATACCAAATGGGAAAACACAACCCAAAAGACTAGTCTGATAGGTGAGAGAGCCCATTTGATATATAAACCCCACATTGGTTTCCCATACAATCGATGTGGGACAAGTCTCATACCTTGCAATGGTTTTGATCCGTAACAGATATAGATAATAAAGAGAGATAGATTCAGATATAGAAAAATATAGATGTAGATATGGAAAGGAAAAAAAAATTGAAAAAGATGAGATGATAAACAAGATAATGGAAAAAAAGATGATTTAGTTTGAAATGACCTCGGACTTGGTTTGATTTTGATTTTGGTGTTGGGTTTGATTTTGATTTTGTATTTAATATGTATTTTATTAAGAGTAAATTACACAGATAGTCCCTATGAAAAGTAAAAAGACCATAATACCCTCAAGTGCAATGCATGTGAGGGACTTAACGGACCCTAGTTAACGTCCATGTATTTTTGGACCAGTGATGAAGCCATTTGCAAACAGTAGGACCAACGGGGTAAATTTTTAAAGTTAGGGATGATTAATGAAATTTTGGGAAACCACAAGGACGACCCGTGTAATTTACTCAATGGATTTGATTAAATCATTTCAATAAAAGTATGGGCTACTTCCCAATCTAGAAATTTTTTAGCATATAGATCAAAAAAATACATATTAAATATAATGAGCTAATACCAAAGGAAATTTTTTTTAAGTATAGATCAAAAGTGGTTACTAAACTATAACTACTAACTTTTGCCTTTAAAAAGAAAAAGGATGTGTGCCTTTTAAGTTTTTTGTCATGTCAAATATAATGAGCTAATACCAAAGGGTTTCTAGCATGGCAGTATGTGAGTTGGCCCACCAACCATATGGTTGTCGGTTCAAGTCCCAGGAGGGACAAATGTGTGAAGAATTATGTGGTGGGTTGATCTTTGTCTTTCTACAAAAAATTAAATAAATAAATCTCTAATAATAGGTCTACTAGGTTTTTACAGTATTTGTCAAATAAAATAACAAAAACCATTACTATTTTATTATGACCTGCATTTTAAACAGATTAAAATGGAGTGTAAATAAAAATGTTTCACTTACATCTAAGTTGGATTGGAGCTCTGCATTGGCTTCGGGAGCTGGAACTGCACGGCTAATCCGTTCTCGGGCTCTTGTTCTTCTATTTCCATCCGCAACATGGGATTTACTCAAACCTCTTTGCCTACCAATAAATAACAATGCAATTTGCATGAAGTTATAGTGATAATTGACCAAAAAATATGTTGTGGATTAAAGCAAATACAGCATAACAACCTTCTAGCTTCTTCCTCTCTTAATTTGGCATCGATTTCTTTGCTAGGAGGATATTTTGGTAATTCTGATGGTTCACAAGCATAAGGTTCAGTGGTGAAGAACTGCACACAAGGAGAAAGCAAGAGTTTGATGTATACATACAAGTCTACCAGCTAATAAGATATTTTTGATAAATGCAAATGCAGGATGTTACTCACATTGCTATTCAAGGCTGACGTGGCAGACCCGCGGTCTTTAGGATCAATTGCAAGAAGATTTTCGAGTAAAGGTAGAGAAGAAGGTGGAAAATCTTTGAATGTTTCTACTATACAACGCTTGTATGGATGTTGTGGCTTAAAAAGAGTGGCATTCGGCAACCGGTATTTCTTCCAATATTCATCTGATGGAGAGCCACATAATTTGAATATCTTGTGTAACTGTTCAACCTAGAGATACGAATTCAAATTAATATGGAGTACTAACTGGTCATTATCGAACTAGATTTCAAATAGATTAACATAGAGTAGAAATGGAAAAATGGGTGGGTAGGGTAACGAGTCAAAATAGGTAGCGTTTTTAGAAAGTTTTATCATTGTTGACCCATTTGACTTGCTTCCCTTTTAGCTAGTCTTTTTTACCAGTTACCAGACCAAATTGACCCAATCATAACTAAATAGATAGAAATTGCCACCTCTACTTTACAAAGAAGTTATTTGACATACTTAGTAGTAATCTCGATTTAACAAAAAAATATAATAGGGTGAAAAATGAATCTTTAGGAACTGTTCTTATCAGAAAGATATACTTAAACTGAAGGGATTGTACTTTGTACCTCTGTCCGTCCCGGCAATATTGGTTTCCCAGCAAGAAGCTCAGCCAAGATGCAGCCGGCACTCCACAGGTCAACACTGACACCATAATAAGTGGCACCAAGAAGAAGCTCTGGCGGTCGGTACCATAGGGTTACAACACGACTAGTCATTGGTTGCTTATGTTGTGGATTATAAAAAGAAGCCAACCCAAAATCAGCAATCTTGAGAATTCCATCATTGTCGATCAGTAAATTAGATCCTTTAATATCACGGTGCAGCACACCATTCTGGTGGCAATGCTCAAGCCCAGAAAGTAACTGTTTGATGTAGCACTTGACCTGCCCATATGATTACTTTTAAGACGTGCAAAATGAAAAGAAAAAAAAAACATTATTATTTATTTCCTATTATTTAGATGATATTAACATGACCCGAAACCTTTTAATAAGATGGAAAAAAAAAATTGTTCAATTCAATTTTATGGCTATAGACTTCTCATTTCTCGTATTTGTTATCAGTTGGTACTAGCTTTTAGCAAGCCTCGGGTTCCTCTTTTTTTATTTGACAAATTTAAAAAGTTTCAACCATTTTGATATACTCCGTATGTCCCTTATTTTGAATTCCTTGTTAACATTCAATGAACAAAGTATAGTGACTCAGTAAAATATAGCATAAAACAACACTAACAATATTGCATTTCTCGAAAGTTAAAGCAGGTTCCTTGTCTTAAGAAAATTCATTACTTCATGAAAACTTCACCATCATTCCTTCCATTAGTATATTCTTGACTTCCTTACAAATCCATGGTTATTCCCCATACAATACAATTAAATTACCTCACATGACGTGTCATAGTTTTCTAGCAACAAGCAAATTTCCTAATCAAGTTGTAACAAAACTATAAATAACTTTCGAACGCAACTTATTTGTCGACATCAACAAAATATAAGCTCAAGGCAAAATCAACAGAAAATTTGACATTTCAAAAGCAAGAAAAACATATAATTGGATACAATGATACGGACAAAACCATTAGAAAACATCAATTTTGGAAAGCACAATGAGCAACACCATGAGACAAATACAAGCATACAAACCAGAAATAATAAGAAAAAAACAACTACATTATAATAATCAATATGACAACGAAACATAAGGTCAACATACTCAATCTATGTACGTTGTCAAAACCGGAGATTAAACAAATATTTAAGTCCATATCTATCTTAATCAAAAAGATTATAAAATTGGAGGTTGAAAGTTACCTGTGGCTCTGTAAACTTGACACCTTGAACAGCGGCAAGACCAGAGAGATCATGTTCCATGTATTCAAATACAAGGTAAAGACTACAAGACATTCTTGAAGTAACCAATCCTTCAAGCTTAATAATATTTGGATGATTTAACTTCTTCAATATAAGAATCTCTCTTGCCATAAACTTGACACTTTCCGGCTCTAAATTATCAAACCTTACTTTCTTCAAAGCAACTATCTTCCCAGTTATCAAATCCCTAGCTTTATATACGTTGCTATATGTCCCTTGTCCAATCTATCATCAACAAATTCAACAATCACATAATCATTCACTTTATATATAAACGCAAAATTCAGAAGAAAGGATTCAACTTTTTCATTAAGGCCACCCAAATATTGAAACCAACTAACCAAGTATTTATCTACTTCAATTTACATAAATTCTGGCGAAAAACATGCCAAATGACGAAATGCCCAATAAACTTTTTGAAAAACACAAATTTAACTAAATTTCACAATATGTGCGGGCACCCTCTCTAGCAAACCGCTCGATTGTCCTCTAGATGGAACATATGGACAGGCCAAAGCATAAGCTCAGCATTGCCTTCCACATATTGTCCTCTAAACCAACCAGCATTGTCAGTTATCAACGTTTTACAAACATGATAGAAACCTAATCAGTATTACTACGAGTAGTATTTAAAGGGCATTTTCGTCATCTCACTATTTTTTCTAATACTAGTAAGGGCATTTTCGTCATCGGACATATATTTTCTTTAACTTCATTTTTTTAACAAAGTCAAATATCTCACACACAACCACACAAATTTCCTCTGCGGCTAGAACCCACAGCCTAATTCGATCGTTGATGGTTCATCTCATCATACTTATATATTTAGCATAAACGAAAGCAAATACATACTTGGACGACCTATAAAGCAAACGAAAAATATAGATTTCCGGGTTTTACCTTATCAATTTTTTCAAAAGTATTAGCACGTCTAGGAGTCCAATCTTTAATAGCATCACCAGCAACATCACAGAGCCAAGAAGGCCATCCATGAGTCATCTTCACCCCATACCCCGGCTTCAACCTATAGGGGCCCGGCCCATTCAGACCCTTACCCGGAACTTCACCAACAGATTCCCGGATCCTATCAACACCAACCCCATCTTTTTCTTTACCCAAACACACCACCTGTTCGACGTTATGCCTAGCTGAAGCCTGTGCACCATTTTGGATTTTGGAACCTGGGTTTTGATTATGATGATCTGGGGTTGCTCCCTTACAAAGCACACATCCCATTGTTTGGTTGTTAAGTAAATAAGTATGAAGCTAGTTAGTTTCCATTAACAGTAGAAAAACAGTATGATAGAGTGTGGTTGTTGAGTGCATTAAATGTTGAATCTGTGTGTGTTATAAAAAGAAAAATACAAAGAAATATTGACAGTGTGTGTGCAGAAAAGAGTGGGGATGGATGGGGGGTTAGTTGTGGAAAGAGAGTGTATCTGTGCGTAAAAGAGTGTGCGAGACTTTATGGTGCGATGGTAAAAAGGTAGTCAGTTTTTTAGATTTTTATAATTTGATAGATTTTATTTTCCTTTTTTAAACCATTGTATCCATTTATTTATTTTTGATATTATTTCATTTTCTATTTTTTTTTGTCTATAAAGTTTAAACCCTATTTATTTTATTTCTTTTATCATTTGACTAGAAATACGTCCGTACAATGCATGACAATCGAATGTGTTTCAAATGGTTTAGCAATGACACGCGGCTAAAACATTAAAAGTAACAACGTCCGGAGTCTGTGATAGTTGTGTAAGAGATGAAATTTTAAGGGCATTATGCTAAAAAGTTGATTTTTTATTTGACTTTATAAATTATATAATATATTATATTTCCGTTTTAATTATTTATTTATTTATTTTTATTAGTCGGTTTTGTATTAAATTTGATTAAAGTATTAAATGCAATGATAAAATAGTATATTCATGTATTTAAAAATTCAAAATTAATGACATCACTCAAATGTTTTATAATGTATTATAGATATATAAAATGTTTTTCATATTTTTTTTCAAAGACAAATTAGTTAAAGATATTACCATTGAGGCATTCACCATTGTTTGTAGAATCTTTGTCTTTTTAAAATTATATACGATTATATTTATGTAAACACATATTAAAACACCTTAACCACCTTCAAGTTGCTTAATGGTAAATATGTTAGATATATTTATAAGAGGTCTCATATCTCGTTAGATTCATTACTAGGGATGGTCAATGAAGGGTTCGGAAACAATGAGATTTCCTGTTAGTCAAAAGACAAGTCTTATCCCGATAAACCGAATATGGAAAACCTCATCTGTTTTACATATCAAAACACCTTATCTTCCCATGATGGTAGTTTGGCGGTGAAAGATATACAGTACAAAAATGGAAGTCAAATATTTTTTGTAAAGCCTCAAAATCCTAAGGTATTATAAATAAGTAAATGTATTATTTTATATAAGTAGTGATGTACTTATATTAATGTAGTAAAATGTTAAATATCTAGTTGCCAAAATATATGTATGAAAGTAAAATAGAGGCTCTGTAACTTTAGTGGTCAATATGGAATGAATAAAACTTGAGGGGAAAAGTTGTACAATTTCCAAACTTAATTAATTCAGGATTAAATTGCATGAATTTCATTAATTATTCATATTTTGAAATTTTATATTCATGGACCTTAGGGCTATCGATAAGATGTAGTAAAGTATTGTACATAATAGTTGAAAATTATTTATAAGAAATGGTTGTTTTTATATACAATATCTTACTGCATATTATAAATAGCTCTAAGGGCTATGAATAATAAAATCCTAATAATAATAAGTTCAATGTTCTTTGATAAATTTTTTAATAGTACTTATTAGTTATTTAAATATTTATAAATCGCTACCTTACACTACCCATATATCCACACAGTTAGCATTTAAAAATAAAAGTTAAAAATAATCAGACAAAAACAATAACAAGTTGTGTAGGTTAAATGCATACAAAATAACTAAATATATACATTTTTATACATTCCAACTTTTTTTTTTTTTTTTTTTTGTAAGGTATGGGTCATATGATAATAACGAGGGTTAATATCCGTGCTTTGGTGTCAAAATGTATTTCCGAATCTCATAGAAAGCGGAACAAGTTTTGACCAAAAGATGAAATTAATTAAATGTTGATTGGTTAAAAAGTTAATCAAAACTGAAAACATAATAAATGTTATGGGTCAAAGTTGAAGAAAACAAAAGTTTAAGCTTAAAAGACATTGTTGTCCCTAATGAAATGTTTTTTTCTTTTGATACAAACTAAAACTACAAGGGTAAAGTTGGAAAGCAATATGTGGAAATTGGAAAAGACCTCTTCACGAATGAAAAAACTATATTGTACCTAACCAATATTTTTTTTTTTTATCGAAAATAATGTTACAAAAGCAAATTTGGGGAAAAAATTTACTATCACAATTGATAGATAGAGTAACAATTATTAACCAATAGGAAAACATGACTCAAGTTGACTATAGTTTTGATTATTATTAAAATAATACAAAGCAAAACAGGCAGTGACTATTGCTTCTTTTTTATTTTATTTATTTTTTTGGTGAATTGACTAGTGTTTAGTGTTCACACTTACAGTAAAGCCTGGCCAATATATCCAACTAAGGCCCAAATCCCCCTACACCCTAAAATCCATTGTAGATCTAATCCATCCGTGAGGCAATGGCCCAAATTTTCTAACCTTATGAATCAGCGCCATATGATATTTTTGATAGTTCCACTTCGAAATTGCGTATTTCTAAATTGTAACTCGTTCATGTTGTTTTATATATTTTTTAAAATAAATAACAAACAATCATTTGACCAACACTTGTATTAATACTATCCAATTTCATCGAGTTAAAATTTCTAATAAGGATTCAAACCCCCACCGTACAATCGTACATCGGATTTTCCATTTAATTTATCTAAACAATCATATAAGCGATATAGAAACATGAATATGCTTATTGGAACCAATGTGGCAATAGCCCAGTGGTACCCGTCTCCTATTATGTGTGGGGCCCTTTGGGGAGACCTATTTCCCAAATGATGGTCGAGGGTTCGAATCTCGGTTCGTTCCTAATAATCAAAGGGAAACATTGCTAGGAGTCTTAAAGGTAGTAACCTCTTGCGGGGTGGGGGAACTAGGTACCAAGGCAGTACACAGGGTTTGAGTGTCCCTGCTAGTCAAACACTTTTTCCCAAATATGCTTATTGGAATCTCCAAAGAAAAGTATGAAATCATACCGTGTTGATCACCGCCCAACAATATGTCACCTAAGATGATTTGAGTTTTAAAGAATAACAAGAAATAACCACTATTTGAACGAGTGAAAATGAATAATGACTGAATAAGCAAAGAATTTGATTCCCCAAAATAAAAATATTTCCCATTCAATAAGATACATTATGAAAATAAGGTTCTAAAACAAAAAAGTATCATCCCTTAAAAAGATACAAAAAGTATAAGGGTTAATTGTCAAAATAAAAGGAGTATTTGATTTAGTTTTGATTAATCAAGGGGTCATTGGTTTTGTTTTAAACTTGTAATCAACTAGGGTTCAAGACCCGTACGGTGCACGGCAAGAGCCGTGTGAGTTGAAACATGTAGTAGTTCATTATATGTGCAATAAACACTGTCGTTGGAAAATTCTATGGTATCGAAATCTAATATTTGTGGGTTATTACATAAAACACATGATTACATCAACCCAACCTCGCATACTCCCAATTAGACAACATTAAAAGGAGAAAGCGTTAACATTTGAAGCAAAATCATACCTATGATCATGCGTATGAGACACTATGCATTGCCATTACTGTTGGACCAAATTACATGATCTTAAATATGTATGTACAAATAGTAAAGAGAAACTCATCAAGGCTGTTATGAAATAGTCATGGCAAGAGGAAACTATGAGCACTTTAAAACGCTACTAAGGAGACCCCATTGTTCCGGTTATCAACCCACCCGATTACTCGCTTCATATATAAAGTTCAAATAATTTAGTTTGCCTACCTTTATCACCTCTATTAGATTAATGATACATATCGACAATTAACGTAATCAGTTAATGAGTGTAGAAGGCTGTGAGATTATGCACTTACCTTCTTTTGTGCTTCTCATGTAACTTGTAGTGCAAACATCTTTGTAGAAATGATGGCTGCATGAAAATAATACCATCATTTAGGAACTAAGTATAGAGATACCATATTAATTACAATCAGTCAATCATAAGGATCAGCATGTTCACGTTTGTTATTATAAATGCCGATATGGCTATAAATTTAGAGCCATTAAGTCTTAATACCCGCACGATGTACGGATCGGTAATATTTATTAAACGATTGATTTTTATTTAAAGAAAAAGAAATAATAATTAAATAACTAATAGCAAAGACTTTTATTATATGGAGGTGGACATTAAATTTAATTTTGATATATAATCGAAAAGAATAAAGAAATATATAAGATGACATCTTGTATTTGCAATTAGGAATTCGCAAATTAAAATAAGTGTTTTGGGTGAAATTTTAAACTAAAGATATTGACTTTTAGAAAAATAGTTATACACATTATAACGTTAGGATCTTCTTTGAGAAGATATTCAACAGGAATGGTTTGAGAATATCAACTCTCTAACAACCATATTATCTAATATCTTTAACAAATCAACTTGTGAAGGATTGATTGTATGCATGATCTTGAAGAATATATTAAGATATTTATCCGTTCTTGTTGACGACATTATTCAAGGAACAAAGACCTAAGAAGAAAGTTATTCAACACATGGGAAAAAGCTACTAACTGCTGATTACTTAGTCTTACTAAGTAAAAGAAACTTTGAAGAACTTTAGCTCCAAGGGAAGAACGAGTCAATACCGATATTTAAGGCACTAACGTCTATCAAACCAAGTCAAGCCACAACATGCAGAAAATCCCTTCAAAGTCAGGATTACGATTGAAGTCTTAGTGATTCCTAGCACTATACATATGAGGCTTTTGATCGAATTAGATATACACACTTTACACACTACTCTCTTCTCTACTTTATTTTCTTTAGCTCACTAAGTTACTTTCATTTTCACTTAGCTTTCGATCAAAAGTGCTCTTAACTTGTATTTTTTTACATATCTTTAATAAATTAAGGCAGGAACGATTGTTTCCTCCCGGGGTTTTTATGCCGGCGAACCTGTAAAGGATCAAG
>JAOXNX010000033.1:18814403-18827327 GCA_028566075.1 Solidago caesia
TATACTGCTCATTGAATTCCTTGCTATTTATGTATTTAAGTATCTTGTTTGGGCCCGTCCTCATTATCGTACTTTTGTCTTTAGTGCCTTCCCATCTGGAAGAGGTATTGAGAGAACGTATTGCTGATGGACAACCAAGAACACATAGACCTTGGAAGAAAATTCTCGTCATTGTGGAGGGGATATACAGCATGGAAGGGGAAATTTGCAAGCTTCCTGAGATTGTTGCTATCTGTAAGAAATACAAGGTGATAAATGTTTTTATTTCTTCTCTTTTTGGGAATTAAAGTCTCCTTGATGTTGTAGAAGAAGTTGGTTTTCAATCATGGGTATTAGAACTGGGTTTTCATTTTCACTTCGGTGTACACTATCCAACATTTCTTCTTTTTCCACAGCACTTGTTTCTGTCAGTTGCTTTCATATTATTTGAATGTAAATTAATATTAATTGTACCTGTTACATGACAATAGTTGCTTGAATACCCTGGCAATACAACACTTAACTGTGGAATTGATACTTGTAACTGAAGGAATACTTCTATTTATGATGTTAAGCTTTTACTAACATCACACTTGAATTCACACTTTATCATCTTTCCCTTTAAAAAATTGAAATAATAAAACTTTTTAAGTTGTACTATTGTTTGGCACATGTTTTTGTAGTCAAAAGTAAAGCAGTTACACATTTGAAGTTCTATAATGTTCATCCTTTAAATAATTGTAATAATGAGGTTATATTAACTCTGTCCATTGTTGGGAATACAACATTTCATTGTTGCAATTCTGGAGGTTACAAAAAGTAACTGAAGTAAGAATGGTTGTGCTCCTTGTTCTGTTAATGATGTCCAAGTCTGGGCGTATTTTATCTACATGTATTATTGCAGTGGCTATCCTTTTATGGCAGTTGTTTCTCTTGAATTTTGCTTCTGTATTATTGTGGGTGGCCCTTGTATTTATTTGTTTGGTCTATATGTAACAGGCATATGTGTATTTGGATGAGGCTCACAGTATTGGAGCCATTGGGAAAACAGGAAGAGGTGTGTGTGAGCTTTTAGGTGTGGATACTGCTGATGTGGATATAATGATGGGGACTTTCACAAAATCATTCGGATCATGTGGTGGTTATATAGCAGGATCAAAGGTCTATCTTGGTTCTATCACTTTAGAAATGTCATAAATTGATTTGACACCAATGGAACAGCACATGATCTGTTTTTTTTTTTCTTTTGCATAGAAAAGATAATTCTGCTCGGTTATTATACACTCATTACTTACATGCCATTTGTGTTTATACTTGTCTGTAATGTCAGAACACTTGCTGCCATAGACATATACCAACTTATCCAGGTGCTAACTAGTTTCTGCATGTTTGAAAAAGCCACCTGTTTTCATTTTTTGTAAACGAGGGCGCTTTATCCTTGCCAGATCCCATGTTGGTGCTTGATGAGTCCATTGGTCCTTCTGATTTTGGGAGTGGGGTTAGTGGGTTGACTGTATCCTTGATTGTTGTTCACAAATACGGGATTGAGTCTACAAGAGGGGCAAGCTTGGTTAAAGAAAAAAGAGATGAAAGCTATCAATTTTGTGAAATTAGAAGGCCAACAATCTAAACTATTGCTTCTTTTTAAATCTTTTTTTTTATTCCCATGAGACAATAGTTAGATTAATATGAATTCTCCTAGTAGAAGTTGAAGTTTTAAAAGGAAAAGCAGAGCAACACTTGGAGGGACGCTTCAAGAATCTTCTATCATCCTCTTGGAGGATCATTTATGTGTTTTGTTATTGATGGCCTTCAGCAAAGTATTGTTATTGATGGCCTTGGATTTTTGATTCTTTATTAGTTTCTTCTGCAAATTTGCTACGAATTTTCCCTTTTTTGTTCAATAGGCATAATGATTAGTTAGATTCTGCAACATAAAACGGAGCATTAACGTTCATATGTGCTTACATTTGTATTTATGTGCCAGGAAATTATTCAATACTTAAAATATAATTGTCCTGCTCATCTATATGCCACATCTATATCACCTCCTGCTGCTCAGCAAATTATATCTTCAATAAAGGTTATTCTTGGAGAGGATGGCTCTAGTCGAGGTCCAGATGTCTATCCAAACAAATTTTGATTTGTCATTAATAATTTGACCGATTTCGCCATTGTTTGCTGATTTTCTTGGAATTTGTCCAATATAGGTGCTCTGAAGCTTGCTCAAATTCGTGAGAACAGCAACTATTGTAGATCAGAACTGCAGAAAATGGGCTTTGAGGTTCTAGGGGAAAATGACTCGCCGATTATGCCTATAATGATTTATAATCCCGCAAAAATCCCTGCCTTTTCAAGGGAATGTCTCAAACGGAATGTATGCTTCATATCTTTCTACATTTTCTGTTTTTAATTAGAGTTGACAAAATGCACGGTTTAAACGGGCTGGGTGACAGGGTTAAGTTGAAGTAGGTAGTTCTAGAAACAGGTCTGGGTGGGGTTGACCTGAAACCCAAATAATCTCAAAAATCTTTATTATTATACTACTGAGTACTGACCTAATTACTTGAAGAAAATGATTTAAGAGGTATGTTAAAAATATATTTTTTGGGCGACTTTCGACCTGTTTGATCCATATGACCCATTTTCATTTGAGCTATTCCGTATTTTTTTAACATAACCCAAATTGATTTATCTCTAAATGGGTCAAGCTTTCTACCTTTACGGTTAACCATGTAGGCGACTTCAATCTATGAAGTTCTTGCTGATCTGTGTTTTTAATCTTCTATGAAGTATGTTTCTCGAAGGAGATTTTTATTAAACTTTGAATTCTATGGTAACAGGTAGCAGTTGTCGTTGTTGGTTTCCCAGCCACTCCTCTACTGTTGGGTAGAGCACGTATATGCATTTCTGCTGCTCATTCACGCGAAGACATCGTCAAAGCTTTAGAGGTAACAACCTTACATCTGGATAATACATCTCCTAATGTTTTTCTATGGTGGTATTCTTTATTCACGTGCATTTCACTGAGAGGTTTCCATCTTAATTATTCAACATTAGGTTACAGAACCAAATAACTCAACCTAAGAAAGTGAATCAAATCAAATCATATTGTCAACTACCTATATTGCCGAAATTACCAACTTATATGTATGCTTTGATGCATGTAATGAATTTAAACACTTCCTTTATGATACCACACCTTTTGGTTGTTTAATATATGGCTCTTATACGCATGAGTGTTTTTATATGTGATTTCCATCTTAAGATCAGTTTGTTTCAAGTTTATGTAAGTGTTGTGCATTCCAATCATTTCTCTTGCTAGATTAGATACTGATAAAGTGAAAATGCATCTAAATGATTCGAGTAATAACTTGAATAATAACCCGAGTATTAAGACGATATAATCATGTTTGTAGGCTTGTGTGTCTGTTTATAAATTCTATTATCATCACTGTGCACCATAGTTTGTACTTTTTAGTCACACCTTAAAGTAACAAAGTGATCTTCTCAGGTTATAAGTGAAGTTGGTGACTTGGTCGGCATTAAATACTTCCCTGCTGAACCCAAGAAGCCACAACTTGAAGAAGGCAGAGTTAAAACAGAGTAGCTTATCTGTTTTCGGGTCTGCTAAAGCAATCAAATCCCTTGAAGAGGATCCCCAGAAGACAATTGTTTGTTCTGCTCATCCAAGTGTATCTGTATTTTTGCTGACCTTGGTCTTGAGACATTGTACAGATGCTGCTACAGCTGCATTTACAGCGTGCCGCAAGTATACGTGTTCAGTGTTGTACGTCTTTCAGTCTTTGATACATTCTTCACTCCAAACCTATGTTTGATAAAACTGGGTATGGTTTTGGCCGGAGAAGAAGATACCAGCTAATATTTGTTTGTCTGTTTGTTTTGTTCTTGTTTGTTAAATTATTTATTTATAGTAGAATATTGTATAATTACTCTTATGTAGTTATCACTGATTTTGATTGTGATGGATATAAATACTGGTGGAGTAGAAGCTAGTGCCGTGCATTATACTTATAAGTTGCCCATGTTCTGTTATAATTAAGCGGATGCCTAATAGTATGATTTATACTTGCAGTCTATCACAAAAAGATTGATCCCTAAAGTACCTATCGTGTATCGGTCGTTCGTGCATTGTTGGGTACCGTTCATTGCTTACAATGCTGACGTTAGGAATGTATAGTGTTGAAATTGTGAAGCTGAACCGAAACTGTACCATACTGGAATGCTTTAATGTTGGTATACTCTTAATAGTCGGGCTCGGGCACGGGGACCCTTTTAGTATTTAATAGGTTTTAAATTGAAGTACTTAATATTTTAATAATCAGTCAAAAAGTCCAAGTATGCTATTTTACATATAACTAACCCGGTTGTGGTTAAAATAAAACAAGTATTAAAATAAAACAAATAAAATAATCATTTTTTTATAATTGAAAATCGTTGTGCATCATGAAAATCTTCGTGTATCAATCTGTATATTTGTGTTCTAACTCAAGTAAAAAGCTTTCAAGATATATCATTTTAACTAAGGTTTTTCATTTTTTATAAAATGTTAAACAAAATCTCAATAGAGATTTTGGCGGAAAAATCGCAATGACGGGCTTGCGATTGCGATTTTGGAGATTGCCATTTTGACTTTTGAGGCTTGACATTGTTGCTAGAGTTGGGATTTTGGTCAAGATTTTGACTTTTTTTAAATTTTTTCTTATCCATAATAAGATCTTTGTACGAGATTCTTTTTACATGCAAATATGTAAAAATTACAAAAAACATGATATCGTCGTATTATCCTTTCCAACATACTTATGAGGAGTTTAGTTTTCATTTTTGTTTTCTAAAAAAATATGAAAAACATAAAACGCGATTAAATCATAGTTTTTCAAAAAATTTTCCAAGAAAACAGAAAATACTATTTTCTAGTTTTGAAAATAACATTTTCTAGTTTTGAACGCGTTTTCAAAATTTTAATTTGTTTTTAGATATGGAAAACTCCTTCCATTTTCTAAAAAATTAGAAATGGAAAACTTAAAAAAAATATTTTCCACAACTAAACCGCCCCTTAACTTTCAATATTTTCCAACTTTATTTTCCAAAGTTCGCAAGTTAGCTCAACCAAATACTCCAAAGAAGGAGATGATTGTTGGTCATTTTGTGTAAAAAAAAAAATGTTAAAATGATATATCTTGAAAGTTTTTTATCAATCAAGTGAGCTCACCTATATATCACTTGTATTTTATGTATATATACCAGTGAGATCAGTTGTAGTTGCGCGAAAATCAAAGATGATGTCGACTACACAACAAATACAAGGTATAACCATGGGGATATGAATGCATGCATGCATGAAGTCCCTCCACTTTATTAGAAATAAAACACACACAAATTAACAACTATATTTCTATATATCTATATATGGCTGTAACCAGCCACGTGAAAAAAACGTAGTTAGTTTGCCACATATGTGTTAAAAAATGGCTCGCCATCCTCGAGTAACCCGAACAAAGAAAACTTCATCAATTTACACACAAACAACACTATATATATGATGCCTATATATATACATACACCATATCATTCTTTTGCAACCACTTCATCTCTTCATCAACTTCCTTACTGAAGGAAGCAATAGTTACTAGCAGCTAGTAAAAATGACAACAATTCCGTATTCAGCTGCATTTTCAACCTACTTCTGCTATGTATTCGGGTTCATTTTTGGTCAGTTTCGTGATTTCTTGCGTAATCTGGTTGATTGGTGGAACGCTACCCATCTTCAGGTGCATAATTGTAACTGTTATATATATATATATATATGTATGTATATATATGTGCGTGTGTGTTTTTTTACATTTATATATAATGTACGTGTTGTACAGTATATAGAACGCATGCATGTATGTTTAAAAGACAACTTTGAACCATGATCAGGGTTATGCACCGATATGTTTAGGACTTGAAGGTTTTTATGTTCGTCACTTCTATCTCCGTATGCAGGTAATACTAGCTCGTACGTTTGCGCCTAATGTACGTTTTTTCTTTCATTTTGGTTAAATGCTTATGTTGATGAGGATAATTAACTCACTTTCTTTTTTGACAACTAGTGTTGTAATCTATTCATTTTTGATAGTTCATATCGTATGATAGGTTTATGAAAATTAAAGGTTTTGAAAAAAAGAGATAAAGAGGAGAGGGTAATATTTTTTTGATAACGAACATCTAATCTCTTTAAAACCCCGTTTATAAACCTTTGAAAGGTTTAATTTATAGATATCTTATAGAAAGGTCTATGATCTGGGTGTAAAATTAAGTAGGTAATTAAACTTGTGAAAACATTTAATGATGTGATCAAGGGATATACTATTAACTAACAAACACTTTTTAATATTCACACACATCACTAGACCTCAATTTTAAAACTAAGTAACTGAACTTATTATAATATTATGTAGGTAATTAATACGGAGTATTATCTAAGGTGTATATATATGTACATATAGGATTGTTTTGGACGACCTATATCGAGCCCTCCTGATGCTTGGTTTGATATGGTGGAGCGTGTTTCCAACGATAATAACAAGACTCTAAAGTGAGTGTTTAGATATATATGCATTACAGAGTCTGCGGTCGAAATTTGGTACAATGCGTTGAGTCTTCCTTAATATCTAAAGTTTAGGAAATTTTATAATGAAAGTGTCCCCAAGATTTATCCTGAATTTGCAGAGTTGTAAATTTTGGCAGGCGGACTACAAAAGTAAGCAGATGTCTTAACTTGGGCTCATACAACTACCTTGGATTTGCCTCAACAGATGAATTCTGCACGCCCCGTGTAATTGAGTCTTTGAAGAAATACTCTGTAAGCACATGCAGTACTCGTGCTGAGGGAGGTAGTTTTCTTGGTCGATATTATACTTACAATCATGGTATACTTTCCCAAAAAAAAAAAAAAAGAACAAAAAAGGCACACACACCTTACTCTTCGTACAGCTTGTTCCAATTGTTTAACCCTCACCAACTTGAATACCGCTTTTGTAACTTACATCTGCAATAAACTTCAGTTCAGATCTTTTATGTTTATTTACATTGATACATTCAGGCACGACGGACCTGCATACTGAACTGGAAAAGATGGTGGCTGATTTTGTTGGAAAACCGTCTGCTATAGTTACTGGCATGGGTTATGTCACTAATTCTGCTATCCTTCCTGTCTTGATTGGAAAAGTATGTCCTGCTATATATGATCGGTAGTATGCGTGACATGTCTATATTTCACATACTTTACATGTTTTTTTGTTTTTTTTTTTTACAGGGAGGGTTAATTATTAGTGATTCTCTGAACCATAACTCTATTATAAATGGTGCTCGAGGGTCAGGTGCTATGATTAAAGTGTTTCAACATAACAGTAAGTTTGTCCATACTGATAAATTTATCTGGACGTTTATTTAAATAGCCCGCTGTGATTCTCCCATGTTGTTTATTTAGTAGCATTGTTTACCATTCTTGGTCCCTTTCTTGCTTTTATATATAGCGCCATCTCATTTGGAGAATCTATTGAGAGAAAATATTGTTAATGGACAACCGATAACACATAGACCTTGGAAGAAAATCATCGTTGTCGTGGAGGGGATATATAGTATGGAAGGGGAAATTTGCAAGCTTCCTGAGATTGTTTCTATTTGTAAAATATACAAGGTGATGCATATGTATTTTTTAGAAATAAACTCTCTTATATGTACTAGTTGTAGTTGATTCTCTTAAACTTTGCCTATGTTTTGATTTGGTTCGACTTATTTTAATTTTATACTCAATAGGCATATGTGTATTTGGATGAGGCTCACAGTATTGGAACAATTGGGTTAACAGGCAGAGGTGTCTGTGAGTTTTTAGATGTGGATACTGCAGATGTGGATATAATGATGGGAACTTTTACAAAATCATTCGGATCATGCGGTGGTTATATAGCAGGATCAAAGGTCTAATTGACCCGAACACTTCTGAAATGCCATTTTTCTTGATTTCATGATGAGGGGTCTTAAATGGTTCGACACCAAGGGACTATGTTTATAAAAAATTTTCTATTTGCGTTTCACTATTTCAGGAACTTATTCAATATTTGAAATATACTTGTCCTGCCCATCTATATGCCACATCCATGTCACCTCCTGCGGCACAGCAAATTATATCTTCCATAAAGGTTATTCTTGGAGAGGATGGCTCTAGTCGAGGTCCATACATCCTATCTAAATAAACTTAATATCTAGGAACTAGTTCAACCGCTTTCATCAAAATTATCTGACTTTCGCCCTTATTTGTCCAATGTAGGTTCTCAGAAGCTTGCTAAAGTTCGCGAGAACAGCAACTATTTTAGATCAGAGCTTCAGAAACTGGGCTTTGTGGTTTTAGGGGATTATGACTCACCTGTTATACCTATAATGCTTTACAATCCTACAAAAATCCCTGCTTTTTCAAGGGAATGTCTCAAACGGAATGTATGCTTCACCCTACTTTTTTTGTCCTTCAATCACGTGCTCTTCTTTTAACCTATATAGTCCTTGTGGATCTTTCTATTTTCTATACGAATTATGGTTCTCTAAGGAAATATTGATTTGCGACTGAATACTAATTCTAAGGAAACAGGTGGCTGTCGTCGTCGTTTCTTTTCCAGTCACCCCTCCACTGTTGGCTAGAGCACGTATATGCATTTCTGCTGCTCATACACGTGAAGACATAGTCAAAGCCTTAGAGGTAAAATCCTCACATTTACATATAATGTATTTACTTAAGCTTACTTTCCTTCATAATTTCATTATCCTCGATGTCCTTGAAGTAACAAAGTGGACTTCTCAGGTTATAAGTAAAGTTGGTGACATGGTTGGCATAAAGTATTTTCCGCCCGAGCTTAAGAAGCCACAACTTGAAGAAAGCAGAGTTACAATGGAGTAGAAAATTGGATTTTGGGTAATCAGTTCAGTGAAAGCCAATAAAGTCCTTTAAAGGAGCCTCGTATAGTTGTTAGTACCGATTTTCAGATTCCTAATGTGTACCTCTTTGGTATTTGATACATTATCGATTGTATTTTTGTATTGTTACTTCTATGCTGTTTGCGTTGATGTTGTCGTCAATTTGTGAGAAATCTTAATTTTTGTTCTTGTATCTACTTTCGGATGTTTATTTCTATGAAGCAGAATGTGTAGGTAATGTATCAAGTATGAATGCCTTGGTAACATGATAATATGCAGAAATAAAAATAGGAAGAAAGGGAGTTTGAGAAGATGAACCCAGTTGTAACCAGGACCTCCAATTTTAATACTAGGACCTAGTTAGGACTTTCGGGCTCAATGGGATTGAAGGACCGAGACCTTGGGTCCTGGACCTCATCAAGCTCAACACATATAAGCCCATATGGAGTTCTACTCTAAAGCTTATGAGTTAGCATTTATATTACCAATGTAGGATTGAGTTTGCACCAAACAATCCTTCCCTCGAACCAAAAACCACATCATTTGGCCTCTCTTTCGACGATACACCACTTGTTCCAATCATCTTAGGCACCCTAGGATCCACTTGCTTCAAATGAGCCACCATTATTCTTGGCAAATAATGGCTACACCATCTACATCATAGTTGGGATAAACCTTGACCCTGATACAAGTTGTTAGGACCGGGGTAATCTTTACCAAAAAAAAAAAAAAAGTTGTTAGGATCACCTTTTTACTAGCCCAAGTCTCATCAAGCCCTCAATATATAAATCGACACGAGGTTCCACTGTAAAAACAATTGTTGTTAGAGGGAGTGACTCATCAAACTTATAAATTGGCAATTAGCAGTCTTTTTTCTTTTACCAATGCGAGATTGGATTTGCATCTGCAGAAGGATGCTACTTCCATTACATAAAACATCTGCAGCGGCATCTTCCATTCATATCGATTTTGGTTTTTCTGCACCATATTTTGATATCCGGAATTCCCAACAAATCCTTGACACCTCGAATACAATGGGATTTCACACCTTGCGAATCTTTCACTCTACCTCCTCTTATTAAGATTATAGAATGTTCCTGCGAATTATGACCTTCACTTGGATTGTGAGCAAATACATCATGTGGATTGCTCAACCGTACTTTGGCTATCTTACGTGGAGATGAATTAGGTTTTTTCAGTGTTCTCGTTGGTACACGCAGGCATACTCCTTGCTTCTGGGACATTGATCCGAAGCTCGAAAAAAATAAGTGGCATAAGGGTATTGGTTGGCAGTGAAAGATGGGATGCACTGGGAGATACTATTGACAAAGTCCTTGACCAACAGGAACGGGGGCTTCCCATAACACGCCCCATTTGTACCTTTTTCCTTTTTTTCCATTTTTTAATTCAAATATTTAATTATTATCAAAGGCATGTGTGAGTGGTTGTCAGATGGAACGATCGTTCCATTTAAAACGGGGCACAGTCTTTAAGGCATACTTTCGCACATTTTCATGCAAAAAGTGATAGAAACGTAAGGGGGCACGCCCCCATTCCGGTTAGAAGAGAGGAATGCGATCAAGTAGCAACTACTTAGGATTCCAACATATTTGATGTGCATACAGTCAAAGTGTCAGAGTCAGCACATAGCCTGACCCGTAACTGGGTCCCAAAAAGCAGGGTTATAAACTTAAAATGAATTAATAAGAGGTGTTGCTATTTCCACCTTCTTTTTCCTAGATACACCTTTAATGTACAATAAATAATACATACTGTATAACTGTTTATTGCACAGAAAAAAGTGTATATAGGAAAAAAGGAGGTGGAAATAGACACCCACTTAATAAGTTTGGTTTTAAAAAGGGATGCTATAGACACCCGGAATTTATCTATGTACACCCGACCTTGCTCTTTTTGCTTAATAAATTTGCTCTTTTTACCTTTGTCACCTAATTCACTTTTTTTTTTAAAGTTATTAATATTTTAATTTTATAGATCAAAAGGGGCGATTTACGCCCTTTTTGCCATCAAAAATTCGCCCATTTGCTTATAAAAAGTGAAAATTTGAAATTTAATAATATTTTAATATACTTATTAGTTATTTGAAATTCTTCATAACTTATTATAATATATTTATTAGTTATTTGAAATTTTCAGAGACCGAAATATTACAAATTTTTTCGGTCTCTGATTGCGACGAAATTAATATCGAAATGTAGAAAAAAGTAAGTTATTTAAAACGGTTTATTTGAAATTTTATAAAAGTTTATATATGATAAATTACGAGGATAAAACGCAAATTTCAAATAATTAATTAATATATTAAAATATTATTAAATTTTAAATTATGAAAATTCTCAGTTGGTTCGCCTCTTTTACCCTCATAAATTTCACCCCTTTTGAAGGGTGTCAATAGACAACCGAAATGTTTATAGCAACCTCCTTTAGGTATAAAGTATCACCATTTAGCATGACTATTAGGCTTGGGTCTCTTTTTTTGGTCGGGCATCAAGTACATATATGATATATATATATATATACTATATTATAAAGCATTTATTTCTTCTTTTTTTTTCAACTAAGAAGTTGATAATCCCAAAATGTTTCTCTCTTTTTATTCACGAATTTAAACATCTCCACTTAAAATACCTATAATACCCTTAATGAAATAATTTACAACATAGATACCTCAACTCCTAAAATAACTACACTACCCCCTTTTACATCAATTACCTTTACAATAATAACCACGTCGCCGCCACCACCAACACCTCCACTACCACTACCAACCACCGCCGTCACCACCACACCACCGCTGCATTGCGCGGGTACCATGCTAGTAATCATCAAACATTTTAGAATTAAACAATGTCAAAAGTATGTTAATCTTACCAATAATTCAACCTAAACGAAACTAATTGAATAAACCTTACCTTCACTGACTGGAAAACCTAAATTTTGATCCAAACATAGCCAATAAAGATAATCAATTTTCAAAATATTTATGGCGTCTATCTATTTTGATCAATGGCTCATATGCATTAGAACAACATCATCTAAGGACCGATCCTTAGTAGGGAGGAATGGAATGCTAGGAAATGGAATTGAGAATGTACCTATTGTTTGTTTGCAACTAAGAATAGAATGCCAGAATCAAAATTCAATTCCCATTCTGCCTTCTTCATTCTTTCTAAAATATAGAGAATAGAGGTGAATGGTGGTTTTAGTCGCGGGTTGTTTCTACGGTAGAATCAAGAGATGAAACAAAAAATAGAAGGGTATAAATAGACAACATAATGTGCATTATTCAAAACTTAAACAAACTTTAAAACCTACGCACCTAAGTGTCAATTACTTAAGCCTCGTATGCAGCTTTTAATGGTTTGATGTTGTTGGTACAAGTTCCATTATGAGTGTTTAGTCTGGGATGATTTCCGATTCGAACCAAATTACAAGTATGAGTCTTTGTTTTATGTTCTCCATCTCCATCTGTACTTCATTGCTGTAAAGAGCACTGACGAAATGGGTATATTCAAATAGATAGAGCCATTTAATATTGACACAGGGGGTTGAGTCATGAGTGAGCGTGTATTCTTTACTTGTTAAAGTTGTATCTAACATGTGTTACAGGATTTGCTAATGCTGGCGACGCTGCTGTGGAAATAGCCAGCTTACCGGGTGAGTAGTTTCTTCGTTTCTTTCTCGTCTCCACACATCTGCAGCCACAACACACAACCGATTGATTTTGTTTACTGCTATGATCATATGTAAAGGGTTTCATTTTTGGCCCTTGGGTATATGTTAATGGGTCAATCCAAGAATTTAGCCAAAAAGAAACTAGTCAAAAGTTGCCCAAAGTATACTAAGATACATACAACCTAAATCTGTTAATTAAAATAGGGATAAGGGCATATGAATGTAACCAACTATGACAAAATGGTTATGTAGTGTAGTGACCTTACATATTGGATA
>JAOXNX010000033.1:18842856-18853726 GCA_028566075.1 Solidago caesia
CTTCCATTGGAAGCTTTGACCAAAAACTTTTGTAACCGATATGTAGTAAAACAAATCTTGTAACCGACTTTGACCAAAAGTATACATTTACCCATACGTTTTGCTAAACTTACACCTATATATACCTTACATGGCTATATTATTTCTTAGATCTCACAAAAAATTAATTTATAATACATTTATAAAGCATGACTTCATTTTGTTAAATTTTAAGTTTCAACATAAGTTGCAAGGGAAGCTTAATAAACCCATCAACATTGTAGCTTCCATTGGTAGCTTTGGTGCAATACATAAATGACATAAAGTTTAATGTAATAGTTACTTTGACTTTGCACATATATATACCTTATATAACCATATTGTTTTTCACAAAAAATCCATTTTGTATCAAATGCATTCTCAAAACCTAACACAAAACTTTTTTGATACCTTATAGATAGTTGTTTTTCAAGGCTGCTCGAGTGGAGTTTATATGAAATAACGACCAAGACGCACTTTACTATTGAAAAATGTTGTACATGCAAGTAAATATCATATGGATTAATGAAATGTATGTCGTGATTATTCAGATATATACAACCCAATTTCTTCGTACATCCATGCAACGAGAAGGTAGCGACACATTAAACGTTGCTTTTATAGAGGTTCCGCCGCAACGCGCGGGTACCCTTCTAGTCTTAAATAAACATGAGCCATGTTAGCCATTCACAATAATATACATATTATACTGTATAAACTATATAAAGCATATATTGTTGTGGACCACCTCCAACTAAACAAGCATAAATTTTTGTTCATGTAACAAAACGAACCCGGATTGGGATTAGGATCCGAAAAAACAACTGCCAGCAGGAAAGACCAGAGATCTCGTTAATTTTGATCAATCCTTCCCTGTTTTCAAACCATAAAATAACAGAAAAATCATAAGCGAGATCTGAAACTAACAATGGCGACTAGATACTGGATAGTATCTCTACCTGTTCAAACAACATCATCTTCTTCATCTCTATGGAATCGCTTACAAGAATCCATTTCCAAAAACTCATTTGACACTCCTCTTTACAGAGTACATATATCTATATCTATATGTCGATCTGTTTCATTTTAATTTTAATTTTCAATGCCTCATTCAATTTTATTGTAATTGACACACACACACACTTACATATTAACTAGCTGATTGAATTTACTGTAATTTTGCAGTTTAATATACCGAATCTACGTGTCGGAACTCTCGATTCTCTTTTAGCACTCGGCGATGACTTACTTAAGGTTATTATTATTATATTTCATCATTTTGTGATATTTTAGCCTAGATTGTGAAAATTTTGATCTTAATTGTTATATCTATAATTTGAGAATTTTTGACCTAAATTTGTGTATGATCTTTGATATTTTTGAGCTATGTTGTTGAACGGATATGATTATGTGTGGAATTGTGTAGGCAAATACTTACTTTAAGTATTTTGTGAATTTTCGGTCATAAATTTAGTAAGATTTTGAAGTTTTTGATTAAATTTATTGAATCTATACGACCGTGTAGGCGTATAGTTGATAGTTAATTCACTTCAGAGTTCAGATCTATATTTCGTAAAATTCTGAAATTTTCGACCTAATTTATTGAATCTATATGGCTGTGTAGGTGAATACTTATTGTTAACATTTTGTTAATTTGTAAATTATATGACCTAAATTTTGTATTTCGATTGGAAGTTATTGAAATCTTTGTGTCGGAACTATGTACTCGCTTTTAGCAGTCAGTGAATAGTTCACAAAGCGTTGATAATTGGCAACACTTAGTTAAGGTTATTATTTCGACCATTTGTAAAAATTTGACCTAAACTTGGTATGATTTTGAAGTTTTAGTTATACTTATATCAGATCGACATGATTATCCGTGGAATTGTGTAGTCGAAAACCTACTTTTAGTATCTTGATAGTTTTTGAAATTTCTGAATTAAATTTTGGATGATTGTGAAATCATTGACTTGATATAATTATGTTGGTGAATACTTTCACTAGGCTAATATCTTAATACTTTCTGAAATTTCTGACTTAAATAGTTAAATTTCTTATTTTATTTGGAAATGTTAAGTTGATATGACTGTGTGTGGAATTGTGCTGGCAAATACTTACTCCAGTTTACTAGCTTTTTGATAATATTAATCTTCTGAACAAAATTTTGTATCATTGTGAACTTTCTTAGCTAACTTGTTGAATTGATATGATTGTGATGTGGAATTGTGTAGGCGAATACTTTTATTGAATCTTGTTCTCACAAGATACGGCGTCAGATTGAAGATTTAGAGAAGGTGTCCGGAGTTCTTAGTAGTTCGTTGACTGTTGATGGTGTTCCGGTGGATTCATATCTAACAAAGTAATGGCTGTTTCATTTGTTTAACGTGTATTTAGATTTTGACTGAAGATTGTGTATTTTGAATTTTGATGAATGTGAATTTGTGATTGTAGATTTGTGTGGGATGAGGCTAAGTATCCAACTATGTCTCCTCTTAAGGAGATTGTGGATGGTATTCACGTACAAGTAGCTAAGATAGATGATGATCTTAAGGTATCTACTTTTGCTATCTCTTGTCATTGTATTTGTATCGACGTGCTTCTTTAGGTATAATCAAATATATGTCGTAGAATGTGTTTCGGTCTTTAGGATATTGCTAGAACCCAAGCTCACTTGATAAGATAAGATAAGCTGCGATTATTAACTCACCTTATGTTAACAAGTGCATGGGAGAGAACGAAGTAAATGCTAGATTATAAGCAATACCCTATTTTGTACTTCTATTACTTTACAAAAGTGCTTGACATTGCTATGACATTTTGTTATCAAGCTCAATTATACATCTTGTTATGTTTATTCAATCTCTGAAGTCTGAAAGTTAATAAAAATCCAGAAGCTATTTGTTACGGTTGGAAAAACTTCTTCAATGCATTGACCTTACCATTAAGAAGCTATAATCTGCTTCAAAAAGTAGAATAATAGGTAACTGATAGCCCTGTCAATTAATTTCAAGAGTTAACTGTGCAAGAACCTCTAGAGAAGCTCATTTCCAGTGGTATTTATTCTCTTTCTAAGGTTAGTGTGGGTGCCAAATGGGCAAATGATTCTACTACCAACATGGTATTGAACATGGTCAACTTATTCAGGTTTTAACCTTTTGATGGATGTATTATGATGATTGGATCTACACTATTCATTTAAGGAAATATATAGCTAACAATCACTTAAACTTGGTGGATCTGCTCATGAATAAGCTAGAAATAAAATCTTGTTCTCCAGCTGAAAGTAGGAAGGAAAAGTCTAATGGATTAAAGTCGGGATTGGACTAGAAATATTAACAGATAGGTAGCAGCGCTGCAGCAGGCACATCACATTCATATGTCTAACTCTCTTCTTAGAGATACCATACTCAATATTAGCAAGCAGCTTATTGTTAATTCCTTAACTTCGAATGGTCCCTGACTCCCTTCTATCAAATTGTTGTGGTATCTCCCTCGAGCAGAAATAAAATTTCAGCTGTAATTCTGTAAAGAGTTCTGTCAAAAGAATGACTTTACTTATTTCCCAGAACACCACATGATAATGTAATTATTGCTCAGTTGCTCACTTTGTTTAAAAAGGGGCCGCCTAGGTGCTTCTAGGCATTTGGATAAGCGCCTTTTGATACTCGGGTGCTTTCGCGCTTGGGAACCCTCAGGTATGATCAAAAGGCTGCTGGAGACTTATTGGGCTTCTGGGGTGGGCTTTTTCAAGTCTGATATGTAAAAAAAATAAAAGGGGCCTTCTTTTTCTGCCCTAGCAACATACATGAGCGGGAAAAATAAGTGGCTCATCTCCCTAATTCCCGATTATGAGGATGATGATGACTAGTGATGACATGTTTTAGTTGATACGCTAGATATGTTAATTCTTAATTGTTTGTTTACCTTGATGGTTACTAGTTAGTGATTGCTATTTGCTTAGTTGCTTTTGAAATTGTTGAAAATAGCTAACTATGATACTATTACTTGCTAGTCACAACATTTTTGTGAAAGCTTTTCATGTGCAAGTAAAGATGTGAAGCATCTTGTTTATTTTTGTTATGTATTAAAGCATTTGTTTTCTAGAAAATGGAATGTAGGGTTGATACAAGTATTTAGCGGGAAAAAAAGGAGTCTTTTTTACGTGAGGCGCTAGGCGCTTAGCTTTTTTTTGACCCTTAATCGCTTTGGAGCACCCATCTCCTTTTTAAACCAAGATTTCTCATTATTTTCATTATCTGTAGTACTATCCTAATCTGAGATTTTTTTCTTTTTTCTAGAAGCACAGTTTTTTTCTTGATCTTATATATTTAGAATACACCCTTCATTGGGTTTCTGATGCCATTGCGACTTTGCACCGTGACAGGTTCGTATTGCTGAGTATAACAATGTTCGCAGTCAACTCAATGCAATTAACAGAAAGCAGACTGGAAGGTAAAAACATATTAACACGTATTATTGTATTGTAGGTAGCATGAAAATAGGATTAACGCAATGGAACGTTGATATGACATGAGTAATTAGTTAGTGCGTCAGATTCGAACATTATGTTCTATTGTAATCCTTGTAATGCACCTGACATGACTCATTTAATTTCTAGCTTAGCTGTTCGTGATTTGTCCAATTTAGTGAAACCAGAGGATCTTGTCACTTCAGAACATTTGGTTACTCTAATTGCTGTTGTCCCCAAGTATTCACAAAAGGATTGGTTGTCAAGCTATGAGACTCTGACAACATACGTGGTAAGATCTCTATTCTTCTCTAATTGTAACCTAATTTATCTTTTTTTATTTTTGTATTTTTTATGTTTTCTTATTATATTAAATCCAGAATTTGGTACTTTGTATCTTTTGGCTTGAGATGGGTTGGAGCCTTGCCATTTTGATTTCTGCTACTGCAAATGAGTTTCATATTTCAGTAGGAACAAGAATTTGTTCTGGCAATTCTACCCTTTGATTGAACTAATTGTTTTAGGTCCCCAGATCCTCCAAGCACCTACATGAGGACAATGAGTATGCTATCTATAATGTGACATTATTCAACCGCGATGCTGACAATTTTCGAACCAAGGCACGCGAAAGAGGGTTTCAAGTGAGTTTTTCATCAAGTAACTTTGTAGCTCAAGTTAGGCTGCGACTGAACAATCTAACAAAATGTGTAAACTTACTAAAAAGATGCTACTGAAAAGAGAAATGTTAAATCCTCCTAATGGACGCTTCGCACTAATCTATCTATGTGATGTTAACTTTTGTATGTACATTGATCATTGGCAAATGTCCTTTAGGAGGATGATTAGGAAGATAATTAGCAGGAGTTAGCATTTCTGTGCCGAAAACCTTTTGCCTTGTCTTTGTGGTAACATGACAGCAGAAAAATCTTTAAAACATCTAGGTTTAGTCAAGTACTATAAGTTGTTAATTTCCAGCTGTCTTTCAGATTCGCGATTTTGAATATAGTACAGAAACTCAAGAGAGTCGGAAGCAAGAGCTTGAAAAACTGATGCAAGACCAGGAATCCCTGAGGAACACTCTTTTGAATTGGTGTTATACAAGTTACGGAGAGGTAAGTTAATCTCATGAGAATATTCTTACTAATAAGGTGAAGTTATTAATTTAGAGGTGTCAAAAGCTTTTTACAATTTTAAAAAGTCTCGTAAAAGCCTTTTACCATTGAAGATCTTTTTAAAGCAATAGGTTGAGAAATACCCAGCGGTTGGTATGCGTTCAAATATTAATATTTACTCACTTCATCCATTTATTCTCTCACAAGACAATTGTTGATTGTGGAAATAGCTTTTAATAAAAGTCGTGTACTCGTGTGTATTGGAGAAGGTATAGAGATGATGACTTATAAAATATAATAATTACAAAAAATAGTTGATGTGTCGAAATAAAGAAGTAATTATATGAGTTTTGAAATGGAGATGCTCTAAATTGTTTTATTATTATTAAAATAAATGTAATTTTTGTAATCATATTTGACGCACTGATATCTATAGAAAAAATATAAAAATTGTCCGACCTGACTCAGTTCAACCTGTACAAAATTGTCCGTTTTGGCCCGTTACCCGACCCACCTATTTTGCTACCTCTAGTCTAATTCATGCTCTCAAGTGATGGGGCATTTGCTCCCAAACCTCGATAGAAATTGGTTTTGGCATCATATGCGAGTATAGGTCGTATATGATATGATATGCATGAGGTTTTGGGGATACAAGGTCACATCCATCCCCAAATTGGAGAATGGGTCAAATAGCTTTCAAGCCATCACAAGTAACTTTGACATAATGTCACAAGAAAATTCATTTTAATTGGACATTTGAACCACATAATTCTGACCAGTCATGTTCACTATTATTTATTTTTGTTGCAACTGATGGCAACAAGGGCGTGTTACTTGCTAGTCAACTTATTTTTCTGCAAAAACGAAAACTCGACAAGTAGTTTGTTGCAACTAGTTGCAAGTTCGACATATTAAGGTATAAAAACAAATAAATTAAGTATTAAACATCTTTATCTATCCTTTTCTATAGTCTCAACTTTCTTCTATCTCATAATAAATGACTATATAAAAATGATAGATAGACCAACATGGACCTAAAGATAGGCCTAAAGATATGATTGGGACATGTGGAAAATGATGAGAGATTGTATATGCCATATGTCACGTATTGAACAGATTAGGTCCATTTTTAGGTCTCTTTTCCACTTACTCATGATGAAATACTGTCATAACTTAACGTGATTTTCTACCAATAACCATGAGTGACTCAACAGTCCAGAGTTATTAAATGCATACTGGAATTTTTTATCAGTGACTTAACTTCTATTGAACTGCATCGATCCTGCAGGTCTTCACTTCCTGGATGCACTTTTGTGCTGTACGTTTATTTGCTGAGAGCATTTTGAGATACGGATTGCCACCTTCATTTCTGGTATTAATTCTAACATTTACCCTGGCAGGGGTGAAGATTAAAATAGTATTTCCCAGTACCTGTTAGATGTATGCTTAAATCAAACTTAAAACCAGAACGGTAACTTACAGTCAGCGGTGTCGTTCTCAGCTCATTAATTGGGAAGATTTGGTTTTCTGCTCGTCACGAACTGGATTTCTTCTCTTAAATTCTTATGAAACAAACATTTAAATAGTATGTCTCATATTTCTCCCATGATGGTCTAAAAAACATTTACACTTTGTTGGTAGAAATAAAGTAAAATAAAAGGTGTAAAAGAAACCTTGTTAAATAAGCAGGCCGGGTGGATCAAATCGGATAATATTGTTACTGCTCAAAACATGTCAAGTGTACATGAATCACTATATTATTAAATTATATAATAGTTCGTGTGCTTATTATGATGACTACAAAAACCATAATATCATTTTGTTTTAGTTATAAAAAACCCGACTTAAGATGTATATTCAAGCTACACTTTCAGTGGCTTTCGGCCCATTTGACATTCTTGATTCTTTACTTCCAATCTTTCCTTTACCATTTTTGGTTTCCTTAATAGATTTTACAGATTATTTCATTTTATTTCAGTCTGTTGTGCTGTCACCATCTGTGAAGAGTGAGAAGAAAGTACGTTCGATCCTAGAAACTCTATCTGACAGTTCTAACAGGCAAGTTCTATATTTTTATCTCCATCATCCCTCGGCCTCAAAACTCAAAAACACAAACCTAACCTATGGCTCAGTTATTCCTGTATTGAAATTATCTAATGAATTCTCAAAATATTAGTTTCAACTCAAGAAACTACATGCATTGTTTAGTAGAAACTGACAAAAATACTGAAATGTGCAAGTGGTACCTTATCCTTTTGGACCATTTTGGAAACTTTGTCTTGTTAGGGCTACAATATAGGTATTCAGGATATGGGTGTTGGTGTTGTAACATTAAAACCTCTGAATGTTGGAACAGTCAACATTACCATTCGAATACGACAGAATGAAAGGGAATGGAGCTTCTTCAATGCTTCACCCCTACTCTAGTGACATTTGTTCATGTATCTGCTATGCACCACCCCCACCCTAGTGGCATTTTGTTTCTTTATCCGTTTTTAAACCATCAGATGTATGAATAACGGTTTTTCATAATTGACATATCGTTATGCAGCACGTTCTGGAAAGCGGATGATGATGGAAACATGGGTGGCTTAGGTGGTGATGCTGACACTCATCCTTATGTCTCGTTCACCATTAATCTTATATGAGCCTACTCCTGCGGTGGTGTCAAATACCAAATCTTCTCAATAATATCCAAGTTATAATATCTATAAGGTGTATTTATCTGATTTTAGTTTACTTATTCAGTGGTGCATTTTGCTTCATTACAATCCTTTTTGGTTCGTTCTATTATTTTTGGCATATGAAGATGTGTTCGCCAGATGGTTACGCTATTAGACCCGGAAATTGGAAAGTTATGTAATAATCTTTGATTTGGAATGTGAATACCATGTAAAATCGAACTTCGGAATAAGGTTTTTGCTATATTTGGAAAGCTTTACTATATATTGGCGAATAAATATAGTAAATCTTAATTATATAATATTTACTATATAATCCTTATCCTAAGAAAAGATAGTTTGTCGATCGACAACCAGAAGCCTTAGTTTATTACATTTAGATTTTGCCTACATAATAAGAAAATAAGTTACAATTATGCCATTAACTTTCAATAAATTATAAAACCAACAAAACCATATTATAACTACTAAAAATTGCTCAATAAATTTTATTTTCTTATCTAAAAAATCTCTATCATTTAATAAATTTAATTTTAGCCTTAATTTACTTTCCTGAAATTATAGTATTTTTCTGTCGAAAAAAAACACAAACAATTTTTTAAACTTAATTTCAGCCCAATTTACCTAAAATTGGACATTCCTATAATCCTATCCGAAAAAATCTCTACAAATATTAAATTTAATTTATATGAATGAATTAAAATAAGATTGAGTATAATATGGATATACTCATGATTTTTATTGAACTTATGATATCGTAACAACTTGTGAACGAATTAAAAAATATATACTATACGTATCTAAAATATTATTCCTTATACAAAATATGTAATGTGGGTGATAAAGTAAGGTGCAGTAGTGTATACTATTTTTCTATAGCTTTCTAGTGGAGGAGTTATATATGATTGAGGCTGGCACAAGCCCCGTTGTACGTAATTCCCCAATTCCATGCAAACATAACTACTGTTCCATACAATTTGATATATATAGATTAATTAACCCACCTCGCCTATAGACGAAGAAACTAAGTAAAATAATAATTAAGAATTTTGATAACCATCGCCGTTAGGGTGTAAAATTTTGTGGATCTATATATATTGTAACTGATAAAAATATATGTGCCCCCATCAGAGTCTTTGTGATTGATAGTTTATGAATTTAGATTTTGGCATGAATCTTTTACACATATCTAGCTGCATGTAGTATATTTACTTCTCGAACATTAATTATTAAAAAAAAAAAAGGACGATGACTAACCTCTAAAGCCACAATCGAGTACAGATTTAAACTTAGATTACTATTATATCAAAAACGACTCAACTTATATGATATATTACGACAATATATGCAAGCTAGTAGCATAATTCGCTCTGATCTGATCTTCCTTAATTGGATTGAAAGATCAAATTTAGATGGTAACTTAGGAGATCATATTATGAAAAACATACGAAGCATAATTAACAAATCCTAGCTAAACTCGATCATAGTAGATGTTAAGAAGCCGTATCAAGAATTCATAATGTATGTATTGTAGATTTTGAAATCGCTTAATTAATTTGGCGCATTTTTATATTAATTGCATGCATGTCTTGGGTGTACGTAAGTAGTACTAGTATAATGGTTTGTTTGAATTGATCATGACAGCAAAACTAGTAGTACTAGCTAGCTAGCTAGCTAATGTTAATTAGGAAGATTAAACGAAACAATATCTGGGGACCATGCATGCGCGCATGCATCGATCATAAGAAAATTAAAGACCATTATTGCATATTAATTTAATTTGTACAAGGTTGTTACAATTTAATTTATTCCCAAACACAATATAAAATTTATGATACATAAATTAATATGGTATATATGAGAGAAACAACATTAAATGTACATATAAACATACATAACATGTATATATAAACATACATTCATATATATATGTATATATACATACATATGCTCGTTTTCTACTAGCTCATTTTTCGTCTGTACGTCTCTCCTTCAATTTGATTAATACCCTGCTCATGCACTACGATCGATGGAGTAAATTCACAATCTAAAACAAATTAAGAAATAAGTCCAATTAGCCTTTAATCTCTCACACTTTTCATCCAACCGAAAATTAGTTCCAACTTTTTAATATATGTGCCTGCAAATGTATAAGTGCGCGTGTGTGCGTACGTGAGTTTTTTTTTTTAACAGCAAATGTTTTATTAATGGTTTAGCAAGTTGCTAGAACACTAACATGCAGTTACATAATTAATTAACTTGAGAGCGGATTCCTGGATTTGATAAAACTGGGGGGATCCATGCATATTACTGAGTTGGGTGAGCTAGGGGTGTATTTCGCCTTTGGGTCACCCCGGATGGAGTTCTGGTCTTTAGCATTTGTTGGCCGTTAAAAAAAAAAAAACCTTGAGAACGGATTAAAACGCCAATCTAGCCAACTACTTGTACAATTTTTACGAAAAATTTGTACGGATAGTACAAATTTTTAACCGGATGGTGAAAATGGGATTCTTGTCAGAAATTTTGTAAAAGTGGGAAGTCCGGTGTTTAAGACACCGGTCTTAAACTTTTTCACACAAAACCGGTGTCTA
>JAOXNX010000033.1:18858860-18868891 GCA_028566075.1 Solidago caesia
GGGTGGTTGAGAGGGTACCTGCGCGGCTGCTTCACTACAATCTGTTTGTTGTTGTTTTGCTGTTCTGTTTGCGCTTCACTGCTGACCTGCTGAACTGCAGATGCAGAAACAGAAACGGGAAAAAAAATGCAGAAAATCGAATACGAGATAAGATTCCATAATGGATTAATGTTAGCTAACCTAGTATATATCACAATGCTGATACTGTTTCCATAATGAGAGTAGATTGTTCTTTGTGTCGCTTAAGATACAAAATGTATGCGACATTTGGATAAAAGACAACATGAGACCGTTTTTCAATCATGTGGCTAATCCTCTTAAATTTCAAGTTCCTTATGAGCTTAACATTCTTTCATATATTAGAGGCATGTAGTGTACTTTGTGCCTGGTATTGTTTTTTTATAAGCATAATGATATGCAGAAAACCGAAAAGCAGTTCTATACATAGCAAAAGTAAAACACTAAACTAATAGCACCTGAAGGCCCTATACATAGCAAGCAATCAATATCTTCTTTAAAATCTACTAGTATTTGTTGTAATTTCTAAAAGGCCCTATGCCCCTATACAGTTGAAATTGTCACGCAACTTCAAAGACGGCCTTATTTTCTAGCAAGCGCCAACGAGTACATGCCTATTCTAAAGCAAAAAGCATCAAGAAGTTCAACGGCTAACTTAAATCACAACGAATTAAAACTTGATCCTTAAACTATACAATATACATACACATATGAAAACAGACAAATATATAGAAAGATATAGATATTCATTCACCTGCATATTACATTTGACAACATCCAACGGAGTAACAGCCGTGTGAGTGATCCCACAAGCCAAAGTACCACCAATAGTACATGCTGCATAATAAGCAGGCGAAAACATCTTAATCTTGCCAGGCTCACTCGGAGCTGGCACCACAAAGCCTCTTTTCTCAACAGGATCCATTTCTGAACTCAAAAACGAGGATGAGTTAGACAAATTGACCTTATTCGACACCAAATGATCAGTATCGAATCCGGTTTTAAACTTAGAAGAATATAGATAGCTTGGAATCATAGATTCTTTCAAGCCCTCCATAAGTTCAATCACAAATTAATGTTTCTTTAAAATCTTCTCTTTTTTTCAAGATCAAGCTGAAAACATATATATGGTAACTTTTTTTTTTTTTTTAATGTGGGGTTTGAATATAATAAATTGTGTTGTATAATCTATATATATGTGTGTGTGTTTTTTGGAATAATTTTTTTAATAGTAAAAGGATGAGGAAGATGCAAAGAACCATGTAATGCAGCCTTTCCTATTAGACTGGAATACTTGAAATTGTAAATTTGAAAGCATTTCGTCATGCATGATATATGACCAATAATTCAATAATTGAATACTTTTAATTGACTTGACTTTTAATAACGTAGTATTTTTAATAATAGTCGTGAGATGATTCGCAAGAAAATAGTCCGTGCGTATATTTGGCAAAGAGATTATATTACTACAGCTTATTTTGGTCAAAAAGAAAAAATTTAACACAAGGTCGATTGGTAACGTGTACTAACGAAAGCCCCGTCACTCAATCGGTTATGTGTAGGGACATCTTTGACACAAATAACCAAGGCCAACAAGGTCTTGGGTTCAAACGCAGACACCCCATAGCAATTACCATTGAACGAGTCAGACATAGCCATATTTTGGATATACAGCCGATTATTATCGACCTTCTAGCCTAAATAATCTTGAAACTTAAACATCATTTTAATAGCTTAAAATAATGAAATTTCTTACAATGGAATTTTGTATTATATTGAATTTGAATGGACGTAGAATTTTCTTACTTGTTTAACAAGAGTCAACATTGGTTGAAAGTGGCCAAATTGATAACAAAAACCTGCTTTTAGAGACGTGATTATAAATATAAAATATTTCACGAGATGTGTCAAAGGTTTCGTGGTGTAGTTGGTTATCACGTCAGTCTAACACACTGAAGGTCTCCGGTTCGAACCCGGGCGAAGCCATCTTATATTTTTAGTTTTTTTCATGGTATACTTATGGGCTTATTATCATAAACAGTTTGGGTTTTTAGTAGCCCAAAATCAACATGTGATGAATCTAATTTTATTTCACAAAATGGAAAATCTAATGATTCATAACTTCATATATCTATCATCGGTAAATATATGGTTGTTTATTTATTTTTTGGATTAATTAACTCTTGGATCACTGTATTATTTCAAAAAATTCACCCAAGTCATTATATGTAAAAAGTAAAAAACTATACCAAGTAACCAAACTAATTCTACTTTCAAAAAAACCTTTAAAGACATAACCGATCTTTTTGAAACACACGATTAACTCACCAAATTGCCATTACAGTCTTGGTCCAGTGGTCATGGCGTTTTTCCCTAATGGGTTTCATCTTATGGGCGAGGGTTCAAATCTTGACAAAGACATTTGGGGATGAGACATTTGTAACGTTAAATCCATCCAAGACATAAGGGAGCAAATCTTTTAGGGCGTTACCAGGATTCAAACTCGAAGTGGGCACACCAATTCCAGGGGGTGTTGCCAGTTCTTTTGCCATTAAAAAAAAAACTCACCAAATTAAATATTGAATGCGCTTTAGTTTCTTAATTATTGTGTTTTATATCAAGAAAAGCAACTAAATTTAAGCGGGGAGATGGTTTTAAACTATTCATAAAAATACAATTAGTCTTTACTCAATTCCCCATCTTTTGTCAAATGATGATTTGAAATACCTAAATTACCCTTATTTTTTATTCACTAATTTAAACATCCTCACCTAATATACCTATAATACCCTTAATGAAATAATTTACAACATAGAACCCTTAAAATAACACACTACCCCCTTTAACATAAATTACTTTCATAAATTACTTTAACATAAAATAACACACGTCGTCGTATCGTGCGGGTATGCGTCTAGTTTGTTATATACAATGACTTGGATAGATTTTCTCTAATAGTACAATGATCCTAGAGTTCATTTACCTTTTTTTATTCTTCATTTTTCCTTTTTAAATCAATCAGCAAATAGCATCAATCTAATTTCTGTGCGGAAAATTAAAACACTCAAAAATAGATAAATTAATGTATCCCTGTTCAAAAATGTTGATGTAAAAATGTTGATGTATTAATGGGTAAAAAATACCCTTGTGGCCACGGAGATTCACCGGCAGCGACTCTGGACAACTGGCAAAGCGAGTAGTTGTCTTGGGATTAGTCGGCTTGCAAGGCGAGTCAGATATCTAAATTGGAATTTATAAAATAAAAAAAAAAAAAGAAGGAAAGAGAGAGATAATGATCAAAGTAAATGATTCTAAAAATATAGTTAAAGTTTTAAAATTATTATTAATAATTCAGTGACCTAAATAAACAAAAATAAATGTACATATGAAAAAAAATATTTAAAAAAATATTATATTTTGATTTTAACCCTTTAAATGACATACTTATATTAATAAATTTTTTTGAATACTTGATATAAAAAATCTGTGCAATATTTTTGTCCAGATGAGTCAACTAGTTTATAAGAAAGGGGCAAAAAGTTTATAATTATCGAAAGTAGAAGGGTTAAACAATTCCTTACTGAAAAATAAATATAGAAATATTAAAAACAAAAAGAGACGCTGTTGCCGAGGATCAAACCCAGGTCACCAGCGTGACAGGCAGGAATACTTAACACTTATTACAACGACTTGATGTTGACATTTATTGAAAAAAAGAATAAATAGATGAGAATCCTTTGGTTTCATGTATCATTTTAGTACTCAGAACGCACACCGCATAGAACTCATGCCCGGTGAAGCACCATCTTCACACATGGATCACAAGATATGATTTCTTCACTTGCATTTGACAAGTTTCGTACCTGCAACTTGCAATCTTCATCTGTGAGTCCATGTGATCACATGGTGGCAGTACCACTACATCTTATGCGCTTTCTCTTCTATCATTGTTAGTGTTACAATCATGTTTTACCTTCCTTTGGAGTTTGATAACGGAAAGAAGTTTTTTTACCTTTTACCAAACGGTCATTCATCAGAACAAGACTAGTAAGGGGGTGTTTGGTGTTGCGTTTTCAAAATTAATTTTACGTTTTTAAAACTGCGTTTTGAAAAAGCATGTATGTACAAGCTTCTCCAAAACTGCGTTTTCATAGCAAATAATCAATTTTTCATCCAAAAATTTTTTTAGATTATTTGTGTTTTACAAACGTAATAATCAAATAATCACTTCAAATCGTAATCCCAAACACCCTCTAAATCTCTAACATATGGGTTATGAAATGGATGGAGTTACTTACAAGGTATAGAAAAGGAAACGTATCTATCTATAAATCTAAATCTCTGTAAAGATTTTACCACTTTTATTTAATTCCTTATATTTTCAAGTTTTTAAATATCTAAATTGTATTTATTATTTAAATTCAATTAGTTTAAGTAAATTATTTAACTTCGTAAAAAACAAATGTCAATGGTTTAATTTAATAACTTACGCGTTAATTTATATTTTCCTTAAACATTTACTCAAATATACTTTTATAATTATATCATTCAATTACCAACTTAATTTATTAATTTATGTCTTTTAAGTTACGAAAATCACATAAAAACATGTTTGTAAAAAATAACTAGACCTTTCCCTAACATATTATTATTTATTTGTAATTTAAGCTTTCCATTGAGTTTGATTTTTCAAAATGATACATGCAACAAATCATATTATTTTTTCAATTATTAACTACATATAACAATCGTCATTATAAATGGTCGGACACTGTCAACATAAAAAAGTGTATCCTACTGCATTGTGCGGGCACTATGCTTGTTACGTCTGATTTTTACACAAACTTTTGCTTTTGGTTATTGGAATAAACTTTTGAAAATAATTTTATACAAATATTATAATTATAATAACTTAACAAATGTTCTGATTGCGTAATTGTCTTGTTGAGTTCCTACAATTTTTGGGAATTGGCTCAAGTAAAATATTCACTGCACTTAATTCCGTAAACCGAAATATCAAAGTTAACTTCAAATTGTCAATGTACAATTAGGCCACTTCATAGAGGTTCTTGCTTCATGTGTAAAAGTTCATGATTCAATTCCTGACATGGATGATTTTAGGATTATTTGACGTAGTATGGGAGGAGATTAGAGTTGCCGTTAAATTTAAATAAATAGAAAAAGTTAACTTCAAATTATTTTATTCAATAAGTTATAGAAGATACAGTGAATGTTCATAAAAATAATAAAAGACCCATAGGCCATATCCACATCTAAATTCACGAGGCCACAAAAGGAATAATAACTGTATACAAAAAAACAAAAAAAAACAAAACTGTATACAAAATTTTGTCTCTCATTAAATAATCTTTTGATTTAATGATATATCTTTAATTCTGAAGTTAGATTATATTTATAAAAAATATTACTGCATTACTCAGCATACTTTCTGGTTCAAAGAAACTACTGTTATTATTTCTTAAAATTCATCCACTACTTCAAACTCGAATATAATATTTTTTGTAAGATAGGAAAAATGATACCTAACATTTTGAAAGTAACTTTTCTCGACTCTAAGTACAGAGCAAATAGAAAATTTATATCAAATACAACCAAGGATTTTACGATTGGTTGATAAGGATGTGATGTTTATCATGCTGTATTTATTACCAACTTTGATTCATATGTTACAATGTACAACTTTTACAATAGACTATACAAATCAATAATGTATAATTGGAGTGTATGAATGAAAACATGTGGTAAGTATATGACATCTTTTTATTTAAGGTCTCAGGGGTACTAGTTATGATGCATTTAATAACCTCAAATTTTCTTAAAATATATAAATTTATATTTATGATTCATATAGAAATGATAATTATTAGATTGAATTAATGAACATTAAATATATTTTTTAATTATTCAAGAAATACGGAGTTTCTTTAAATGTACCATAACCAATGCCCTGTGGCAGTGGTTAACAAAACCCATGTATTTATATATTGGTAGACACATACTACTCTGGCTCAAATTTATAGTTCACTTTTCTGTTATGTTATGTTTCAAACTAATTGTCCACTTGCAAATTTCGCTAGTCAAAAATCATTTCAAGTGGTAAATATCAAATATTATTAACAGTATAAAATAATAATTTCATTTTTCATAAACTGCGTGATTATTGTCTGGAGACAATAATGTTGGAACAGAGAAAGTATATAACAAGATAAAGACTTTGATAATTCGATTACTTTTATATAGTGGTATTATTTAAATAAAATGATAATTCGACTTTATATGTATGGGTTACATGAATATTGTTTTTGTATAATATTAAGAAAGGTGTTCTTGGTTTTGATAAAAACAATAACCTATTTGTTTTGAGTTTATTGAGATCTGTATATTTGATATAGTGTATATTGTTTCTTTATAAATGAACACTTTATCATGATGGAAACTATAAGCATTGACCGCCCCGTAGTATTTCTTTAAACTGACAAGCGGCTATAAGACCTGGTCATCATGTGCCACTAAATCATATTTTAAACTAAAAGGGGGAAAGGTGGGAGAGAGAGAGAGAGAGAGGATGAAGAAGGTGTCGTCCCCATGTCGTTTGAGGAGGATTTTTTGCCAAGAAGCCTAAGGGGTGGTGTAGCAAGCATCTTGGGGACGGAATGAGGGGAAGCCGCCGTGTTTGCCGCCTCATACCCCTTAGCCTAATCAGCTATCGTCGATAAGCTACATAACTGAAGACTTGGTCCCATATCACAATGTTGATTTATATTAGCAACCACATTCACTGAAGTGAGTTGACATCAATCCATCTCAATCATCTTTCCTGCAACTCGTTGATGATAATTGCAACCTCAAGTTATGTACTAAAAACTCTGGTCAGTATCATGTCTAAATTTCATAACTTTTAATCGCAATCATACATCTTTCAAACATCTAGTACTTTTAATCATAATTATTAATTTGTATACATAATTAAAGCTAACTTTTATCAAAAAGTCACAAAAACTTAAAAGGGAAAAAAACAATTCTAATCCAATGTTAAATTGAAACAAAAAGGGTAATTATGTTGGATCAAGATTTAAGTTGGTTTTCAACATATATGATGTTCAAGGTTTGACTAAGATTTACGTGGCCTAACTAGAGTCTCAACCGTTTTTGACTATTTCTCTTACCATACCAAGATATTTACCTATGAATGTTTACCTCTTAAGAAGAAATATGACATCCACGACCATTAAGTCATCTTGGTGATGGTTGAGTCCCGTAATAAAAGTCTTTCATTTTATTAAATAACTATTAAGATAAATGTTTACTTTTAAAATGATAGATATTAATATATCATTGATCAAATGATAATACTCTTAAATAAAATAAATATTATCATAAAACTTAGAAATAAGTTAACTAAATGAGAACAAATAAAATATATTCTAGATATAGAAAATGTAAGGTATGATGATACATAATAGTTTGCTAGTTATTAATCCATAGGTGTACTTGTTTCCTACAAAAATGAGAGTTACAAACTTACAATTGGTTTGCGAAGCGGTGGTGACCCTTGACCACTGACCCTTCTTTGTCTTCACGGGATCCTTGGCTTTTGCTTCTTCTTTTCTTCCTTTTTCTCCTTCATAACTCTATTCTCACCACACAATGTCATTTTTATAAAAATATGTGGCATTTATTTATTTAATATCAAACTTGAAAACATATTTGACTAGTTTTTTTAATGTTTTTAAGTGAGATATATATATATATATAGTATTTACTTCAAGTCAGTATATATATATATATATAGTTTTTTTTTCCAATGTTTTTAAGTGATATATATATATATATATATATATGATTTTAATAATTATTTTGAATTATTATTTTCTATCTTTTAATTTTTACTTTCATACTTATGACCATCTACTATTTATATAATTGTTTAATGTGTTATAAAACTACTGTGTTGTGAAAATTCTTTAATTTATAATAATATCATCATATTTTGAAACGAATACCTACAAACTCTTTTTTTGAAACCATACGTCTATTGCACGGGTCCTAAAACTAGTATATATATATATATATATATAGGATTTAGTTCAAATAAAACCACTATTAAAAATTTTAAATAAAAAAAAACAATCATTCTCTTTTAACTGAAAATCCTTGTGCACCATGTTTCGGTACCGATAAATCATGGAATTCATCATATTAATTGGTTTTATCTTTAATGCATCAATTTTATATACTTGTTTGTACATTTGTACTATGTGAATCTTCGTGCATCAGTATTATATACTTGTGCTCTGTGAATTTTCATGCATCAATTTTATCATAATCCAATGGTCAAGATCTTATCATATTTGTTTTATTTTAATGCTTACCAGCCTCATATAGCACAAATATATACATTGATGCACGAAGATTTTCATGATGCACAATGATTTTCAGTTAAGATGATTATTTTATTTGTTTTATTTTAATACTTATTTTATTTGAACCAGAACCATATATATATATAATATATATATATATATATATAGAAATTAGTTTAAATAAAACAAGCCTTAACGTAAAACAAATAAGACAAAATCTGATGATGACACGTGTCCCTTGGATTATTAAATTAACTTTTAAACAATAAGGGTATTTTGGTATTTTTCAATCTATTACAAAGAAACTTCAGTCCATAAAATACGCTCATCTCTCTCTCTTAAAATTAAAACCCTAAAACATCTCTTAATCTTAATCCCAAATTACTCAGTTTTTCCCTCTCTCTCACTAACCTATCTTTCAACATAAGAACATCAAAATTCAACCAGAGTTTGGTTATGATCATACCATGATAAGAAGCAGAAATAATGATGATGATGATGATGCATGATGATGCTTCGAAGTACATATGTAGTTTCAACCTATATTATAGCCGTCATCCTCTCATGAGGTTTCAACCTTCAACCACCAGTGGCAACAAGTTTTTTTCCACTATGAAATCTGCCTCCATATTAGATGGGTTTCTTTTATTATACCCTGATTCAAACTTTTTTTGGTATAGTTGCCACATAAGGATTTGTAGTGTTTTTCAATGGTTCTGTGCATCAGTAAGTTTGGGTGCATCAGTAAGTTCGATGCATCAGTAATATGTTCATAAGTTTTGAGTTCGGTGCATCAGTAAGTTTGGAGCATTTATTCTCATGTATATTTCAATGGTTCGGTGCATCAGAAAGTTTGGGTCTCCAGTTTATTATGTTCATCAGTTTTGAGTTCGGTGCATCAGTTTTGATTTCGATCCATCGGTAAGTTTGGGTCTCCAGTTCATCAGTTTTGAGTTCGGTGCATCAGTTTTGAGTTTGGTGCATCAGTTTTGAGTCGGTACATCAGTTAGTTTGAGTCTCCAGTTTATTATATTTGGTTATTGAAATTTGATGGACTATACTGTGATATATTACATACCGTGGCTTTATGTATTTTGTTAGGTGTTGTTTATTATTTTTTTATTTTTGACGAAGTATGAACTTCATATATATATATAGATTCATGGTAATGGTAATTGTAATTTATCCTTTTTGAATTTTGTATGAATTTATTAAAAACGGTGATTTTGAATTCAAGTTTTTATAATACTTGGAAACTATTGGCATTAAAAGAGAGGATAGATGAATAATTAGTTAGATGCAAATTGCCATTTATACCCCTAAACTTAATAATCCTAATTAAAAAATCAATTAGTTAATTATTAGTTAATTAATATTGCAGATCAAGATCTAACGGTCCACAATCTGTCTTATTTGTTTTATGATAAGTTTTATTTTACAATAACTAACCCCTATATATATATATATATATATATATATATATATCTCATTAATTAAAAAATAGTGCCAACCACAGGGACCATTTGTGACATTAACTCTATATTTTAGATGATACATGTACAGATCAGCATCCACATCAGCTTTTTTAATGACGTGGCAAGCCTACGTGGCACTTAACGGAGGTTTGCC
>JAOXNX010000033.1:18868991-18884625 GCA_028566075.1 Solidago caesia
AGCAAAGAATGAGGTGTTCAAGACAGAACAACACTTCTTACATCGCAACAAACAACAAAAGGACCAGATTTCACATTCAACAAGATTCAGATTGAGTTGTAGAAACTTCCATGCCTCCTTCCTAGATTATGTATTTTTGATGCAGTCTTTTTTATAGGAATATTAGTTGACTGACTCGAGTCATTAAAGAAACTTGATAATGCATTTACCTTATAAGGGGTTGTTTACCTTTTACTTGCTCATCTGAAAACGGGCAGATTCCAGCTCCCTATGTGTGCTGCAAAATACGTATCAAGGCTTCCAAAAAAAAGTTGTTACCGCCGCAACGCGCGGTGGTAACCAACTAGTATAGATATCAAGAGTCATGACTGCGGGGATAACTATCCCCAAATCAAAATATTAGCATAGTCTATCTCTGTTTTGGTACCAACCTTCTCCCACTTTAAGCTTCTATTCAACTTTCCTTTTGCCTTAATCACCAATGGAAACAACTAAAAATTAAATGATTGCTTAATGAGTACATTCATATACATATACACATATCATGGCCAACACATGAGTAGCCTTAAGACATTAATATCAACCGAGTCTTACATAATATTTTGGGAAACTTATGTATGTATATTAGTATAATTGATAACACAGTAAACATAAGAAGATAGTTAAAAGAGATAGGAGTGGGAAAAAAAGAGGTGTTCAGATAGAGAATCAAACTTTCAGGCCACAACAACAGTAGATCCAGCTAGCCGACCACCGTAGAAGCACCTCTGGCTAGCCATCGTCGATCACCACATAAGCTTTCCGGCCAGCAACTGCTCATCACCTATGCTTGATTCTATATCTAAATTTGGTTTTTTATGGTTGATTATTGTTAATTTAATTTTTAATTGAAGACCTTAATTTTTCGAATGAAAACAAACATGCTTCTAAGATTTTTGATAATGTCGTCATACCACGTATGAAATAAGACATAAGACATATCAGAAAAAGAATACATCCTATTCTACATAAGGATTAAATAAATGAAGTCGGTCAATTAAGCCATTTTCGTTGTTTTTATTTTATCTTTTATAGAAATTTAATAAATGAAGGACCACTTGTTAGGTTTTCATTTTTCTAAGATTGTAAGTATCGTTGTTAGTGGGTTGTAACTTGTAAAAAAATTGAACAAATACAAATAAGGCCTTGTTCATATTTATTTATTTAACTTAATGAATGATTTATGAACGAATAATAAAAGTGTTAATGTTTGTTCATTAAAAAAATTAGTTTGTTTATGTTTGCTCGTTTATATGTGTTCATGAACGAACACAAACAAACATAAACAAATGAAAACTGGACAAATGGACACAAACATATAATCAAAAGCATTAAGATTTAAATTCAATATCTCAAGAACATCATTAATTCATCCCATTGGATATCTCATCCCATCCCAACCCAAAAATATACTTATATATCTCTACTTCTCTACTACCTAATAAAACAAATGCCCCCTCCCCATTTTCAACAATTCAGCCTTTAAAAAGTCTTAAATACCCCTCCATATTCTATACTAATCTATTCAAAGCAACCATGAACTACCAACATTACCCCTAATCTTTTAACACCCCTGACAACAAATCTATCGTATCTCTTTCACGTCTTTCTTTCACACACGCCCTAGCAGCCACCACACCTCTCTCTCGCCACCACCAACTGCCATCCCCCTCTCTCTCTCTCCAAACATGCTCCTCCGGCACCACCACCGTCCCCCCGCTCTCCATCAACTCCTCCCCTGCCGCCATCGACAATCACCACCACCCACCATACAAGCCACACCACCGCTGCCAATCACTACCACCACCTTACACAGATTTGATGTATCCGAAACTTAGTTTTTCATAATTTTTTTAATCAGATTTAGGGTCTTATCAATTATTTGCCTAATCTTGCATTTTTTTTTTCATATTTGGGGTCGTCGCCAATCACCACCACCACCATACACAGATTTGATTTATCGGGAACATATTTGTTCGTAATCTTTTAACCTTTTTAATCAGATTTGGGATCTCATCAATTATTTGTTCCTAATCTTGTAACTTTTTTTTTCTTCAGATTTGGGGTCTCATCAAATCGGTTTCTTCAACAACGTAGATTCATACATCAATCGGTTTCTGCACCAGATAGGTACTGTAATTTGTTTGAATTGACATAGTATGACCTTTATTATTTTTTTCACTATCAAACATTAAAAATTTGACATTATATATTGCAGTCTGGTCATTTTGAGTGTACCAAGGTAATTGTTAAATGTTTTGTTACCTGCTTTGTATTGATGTTGTGTTTATTTTATGTATATATGATTATATACGTATGTAATTTTTTTTTAATGATGGGCGATTATTATGTTTGATGTTTGTATTCTTGCATATTTTATTCAGAAAATATGATTATCTGACGTAGGCACGATGATTTAGTGATTTACAATCCTAGCCAGTTTTGTGAAATAACCGATTAGTAACTCATTTCCATCTGGCTCTGTTTTCATTAAACATTCAGTATGAAGAATTCTCTAGGTTGGGAATAATGATAACGTTCCTAGAAGAGAAGTGGATTACAAGGTTTATTACATTCATAGATCTTTTTTTCATAGAGATCATTTAGACAATCTAAGAATTTTGTCATTTTGTAAATCTTCTAATTTATATGATAACAGTCTTAACGAAATTGCATGTAATGTTTATAAATAATGTTTCAGGTTGATTTGAAAAAGATAGCTAAAGAAACACATGGTTATGTTGGTGCTGATCTTGATGCACTTTGCATTGAAGCTGCCCTTCAATGCATTAGAGAAAAGATAGACGTCATTGACTTGGAAGACGACTCTATTGATGCTGAGATATCGAATTCTATGTCTGTTACAAATGAACATTTCCAGACAGCTCTTGGAACCAGACGGGTTGCTTTGCGTGATACTGTATGTGTATTTAACCACGAAATATTGGTTTAGTTAGTACTTAATGCTTCACTTTGAAGCATTTCTTAAATGTCTTCACACAGATGTTTATCTTACTTTGTCGGATGTTTCTAAGTTCCATTTCTTGATATCTTGATCACATGAACTATACCCAGTAGCTATAGGTTGGGTTACGGGGTTAGAGTTAAAATGGACAATGTTTTAGAATGGGTCAAAGCAACTCCAAGTCGGTTGACCTACTATACTCGGCAGCTATAGATTGGAGGTAGCTTTTGTACGGGTTGAAACAGACTGGGTTAGGTAGACCTGGAATGTCTAAGTTACTTAAATGTAGTTGTGCCTTAGATAAGATTACAATTATTTACTTTTTCACATGTAACCTAACTTTTTGAGTAAATTCATTTTGAGGGTGTAATATATGGCTTTAGATTTAGGGGGTGGTCTGTCCTATGTGGCATTGCATATGAATAAGTTGTACCGTACCAAAAAGACTACCACTTGGTTATCTGCGATTTTAATACTGTATGCAATAATTAAATAATCACTTTTAAAGCACAATGCCATGAAGCTATGTTTAACTACGAGTAATCCTGCTATGTTAACAGGATGGAATCACCATGTCGTATCAAAAAGGAAATTCCATGTCATCATCCCAATCGACAATGGATGAGCAAACCAATTGAGGAAGGTGTTCTCGACCTTCAAATACACATTTTTCACTGTTTAATAATGTATTCACTTGAAGAGTTTAATCAAGACAATGAATCAATTGACTGATTCTAGGAGTGATATTGATATATACATAAATGTAGACTATTTGTATCAACATGTTTTGATAAGAGATAGATTTTGTTGTGGATGAGTTTGAAGTGAGAATCGTTTTAGAGAGTAAAAACTTTACAAAGGAGTGCATCATCAGTTTTTTCTATTAGCCATCCCAACCTTGGACAAAGCTAGAAAACACGCACACACACAAAAAAAGACATCTTGAGGAATAATAATAATGAAAGCATCTTTTACATACTTGCGCATCTTTAGAGGAATAATAATCGACATATTCACCAGCCGCTAACATTATACAAATTCATTTTTATCGACTCATAATAGTATCAGATAAATCATTGATATCCAAATAAATCGAAAATTAATATATGTTAATTGAAATGCAAATATAGTATTTCCATCTCTACTCGCCGCCGTCACCACCACCACCAACCGTCGCCGCCACCATCATAATCTTTGCCGCTGCATCGCGCGGGTTTCCATCTAGTAATATAGAATCAAGATCATATACTTCAAGATCTTAAAATTTAGAATTTAACCCCTAACACTATGGACGGTGTATTTTTTTTACACATTCAGATGAATGGCACTAACTTAAATTCAGTTGAATACCACTTATCTAAATTTACACATTCAATAATATACAACTATTTAATTTTAACTAAATAAAAAATGGATATCTACTTATTCCAAATTTGTTTACAAACACTAGGCAGCCCCACTAAATTTGTTTAGATTATACAATATGATGAACTTTAGCCACAAAAGGTTGCCACCTAGCGTATAAGACAAAAAAATATTGCTTTTTAATTTGCTCAACCTAAGGCCATCTCCAATGGTTGTATGCCCACCAGTATGCATACTGAAGTTTCAGTATGCCACCATTGGAGCTTCACGTTTGCCACTCCAGTTTGTTGCCCAGCATTTTGACATTTCAGTATGCCCAACGTTTATATATATATTTAAGTATATAATAGTGTATTATTTCAGTATGCTGAGTTGGAGGCAAAATAAGTTCAGTTTGTTGGTTCAGTATGTTGGAACAGTTTGCTGACGTGTTGCTGAGGTGACCGGTATGTTGGGGCATTTTGTAAAAGCCATTGGAAATGGCCTTATAATAAATATCAAATTTTTAGACTCCCAAAGCAAAACCTAAACGAAGCTAGGGTTATACTTCATATATTCCAGGTACATTATATGATATTATATGTATTAATAATAATTTGTACACTTAAAATTGTGTATATTTTGGTTTATGTATATAACGAAACACCGTATAATGGATATTAAGGTGAAGATTTAGTCCTCCACCATAATTGAAGCAATTTTTCAACAGAAACCAGCTACATCACCAAGTTTTGACATGATATCTATAGACAAACAGGTAAAACACTTTCGTCAATGTTTCAGTATTACATTCTTTTATTTTGATTTTAATTACAATTGAATTTACCGGGTTTTTTTCCATATATTTTACATTTGAATTTGAAACGTCTTTTGAGTTACGTATATTTAATATTGTCTTGAAAATATCGTAAACATTCCGTGTATTTGACACGGGCTAAAATCTAGTATTACTTCTAAACTATTCACCAAGATACAAAATTAATTTGAGAGATATGATGCGACACGTATTTTAAATTTACTATAGATCTTTTTATGTATCTTTCTTCAAGAAGAAGCACGATTAATCTTCTGCTCTCAACCAATTTAGTTTTTTAACCGTTAAGTTTTTGTTTCGATATATTGTGTTGATAGAACTTTTTGGATACTAATTTATTCGACTCTTTCCCCATAACACATCTAATCGGAGATTATCATTAAGCTTCAAAGTATTTTCTTTGGGGAAAACAGTAGTTGTACACATCATGCGTATGATTTTTCTCACATCCTAAGGTAAAAAAAAATTTCTTTAATTGAGCACGTGATGAAAAGCTGATGTGAGAGCAGCAGCATGGTACAGCTAATGTTCCCATCATTATCCTTTTTTCTTTTTACCAAATAACACTATTTTCAATATTTTGAGCTTTAACATAATGGTTTAGGTATATCTTAGATTTTAGCCAACACGTCAACATCCTTAAAATTAAAAAGGTTTTTATATAATTTCATTCATAATTGTCTCTAACGACAAATTTTATTAAGTCACCCCAATAACTGCAAGGTGGCTCTCCAAGTTAGGTAAACGCCTATGCCCAGGTTTAAACCCGGGACCTCATGAGAGACAAGGTCTTCTTAGCTCTCCTTTAAACCACTAGACCAAGAGCTCATTAAAAATTGTTTCTAATATTAGTTTACACATATTTGGGTACTTTTTATTACGTAGAATCAAGTCATCAACACCAACTGTTGGGTTTGATTAGTTTTGGCAAATACAGATTGACTCGAAATTTAGTGCAAAGCGACAATGTTTTATCCTTTCCAAGTCTTCAATAAATCCTCTTGATTATCAAAATAATTATACACATGCATGCATTGTTTTCAGTTTTTTTTTTAATTTTGCTTTATTATGTAAACAGTTATCTTTAAAAATTAAATTTAAGATTGAAAAAATAGTTTTTATAGACAAAGAAAAAAAACAGGATTAACGTAGAGCGTCTCTGCTAACATAGTAACATATACTTCATATGCGATTTCTCACGTTTTAGATTTTAATAAAATACCAAAGGAGATAGGTTTATTACTAATTTACGGGCTCAAGCTTACTGATATCTTCTCAAATGAATCTATTGTTTTAAAAGGCATGTGTATTATCTATTTCGACTTTAGGGGCTAGTTATTATAAAACAAACATTAAAGTAAAATAAATACGACTATTTTATTTGCTTTACTTTAATACTTATTTTATTTGAACAAAAATTAATGAGATTTTTGTTTTTGTTTTTACAACCTTCATTTTTTCAAGATTTATTTTTCATTATATTTGTCTGAATCCGTTCAAAAGTACTTTATCTGTACAAAATTAAATTTTCGATAAATATGTAGGTCAATAAAAACATACATGGTACAATTGTGTACAAACTGAAAAATATGTTAGGTATTTAGACCTTAAAGCCTTCTTTAAATGTATTTTTTTTTGTCAAACTTGTAAAGATTAAATATATTAAATCAGACCATGTCTGAACTATATTTATATTTTTAAGCATGTTTATATGCTTCTTAAATTAGTCACACTATTTTTCTTTCTAAAATGTTAAATAGTACTGTTATTAAAAACCGAAAAGTTATTCACAAATAAGGGTCATAAATACAAATGATTTAGATTTTGTCCTTTCCACAAATACCAACAAAACTCACAAAAAGTTGCGTCACTTTTTCCCGTTTTTCCCTCTTTTTAGACAAACACAAAATCCCGTTTTGGAATACTAAAACGCTAAATATATATTAAAACTCACAAAAAAAAAAGAAAAAAAAAAAAGAAAGAGTAAATATTAATACAGTAGTAAATATAAATACTAGTACTAAATTTATAAATACTAGATGGATGTCCATGCAAAGCCGCAATGAAGATAGTGGCAACGGGTGTTGGTGGTGGCGAGTAGCGTAAGTAATTTATATAAAGGTAATTAATATAAAGGTAATTAATGTAAAGGGGGTAGTGTAGTTATTTTAAGAGTTAAAGGAGATAGTGTAAATTAATAGCCGTATTACATTAAGTGGAGATATTTAAAATAGTAAATAAAGATGAGGGGCATTTTAGATAATTTTTTTAAAATATATGGGTGGGGAAATGTTATATATAATATTATAGATTATAGACCAGTACTTAATTTGCTAATGCGTGCCAAGTTATATGGGCATGTGTTAATAAAAGTAGTAAATATAAACAGTGACGGTCCTGAGGATTTAAGTACTCAAATCGAGCCAGGAAAAATGTTTCTATCCCTTAGCGAATTCAAATATATAAATAAATTTTTTAATAAATTATGAATAACGTTATAACAATATTTATATTTTAGTATCTAAAATGTTATATAGTTATATTTTAGACATTAACTAATCAAGTGAAATTGGGGATAGGGGTTTCTCATCGAGGGGTTTAAATTGGGGATCTATTCGGCGAGGGGCTCTCTAGCGCGGACCCGATTAAGACAACATATGCTAGACCTCCTAATGTTCACGAGTAATTCACACCTTCCAAAAAAAAAAAAAAAATCAAGTGACACCAATATATAACACATTATACATTATAATGTATAATATATATATATATATATAAATTTTAAGATTTTAAGATTTTAAAATTTTGTGCCCTTCAAAAAATTGTGTTCAGACCGAAAATTGGGTTTGTACATCCTTTAGGCCTCCCTTGAATATAAATACTAGTACTAAATTTTTTTTGATTAATCCTCTTACCAATAACGCATCTTTTTCATAATTTATTTATCAGATGATACTAACCTATATATCATATCTAATATTTAATATAAAAAAAAAAACCTAAAATCATTATTGAGAAAGTAATAGCCCTTAGATGAATTTATAAAATGATTTAAAAGCATTAGATTAATTTGATGATATTATAGATAGTTTTGTTTTATTTAAGTATCAATGATATAATTATGGAAAATCATATCTCCACTATTTTATATCATTTTTCTTCCTTAAAATCAAATTTTAAAGTTTAATACATTACTAATTTACTATCGCATGAGCATATCCGATTAAAATTATTTACGTTATATTTTTTTCATGCACTAAAAGTTAATCTTAGATGTTATTTTAGGCTTATAAATTTAGTAATATTTATCCTATGTTCTTTCTAAAATGTATATTTTAAGTTTTCATTTTATGCCAACCATAAACTTATCTATATTATTATATAAAACATCAATCATTCCTTTCTCAAAAAAAACAATTGATCTACCCAAGTTACCACTCTTCTTTATTCACTAATTTAAACATCTCTACTTAATATACCTATAATATCATTAATGAAATAATTTACAACATAGATCCCCCAACTCCTAAAATACCTACACTACAGCCTTTTACACAATTACTTTTACATTAATAACCACATCGTCGCCGCCGCCGCCACTACCACCATTGTCGCCGCACTACGCGGACATGCGTCTAGTTGCAACAACAAGGACTAAATATTTATAGATTATAAGTGAACTTTCAAAATTATTATTTACTGTAACAAACTATAAAGCCTCAACGTTTAACGTAAATCATTTAATTTCCGTTTTGACTCTCACTTTTGACATGTATATTCTTTTTCTTATAAAGTTCTCACATAATCTAAATTAATAATAATAAAAAAAAGAAATAAAATAAAGAAAAATCTGTTACGAGCTTTGTTCAAGATTAAAACATAATAATTATGCTAGGCCAGTTAAGACCTATGCGATGCATGATTTCAAAAATATGCATCCAATGTTAAAAAAAAAATACAAAAATACATTATTCTAATATAAGTAATCATATAATACATTCAAATAAAAAAAATATATATATATATATCGCAATACACTATTAGAAACAAAATGAATAATTAATAAATAAATAAAAATACACAAAGATAAATATGAAATAAATTGCTTATATAATAAATTGCTTATACAATAATTAATGCAATATTTGAATTGTTGTAAATCATCATGTTAACCATGGTTAAAAATTCTCTTGATAATGTTTAATTTTTGTTTATGTATTAATTTATTTATTTTTATTTATATTTTTCCTTTCTAATAAACATGATAATATATTGAGGTTCAAAAGTTCATAATAATACGTGTACTTTAAAATAAAACATGTCTACATATAAAAAATTTCAAATATTGTAAAGTTTTACATGATATGTGAGTGCTTAAATGCATATATTAACATTTATGATTTTCACATTTAATCTCACCATCTTAATGTATGAATTTTTGTTTTAACCACCGCGTATTAGAAGGGAAATAAGCTAGTATGATTTTTAAAATAAGCTTCGATATTCTGAAAATAACAAATAATGTTATGAAATCACTATATTTTTCTCAAACTAATAAGATATCAAAATAACATATCAACCTTTTATAATACAAAGTATATCTAAATATCTAATGAAGCCTATTACTTAAATAAATAAATATTATGTCATAAAATCAAATTGATTGGGTACAAAATATATATCATATTCATTGTCTCTCTTTTCCCCAACTTTAATTATTGAGAGAATAATAAGATAAAAAAAAATATAGTGTAAAAAATTGATTTTTTTGTGTACGGCCAACAAAAAGAGATATTTTATTAACAAGATAATACACTACAATGTTTGAGAGTAGATTAAGAATGTACATAAGCACCATAAATTGATCTTAAACTCAAGATACAATAACTATAGCCTTATAGGTGTATTAAATGAAATATTCGATATGATTAGTAATCAATGTTCGATTAGGATTATTAGTGACATTCTAAATCACATGTATGGTATTATTTTTAAAATTTGTGGTTAGCTAATGATTACATTGGAGATCTATTTTACGATGGAGCTCTCTAACGCGGACCCGGTTAAGACAACGTATGTTAGATCTCCCGACATTTACGAGTTCTTTACACATTTAAAAAAAAAAAAGAGGTTAATAATTATATTGAGCTTGTAGGGGGAAAGGGCGTATATTTACACTACCAAACACGCTATTTCTATACGTTACTTATTTGCTAACAACTTCTTTAACAAAAAAAAAAAATTGAACTGAAAAGCATTAAACTGTCATCATAACAAATATAGCATTTATTCCAATGATCTTGTCGTTCCTTATTTTCAGGTTTTTTCATAGATAGAATATTTATAAATACAAATATCATTAATCATCAATATAAAAGCTAAATGACATCTACATTTTATTACATAATCAAAACAGAATAAATTGTGTAAGCATAACTATATAAAGTTTGTATAACACACACAAAGTAATTTTCACATGGTCGTCAAATTTATTGGACCAACATTTTTTACCTCATGTATTCAAATTTATCTTTGCGAGAAAAAACAATATATTATAAGATTAAAGTTAAAATGTAAAATTTCTTTGGTTGTGTGTTATGTAAAAATTATGTGTAGTATAATTATTAAAGTTTTGTTTTTATCTAATGATTATGCCAAGCTACTCAAAGGAACAAAAGTGCGATTCATGTTCGATTTAAATTTAAATTTTGCATTGTCGTTACTTCTGTCATTACAAGATAATTTTGTTTTATGTAATTTTTCTTTTCAAGTTAACTATCAGTACTTTACTAATTTAAATTGTTTTAACATAGCAGCAAGTTAAATTTATTTTAACTTTGGAGAAATACTTATAATACGCAATAAGTTTCTTCAACAAAAGTTTAACAAGTTAAATAAATGCATTATAAAGATTATACATCATAAATACATTATAAAGATTGAAAAAAAAAATTAAAAAATACATCATAAAATCTTAAAAAAACTTCATGAATTTGGACAACATATCTTAACTACAGTTAGCATCAAGTTAAGTTAAATAGAAATTTATTTTAAACATAAAGTGAATCTAAAAAGTGTTTAGTACATGAAATAAAGAAAATGATATTTCTTTAATAAAGATCATCCTAATAATGTACAGTACAATGTTTGTAAAGCATGATTTGAATAATATCCATACTATTTAATAAAGAATACAGCCCCTTTTAAATGTTACTCATTTTGGATATGCAAAATTTTAAATTGCCTTTAATGATTAAATTTCATCATTAATCATTTATCTTCTAAAATATATCCACTAACCACTTTACATCAATTACCTACATCACTCGATGCCGCCACCACCACCATCAGTCGCCGCCACTACCACCAGTCGCCGCCATCACCTCCAGTCGCCGTCGCATTGCGCGGGTACCCTGCTAACATATATATATATATATATATATATATATATAAATTTGGATGGACATATATGTAATTGTCTCCTTTTTTTTTTTAAATCGTAACATTATAACATGTATAATTCATTTATTTTCTTAATTTATTTATTTTCTTTCTTCATCCCATCTTATAATTATTACATTTTCATATATCGTGATTTTGTTGTTAGAAAAATAGATATCAATATGTTTTAGCCATGAAGATATATTCATTAAGATATGACTATTTATTTATTTATAAAATATCTTATTATTCACAATTAATGTGATATGTAAGATTGTAAGGTTGTCTTTTAATTAATGTTAATTAATGTTTATGCCAAAAATGGGAGTCATATTTATGTAGAAAATACATTATCTATATATGTTAGTTATTTAGTTTAATGATTGTAACTGTTTTTATAAAATCTAAATCTAAATATCTTTTACTATAACTAAGTGAGAATATCTCTTTTTTAGTTAGAGTTTAAGAAGCTATGTCATGTCATACAAATAATGATGTGACACCTATGTGGATTAATGTTTGTTTAACTATATAGTATTATATAGTATTTCTTATTTGAATTTTTCTTTATAAATTTATAAAAAAAATGATTTTCACTTTTAAAAACTAATTGTTTAAATTTAAATGTTTCAAATGTTAATGTCAATTTCAAATTTCAAACTTAAAACTTAAAATTTTGAATTTATTCTAAAAAAAATAAAATATAGTTTTCAATTATATTATAACTCAAAACAAAAAGAATGTTTATATTAATTTTTTTCTTTGTATCTATTTTGTTTTGATACATATAGTTATGAATACTTATTGAGAAAGATGCATATTGAGAAAAACGCATATTTATTGAGCTTTCGTATAATTTAAGAGATTTTATTGAAATTGTATACAAAGAAAGTTATAACATTGCTTTTATCATTATTTTTATCTATCATTGTGTTGATAATTATATATTTATTTCAACTATAATGTGTGTAGTGTTACCACATATTTGTATGCCTTGGTTAACATTACTATATTTTTATATCTTATGGACAAGATATCCATTTAATGGATCATTTTTTTTTTCAATTTACACTCCAATATTAATTTTATACTTCGTTCGCATTTCATATAAATATATACTCTATCGATTATATTATCACAACAAATTATTGAGTCGTGCATCGTTCGAGTATAAACCTAGTTAAATTCTAGAATTTATGTTAAGTGGATACCACTAGAACAATTTTCCTAACAAGATATATATCAAGGGTGGTTACAACTAGAACATTTCTCCTATAAAGGTAAAAGGTTTAGAGGGTGTTTGGGTTAGTTTATGTTTTGACCTTGTGTTTATTAAGAATAAGAAATTTATGATTTTTTTTTCATAAGCTAGTAAGTTATTTTTTAGTATTTGGATGAGCTTATGTAACTTTACACGTGAAAGTTCAAATAAGCTTAAGGTTATCTCCAATGGACTTTGCATCTCAGTATGCAAACTGTAGGTTCAGTTTCATTCGGTTGTAAGTTCAGTATCATCTATAATTTGATGCCTCAATTTGAACCCATACAAACCGAAAACAAAGAAGTTGTGGGGCCATACATCTCAGTATTTTGTTTTTTACCATTGAAAGATTCTTTGGAATTAATATAATGTTATTAAATATGCATGATCAGTTGGTATATATTCATGATCAGTTGGTATATATTCACATATAATGTAATTAAATATGAATGATGATGTGGCGTGGACAAACTGAGTTTCAGTATGTTGGGTTGGAGGTAAAATGAGTTCAGTATGTTGGTTCAGTTTGCTGTAACAGTTTGCTGACGTGGCCGGTATGCTTGAGCATACTGAGTGTGCCATTGGAGATGGCCTAATAGTTAATCGTTCAAACAATCATATAATTAGATTTTGAATTATTGATATAATCAGTAGTATCTCTACAATATATATTATATTATATTATACGGAGTATAAACCATATGATCTTTGTTTTAAATTTCTAAATACATAGAAATTTGTATGTTACCTTTCTACTGTTTATTAATTTATGAAAAAAAAAAAAAAAAAAAAAAAGCAATACCAATTAAACTGTGATCAAATCAAAATAAAATATTTATTTGAAAAGTCAATACCAAAATTTTTTATTACACAACTACCATAGAACATAATTATAAGCCGTCGATCGACGAAGCCAGATGCGACGACACATAGCCAAGTGTTGTAGACTTGTAGCTGAAATTCTGAAATTTATGTTTCAAATTTAAAATTTTGATTTATACTTGAATTATAAAATTTAAAATCATCAACCGACGCATGAATAGGATTCTACTCTTTATTTTTATTTTTTCATAGTTGACCATTGATACATAAACATAGAAATTTAATTATATTGGGTTTCACAAATAAATTTAATTAGCAACGGTTTTGCACAAATAAAAACGAATTCATATACAAAACTTAGATTTTTCTACCTTGTGTCATAAGAACGTTTGTTAGAAGTATTTAGTTAATTCAAAAGTCAATGAATATGGAGTAAAAGAAATTGTTCACAGTCGAACGAATCTCTTTCCCATCTATGTATCTTTGATCACTTCTGCATGAAAAATTATCGTGCGAAAAATTATAGGTTGGCCAAGTTTCGAACAGGCAACCCATGGTTGCGAAATATTCGATTCTATTCTATTCGATTCTATATTCTACTCTAACAATCATCAAACCATGAGTATTATAGCTACTATTCATATATTATAAACTACTATTCATATAAGATATTCAAGTTTTGATGTACTAATATACAAACTATGATGATGTTATAAACGTGAGATGTTACTTACAATGAAGTGAGCATTTCAAAGTAAACAAACAGGCTTTGAACTAAGAGGCCATCAGTTGTTGGATGGGTTAAATGACAAACCCAAACCCAGACCCAATTTGGGGCTTGGGAAAAGGTTGTAAGTAAAACAAATAGAAAATTGCCAAAAGTGAACAAGACAAACAAAGTATGCCTTTATCACACCTTTTATCATTGTTTCAACCTATGTCTTTCTCTTTTCCAACTTTTGTCATAAATGTTAAGTCATTGACTTTCTATGAAAATCACGACCTATAAATTGCGGGCCATGTAACCCGACCATAGAATAAACGGTAACCCGACCACACCACATTCAGCAGCGATGTCTCGTAAGATCCGGCCCGCATTAATGGCTCACGAACCACCACGCTTGACCCGCATTAAATGCGCTGACCCTTTTGACCTAACAATCAGCAGCGACATCGCTGTTGATTCCCACATCGAAAATAACATTTAAACGTCCTTTTCTTTCCTTCTTCTTTCCCTTTCACATTCTTCTTTGCCTTTTCTTTCCTTCTTCCTTCTGCTGCTCGCCGAAACCCTTTTTTTTCTCACTTTCTTCATCACCGGAATACAACATATTCCGGCCACTTCTCCGGCGGACTTTTAGCAGCGACTCATCTGGACCACTGTCGTCAACTGCCACCGCCACATCAAAGTATGGGCACTTTTGTTACAGTTTTTAGTTTTTTTTTTTTAAGTACGGTTTGTATGTTTAATATGCTCTTTTGTTATATGCTTTAATAGATATTTGGACCACCACCGAATCACCAGAAAAACCGCACTCTTCCTTCCTTTTCTCCGGTATGTTTATAATCTAACTTTTTATTATTATGCTTGTTGTAAATGTTATGTTAATATTTGTAAATGATATACGTATTATTATTATTTATGTTGTTATAATTTTGTTAATATGTGTACATATTATACGTATTGATATTTGTATATATAATATACATATTATTATTTGTGTATATAATATTGAAATGGTTTGTTAGTTGGTAATATTTTTTGATGTTATTATTATTGGGTATATTGTTATAGTTTGGTATATATAAAAAGTAAAGACATATTGTTATAGTTTGATTAGTTTTAAAAAAGTGTATAAAAATATTTATAAAAGTATATAAATTTAAAGTATATGAAAGTATTTCAAAAAAATTATAAAATTTTTGG
>JAOXNX010000033.1:18888394-18899551 GCA_028566075.1 Solidago caesia
TCTCAAGTTGATGGCTACAAAATGTAATAATTATAAATTAAGTATTTAGTGAGGCTAGAAAGTGTAAATTATTGATGAAAAACAAAAAAGTGTAAATTAGTGATACTTTTTTTTATAAATACTAATATACTAATATATTTGGATAATGATTATTAGGATTTTTAATTTATAATTAGATTAATAATGGCATTATCAATTTTCAATTTTGAGGATTAAAGAACTATAATTGGTCAATAAGTGGTTAGATAGTTGTCTTTTAGTATATATAAAAATTTGAGCATATAATAGTCAAGTTTTTTGGTTATTTTTTATTACCACTTTTATACCAACAACGACAATGATAATGTTTAGTACAAGTAATGTGACTTTGTTGCCACACTCGTTTATATATATCACATGCCATATATATAAAGATCCAGCTATTCGAGCGCAAACAAATAACACTCAATCCTACATTACCTTTCAACTATAACCATCTAGCGACATGTTAATTTTACACCATACATCATATCAATCAATCGGTTTAGATTTTCTATAAGTGGAGTAAGATCCATACGACCCATAATTAATTAATGGGGTGTATAAATCTTGATTTAAAATGTATCATCCATCACGTTAATTTCCTTTCCATGCTTTAAATATAAATCAATAGTTTATTAGTAAGATTAATTATAAGTATATTTTGTTTTTCTTTTATAACTTTAAAAATATAATGTTTTATAAAATTTTAAATATATTGTTGTGACATGATTATTATTATCCATGTTTCGATATATTTTATTCAAACCTGAGTACGGTTAAAAAAAAAGATATATACTTTTTTAAAAAATTTAGTATACTTTGTTTAAACATATATAATTTTTTCTTATAACTTTTAAAATATTTGTCCTGTGAACTGTTTTACAAAATGTATTTCCGTTGTTTTACCAAAAACATAATATGCTTAAGAAAATTATACTAAACTTTTTGTAAAAAAAATATATATATTTTTTTATCCGACTCAATTTTGAATTAAATTTACGTCAAAACATTGATAAAAATAAGCAGATCGCAAAGGTATATTTGAAATTATAAAACATTATATTTTAAAAGATATAAAAAAATCAAATATGTTTAAAATTAATCTTAATAATAAAATAACGGTAATGTGATGTACTGTGATGTGATGGGTTTTTGTTGATGTATTATGATCTGATTGGTTTTAATTGAGGTGTATTAGGGTTGTCAATACTCGATCCAACCCAAAACCCGACTAGAAAAAAACCGGGTTAGGGTTGTGAAATCTCGACCCGTCAACCCGCTAACCCGCCACCCACTAACCTGATTTTTTTCGGGTTGGGTTCGGGTTGACCCTTTGGGTTAACAGGTCGACCCGCCAACCCGATAACATTTTAAGTTTATATAATTTTTTTAACAGGTAGACCCACCAACCCATTTGACCTGTCAACTCATCAAACCACGACCCATTTGACCTGAAATGCACCCACCAACCCGCCAACCCACAACCCATATGACATATTTGACCTGAAATCAACCCGTCAACCCGTCAACCCACTAACCCATTTGACCCGCCAACCCGAAAATCGACCCGTCAACCCGCCAACCCGATTTTTTTACAGGTTGGTGGGTTGAGTCTGGGTTGACAGATCGTAGGTCAGGGTTGAAATTTCTGACCTAAAACTTTTAGTGGGTCGGGTTAGAGTCAAAGATTTTCGACCCGTCAATCCGCCAACCCGGACCCGCTAACCCGAACCCGAACCCATTGATAGCCTTAAGGTGTATGGTTTTGAAAAACGACGTATCAATCTCTAACACCCTTTATAAATTATTTAACCTTTTTTTATTCTATTTTCTTATTTATCATTTTGTTGATTTTAGGACGGGCAATTTTTGACACGGACCTGTTAACACGATACGATACGACCTGGTCTTAACAGGTTTCGTGTCTTAACAGGCCCGGACCTGTTAAGACACGAAAAGACCTGTTAAGACCTGTAATATATATATATATATATATATATATGTACTAAATGAAACCTGCTAAGGAACCTGTTAAGACACAAGAAAACCTGTTAAGACCTGTTAATAGGTCTCTTACTAGGTTTCTTAACGTGTCTTAACAGGTTTCGTGTCTTTAACAGGTTCCTTGGCAGATTTCTTAACAGGTTCGCTGGTTTAAATTTAGGATTTTTGTTAACAGGTCTCTTACCAGGTTTTTTATCGTGTAACCTGTTAAATATCGTGTCGTGTTTGTATTTGGAAAAATTGACACGTTTAGTTATCGTGTCGTGTTCGTGTTCGACCCAAATAGGTTCGTGTCTTATCATGTTCGTGTTAACAGGTCGTGTCGGACCTGTTATGCCAGCTCCAACAGGAAACACCATGGCCGGCTATGACATGGGAAGAGGTGAACGACCGGCTGAGGCCCGATTTTTTAGGGGGCCCGATTTTTTTTTCCCATGTATATATATAAAAATTGTATATGTAATTAATTAAGCACATTACAAATCCAAACAATTATCTAAAAATTAAAACATATAATTTATCCGACATAAAAAAGCCCACTTATACACCTTTTGTATATATATATATATATAAAACTTATTGAGCGCAACTTCTATCTTGGAAAACAAAGCACGTCATTGTTACTGCATAATTCTCTCTCTTTATTGGAAGGTAACATTTATATTTTATATAATATAATATATCATTATTCTAGTTAATAAAGCAAACATACCGTAACGGTTTGTGTTTTTTGTTGAACGTCTTTTTCTTATTTCGGAAGTATAGATTATAAAAATTGTTTTTTTTTTAGGTTTCAAGTTTTAGATTTTATTTAGTTTTATATATTTAAATTGTTTGTTGTTATTTATATTATTGTTTGATTTTATATCTCTATTTCTTTAACTTTCAAGTTTTGTCGTTTATTTATATCTTTAATTTGTTGATGTTACTATATATCATATAATAAGGGTAAATGGGTGGGAACCCTCTGGCCCCATGTACCGTCTTTGTATCTAGAGTGCACACCGCATAAAACTCATGTTCGGTGAATCATCATCCTTACACATAGATCACAAGATATAGCTTCTCCACTTGCCTTTGGCAAGTTTTGAACTTGTGACCTGCAGCATTCATCTGTGGGCCCATGTGGTCACATGGTGGCGGTACCACTCCATCTATTAATATATTGGTACTATATAATATACAACTATGGATTAGGTTAATTTTTTTAGAACTGTGAAATTTTATATCAAAATCAAAAACCAGCTCAAGGCGAGCGACCTAAACAGTTACAAAACTATAAGAGGGTTTGAATAGAATTGGGTGTTTTGAATTTTAGATTTGATTGCTAATGGTTTTAACTTTAGGTTTAATATTTGATTGTTATGTTTATTGATATAACACTTATCGCCGTTTTTTAAAAATTGGTTTATATAATATAATTTGTTGCGTCTAGCCTACGAGCCTTTTTATTTTACTCGGCCTAGGTCCAAAAATCCTCAGAGACGGCCCTGGTTTATGCAAAAAGTGAATGTAATACAATCATCTTCCTATTATACGGTGCAATAAATAAACATTTTCAAAAATTTTGTGTTTTTAATACGAGTTTTTTTTTTGGACGGGTTGAGTAATTGGTTAGAAGTGTTTAGAATTAATTTGAAAAGAAGTTTAAGATTCCAATTATGTTAAAATTCAGTTAAGAGGATTTTTGTCAAGAAAAAAAGTTGTACATCAATTTTTATAAAAAATAAAATAAGATTTTCATATGAATTATATATAGATAGAAACCGTTAACTACACTTGTATAATTACTTGTAAATAGCTACATATTTAGAATAATACTCTTTTGCCTCAAAATCATAATCCACTTTTCTCTATAATAAAACTGCATAAATAAGATAGATTATGGTTTTCAAATTATGCCTAGTTAAAGTTAGTATTATATAACTAAAAAATCAATTAAATATATGGTAGATTAAAAGCTTTTATTTTAAAAAAACCTGACGTATACTAATAATAATTTTTTATAAAAAGTTTTTGTCTTTTATTAATAAAAAATTAATATAAAACAGAAATAGAAATTTTATAATTTAAAATAAATAAATAAAAGTTTCATTTTTTTATTCTTAGATGGTAAAAAGCCAAACAACAACCTTTCTACAGGAAACAAGAAAATCCAAGCATAATAACCACATGTACATTGTGCATCAAAGATTATACATTTCAAAATCACCGTATGTATCCAGCTAAGTTTGTAATCATATCACCGCAAAAAGTAGCATTTTTTTAATAAAATTTTCTTTTCTTTTCACGTATCATCTTTTTGCTAACAACAATATAAATATAAATCCATCCATTGCCCTTTTCATTATGCAACCATCACTATCACTATCTTTTATAAAATCCTCTACATTTTCATTTTTTCTTTCCAAAACACTACAACAATTTCCAAAAACACACAATGCTATCTAGAGGTAATAGTGTTGTTTGGATGGATGATAGTAATGAAAAACATACTCAAACAAACAACAACAACAATGAAGTTGATGAAGAAAACACTTTCAAATCCATGCTTGGAGTTGATAATGAAGAAAATAACCACAACAACAATTGGTTTTTGCAACAACCACAACAACAAAACATCACTCACAACAACAACAACAACAATAATTTGTTGTTACAACAACTTGATTCTACTTCATCTTGTTCACCAAATTCATCTTTTCAAAACCATTTCTTTTTACCACCACCAAAGCCCATTTTAGGTCCACTTTTCAACAATCCAAACACTCCTTTACTAGATGAAACCTTTGAACCACTTGGGTATGGCAATAATGGAACAAATGGGAATGGGAATGGATTTCTTGGAATCAACCTTGGGAATGGCTTTTGTGACATGGGTATTTCACAAGATCCAAACTTTTTAAATACCCATTTGCTACAACTATCCGGAACCGGGTTCGGGTCACCCGGGTATCCATTTTCTGAAGATGGGTCGGTCTTAAACCGGTCAAAAATACTTAAACCTTTGGATAATTTTGCTTCAATTGGAGCACCACCAACTTTGTTTCAAAAAAGGGCTTTGAAAAGAAACTTAAGTGATTTTTCCGGCGCCAGTGCCGGAGACGGTGCCGGAAAAAGGAAAAAAAGTGGCGGTGGAAGTTGGGAAGATGTTGATAACTTGAGTTTGGATAATGGGTCTGGATTGAATTATGATTCTGATGATTTTACTATTAATGATTTTGAAGAAAATGGAATTAAATTTAGTGGTGGAAATAGTTCTAATGGTAATAGTACTGTCACTGGCGCCGGCGCCGCGTTGGCCGGCGGTGATGGTGGTGGAAAAGGGAAGAAGAAAGGGTTGCCGGCGAAGAATTTAATGGCGGAGAGACGCCGGAGAAAGAAATTGAATGATAGGCTTTATATGCTAAGGTCTGTTGTGCCTAAAATCAGCAAGGTAAGAATCAATGTCTTATTTGTTTGTTTTGTTTTTATTTTATTTTGTGTGCACTTTTTTATTTTGTTTTATACGTAACAAAACGTTGTACATAAAATAACTGTCATTAAAAATTACTGTAATTATCAAGCTCATGTAGCTGTACGTAAAATTACCCAACTAAACGAATGTCAATTGAATATATGGATAATAATTGTGGTGTGTCATGTGTTTATGAATATCTTTCATGGATTTCTTTATTAGTTGTAGTTAACTACTTTTCATAAATAAAAAAAAGTTGTAGTTAACTTTATATTATTTTTTTTTTGTGAAATCCTATGAATAGAATGTAGCATGGGTATTAGTGTATTTATTTTTTTATATTATTTTGGAATATTGAAAATACTTGGCGAAGAAATTGTTGTTCTAACCATACCTCTTAATATTATGGTTAACAAGTAAAAAAATATTATACATGATAGTTGATAATTATTTTTAAAAATCGTTAGTTTTATTTGTTTCTTTTCTAACAGTTATTATTTTTTTTAATTTTTTTTTTATATCTAACTCTTTAAAAATGAATCTTGATGAAATCCCATGATAAAGATGTTTTTCTCAATATATTTGATAGAATTCTTTAATGATAAGTATTAAATTATTAAGGCATATATTTCATGAAAAACATTTAATGTTGTTTGATTGCAGATGGATAGAGCTTCAATTCTTGGAGATGCAATTGAGTATCTAAAAGAGCTTCTTCAAAAGATCAATGACTTGAACCATGAACTTGAAGCAACCCCGTCAAGTTCTGCATTGACACCCACCGGGGCCGCCACGATAGCAGCTGCCGCCACCGGTTTTTACCCTCTAACCCCAACTCCCACCAGTCTCCCTACAAGAATCAAAGAAGAACTTTGCCCCACAACCATCCCTAGCCCAACTGGCCAACCTGCAAGAGTAAGTATTTACATTTACACTAGTATACAAACATAACATATAATCAGATTACTTGAATTATGATTGTTTATTTGATAAAATGTCGGTTTTTTTGTGGTTATTTTGTTTAGGTTGAAGTGAGGCAGAGGGAAGGAAGAGCAGTGAATATACATATGTTTTGTAGTAGGAGGCCTGGTTTGCTGTTGTCAACTATGAGAGCTATTGACAATCTTGGTTTAGACATTCAACAAGCAGTGATTAGCTGCTTCAATGGCTTCGCTCTTGATGTTTTTCGAGCTGAGGTTAAAATTAAATAAAATCTTTAGGTCTTTTTGATCCATCCAATTTATGACCATTTATCTGGTATTGATTGTGGGTCTTTTTTGCTTTTGTAGCAATGCAAAGAAGGGCAAGATGTTCATCCTGATCAAGTTAAAGCAGTGCTGCTGGAGTCTGCTGGTTATCATGGTGTCGCTTGAGTGGAGCTGAAGTAAAATCGGGTGGTTTAGTGATGTTGGTTCATGGTGCTTAGTTTCGGGAAGTAGTAGCTTTAGATATGAAGGTTATTTTCTTTGTCGTTTTAGTTTGTTTTCTTAGGTACGGCCGGATAAGGATAGTAATATTGGCTAGATTTGCAAATCATACAAGGCATTTTGGATTTTAGTCGTTTATGTTCTTTCAATGAATCGTTCTCTTCTTTTAAATCTTGTATGCGTTTTGATACATCTTATACTTGATTTATGTTCGCGTATGGCTGTAGCAAACGAATGACGTGTATGTGCCAGCCTATGTTTCGTAAAGGTGACCCCATATCGCCTTTACCTGGAATGGTGGCTTTCGGCTCAAGGCAAAAGGGGAAATTTGTTGCTTTACTATGCATAACCGGATAAAAACAGAATTCGATATAGGGTATCGAATCTCCCAATATCACTCATGCTCACAAGTTTCACATTTCTATCCGGCATTTTCCTCAAAAACACTATCATTGATCATTGATCATGCATTTGGTGTCCTTTTTTGTTTACCTTATAATGTAACCATTTGATTACCTAATATATTGGAACCAAAGCCGAACAAAAATCAAACAGTATGCGAATTTAAGTACCCAAAGCCAAAATTGTTGCATGACATCCGGCAATATATACAAAACTAGAGAAGGCATGGTGGGCTGGGCTCAGAGTTTGAGGCCTAAGCCTAAGTATTTAATAGTCTTGTCTAGCATGGAACTTTAAGAAATGAAGATATAATTTGGAAAAAAAAAGTATCCAAGGAAAACAAATACAACATTTTCTTAATAAATATATATAGTTTAGTTAAATTTGATCATATAGCTATAACTTATCCTAACTAAATAGTGAAAACAATTCACGAAGGTTTTACGAGACACTATAAAGTATAACAACACAGGACCACCTAAGCTTGGCCATCTTGTTCATGTATAACTAGTAAAATACCCACGTAATGCGCGATAACAAAAACAAAAAAAGTGTTACTTGAATTGCAAACATATAGTATAGATTATAGAATATGCATTAACGATATATAAACGTAAAGAAAAAAAAAAACCTTTGTAATAAAATAACAATCAACAAAACTATATTTCATAATAATTATATAGTTCACGAACGTTGCTGGCCTAGAGCAACTTATATGCATAATAGGATATAAAGTATTATTTGATGGATTCATTTTTTATTGTTGATGATTGTTGATGATGAAGATGAGTTGAGTTGGTTAAAAAAAATATATAATCTGTTTATATAGATAATTGAATGCTGTAAATATGGATGATTGAATATTGTAAATATGGATGGTTAGTGGTAATTGTTATTGACCTTAGCTTTGAAGTCAACACAAAATAAATTCCATTATATATCCATACGTGTTTACTTACTGAGTTGGTAGGTAGGGAACCACAAATATAATCTATTTATTTAGATATATCCAATTACTTATGAAGTCAACCACAAATCAATTACATTGAAGCACCACAATCCTTGCCAAAATTGTGAAATTGTTGAAAATTTTCAAAAAGTAAGACGGGGGCTAATGCTTTATTAGGTAGTTTAGATTTAGATTATAGATAGATATTAAAAAAATTTAACGATCGAAATTTATACATGTGGAAAAAAACATTTTAAAAAATAAAAAAACTAAAAGACCTCATCTCACAATGCACATTGCGAACTTTTCAACATAACAGTGTAGCACAATGTTTTAAAAACCGGTTCGACCGGGTTCAAGAGGGGTGTCCAGTTTTTTAGGTTTGGTTTTATACCGGTTTTTCCCTGTTTCCAACTGACCGGTTTTTGTCCGGTTTTTTTGCGATTCAACCAGATTTTATTTTATTTTTGAGTTTTTTTTTTACAATTATTTTTTATGATAATTTGTATATTTAAATATTATTTTTAGTTGTTTGTGAACTTTATAACTTATATTTTATTTTATTATAACCATTTGGTAGTTTTTTTGAATTGTAATTGTATTTTGACAAGTTTGATAGTATTTTTATAAAAAAAAAATAAAAATACCCAACCGGTTGAAACGGCCGGTTCGACCGGCCCCGTAAAGTTTTCCGGTATACTGTAGCACCCTTCGGCCTCCCCTAGTTTTTTATTTTGAACGACAAATTTGAGCTCAACAGCATTGCCTCTTCATATACCCAACTTTAATTACAGAGAAAACCCATTTTGAAAAAACCCTAACTCTTCAAAACTTGCATATATCCAACCCCAACTTCAAGTATCTACAAGTCTCAAACCCATTCGGCCTCGTCTAGTTAAATGCTCCCTTTAATTTTTCTTTTAGTTAATTTTAACATCAATTATTCAAATTGTCCAATTATTAATTTATTATTCCTATTAGCAATCATTTTCTCTCTATTAATTTATTTGATTACCTCTTTTGCACTCAATCCCTCCCGTGAGCAAATGCTACTCTAACATCTGCGTTCATATGAATTCTTTACTTTTCAGATATACTTAAATCAATGTTTTAAAACCGGATTTTTGGTTCGGTTCGATGGTTCAACCGTTTGGTTTATTTTTAATAAAAAAAATGCTATTAAACTTGTTACATTTCATTCAAAAATATTATCAAATAGTTATAATCCAAAGAAAATATATGTTTTACTGTTCACAAACAACTAAAAATAATATGAAAGTATACACATCATCATTAAAAAAAAAAATTTATATATATATATTTTTTCAAAACCGGTTGAACCGGAAAAACCGGCCGGTTCGAACTATTGAACCGGACCACTAAAAAACCGGGTTTAAAAAACCGGCCTCTCGACCGTGAACCGGTTTCACCCGTCGAACTGGCTGGTCCGGTCCGGTTTTTAAAACATTGAGTTAATAGTGAAATTAATACATCAAAATATTTTAATTAAATATTATTTTGGTAATTGTCAACATCATTAATCCTAATATTTTAGTTATATATTTGTCTCAATATATTAATTTTGGTAAATTGATACTATAATTTTATAAGAAGATTGTCTAACCTGTGTCATAAAAATACATATAAGGTGTAATTAATAAATCAAAATATTTTTATTTTTTTTTTGAAAAATGAAAAAAGTACCACTATTTTTCTTGAAAAATATAGTTTTCATTTTCTAAAAGAATATTTGATACATTAATTACAAATTTTTTTTAACGATAAATTTCTTACAATACATATATTACTCCCAAATAATCTTAAATATACTTGTGTCAGCGATTATACATGTTTTTATACCGAAGAGGCACAAGTGACTTATACCCCACATTTGGCACATTAATTTCAATTTATGTGTGTCATTATTACACATGTTAGACGTGCTTTAATTTCACCTTATATTATTAAGAAATAGTGACATAAGATTGGCAATGATCCGCATGATAAGTACGCTTCTAACAATAAGAGTTACTTTGCCTGTTAGTATGGTGGTCTTAGGTTCAAATCTAAACATAATGTAGTTTAGTAGAATATTTGGTGTATAGTATATTAGGCTTTGCTGTTAAAAAAATAAATTATCATAAAGCTTTTTTAAAAATCTCCTCCAATGCATAAAGCTTTATAAAAGCTTTCTTCAACGTATATGTCTTATAGAGAGTAAATGCAAATTACATTTAAATACTATATATACTCCATGAAATTTTACCAACCCGTTGGCTCATTACCGAAAAAGCTTTCCATTACAATGCAAAAAAGTAATTACAAAGGATTTGTTAAAATAGTACAAAGTTTTTTATTTATTTTTATTGTAGGTGCTCTTAGCCTAGGAGATGCAGATTGAAAATGAAAATCCTTAAAGCATAGATTTTCAGTTTTAGCCTATTATATCCTCTATTAATGGAACGGGACGTGAACAGTGAATTTTTGTCTTTTTGCACGAATCTTCCGTTTAGAATATATATTTGTTACAGCAAATAATAAACAAAGGTTATGCTGGAACAATTGGTCAAGAACCCACTTTTGTACTATTGTGTCATGGTTTCGATTCCCAGCTTAGCCTTTTGTTTTTTTTTTGGTATTAATAAAACATCTTAGTACTATATATATACTAAACACCAAAAGCAAAACAACAAGGTTTATAGAAAGAATGACTTGCTACATCCTTTTGTACAAGGAAGTACTGATTTCGACCCAACTATCTCTTCCTATCTTTTTTTCAATGATATTTGATTTATATTTAAGTTTAGATTTTAATCGGGTTAATAGTTTGGGCTTCACATAAATGAAATAAATAGATATTAATTTTTATTGGTTAATTTTTTCCCCCTAATATGTTT
>JAOXNX010000033.1:18899651-18917780 GCA_028566075.1 Solidago caesia
GCAACTACATTATTTGTTCTTTGACATAGGAAGTCCCCCAATGAAGGGGTTTGGGCCTGGTAACCCCAGGTTTGAATTTTGGAGGAGGCAAGGGTTTACCCCTATTAATTGTCGTGTCTTCAGGCGGATTAGTAGGGGGTTTCCCCCCATCGGGTATTTGAAATAGGCATTTCCGTTTCGAGGGAGCTCTCTAGAGCGGACCCGGTTTAGACAACGTATGCTAGACCTCCCGCTGTTGAACCGCGACACGAAGCACTGATAAAGAAATTCACCTTTCAAAAAAATAAAATAATAAACACATCCCTTCATATCAACAGAAATTAATTAGAGGTATAATGTACGTTAACATTATTTGAACCACGAAATAACAATTTAGATTCAGGGTCTCCAACCCAATTGTGGTAGGATGCAACTCAATTCTAGTAGGATACACCTAGACCCCATCCTTTGACCTTGCCATGTTTACCGGATTCAAATTAACTCAAACGAACATGCTTAACTTGAAATTTTATGAATTCATTCAAGTAAATTACAATCACACTTAACATGGCTTGATTACACTAAAGGTATCAATTATTATGTTCAGTTTTATATACCAAGGTATACATCAACCTATCAACGGAATACACCTTAATTAGATGTTGAAATAATATGTGTATGTATTAAACATGATAATATCTTTATGTAAATATCATAGGTAAGGTATAGGTATTTCAAATATAAAGTTGTTTAAGAATATAGTGCCGAATTTTTGAGGCCCCATTTTATTTTATATATAAAAACCTGTTTTTATACCTCAAATGAAATCTAATTCTATTTTTCAGAGCCTCCTATTTACTTTTTAAGTCAAATTGTAAATATATGAAACAAAATTGTGTATAAGCTAAAGTACTCTAAGTGAGTATTAATATGTAAAAGTTATAATCGATGACGCCTCATTTCATAAGTTCGTTTTATGAGACAAAAATGATGATTGAGATTAAAAAGATTTGTATACAACTCATTATCATGTACATAAAAATAAAAATAAAACATTAACATATTATTAAAAAAATCTGATAATGTAACAAAAGAATTAATAAAAAGAACGTTAAATATAATACCTACATCTATATCTATATCTATATCTATATTTATATTATGAATCAAATGTATATGTATATCTATATTATCTTATGAATCAAATGGTTTGATGTCTTTATTTTTAAAAAAAATTAACATTTTCTTATTTATCATATCATTTAATATCTATATTATATATTTATATTATTTATGTATTAATTAATTATATATTATTTCTATAACACATTATAAAATATTTAGCCATTTCATTTTTCTCAAAAAAACTTAATGTACCTATTTTACCCCTCTAATCTATTATTATTCTATCTTTCAATTCCATAAAATACTCATATTACCCTTTTAATAACATCAGCTAAAATACCAATAATAACCCCATCCCGCCACCACCACCACCATCACCATCAGTCGCCACTCATGTCTCGCTGCCGTCACTATCGCCCAGTCGCATTGCGCGGTAATCTTCTAGTATATATATATAATACTCATAATATATACTTGTAAAACAAAGGAATCAATCAAAATCTTTTTGTTCAAGACTCTTCAATCTCTTTATAATGGAGAATTATACTCTTCTACCATGTACAAAAAAAAAGTTCAATTCTGTGTAATTGGACAAGATTCTTCAACCCACAAAAAAGGTTTGATACCCCCATTTTTGGTCCTAAAGAAAAAATAGACAATTGCCTAACACAAATGTACGATCATAAATGCATAATGTACAATCCATTTTTATGCTTTCAAGATTATCTTGACAAAAGCCTATTTTTGCTCTCTAAAAAGAAAAAAAAATAATATATATAAATATAAATAATTATATATATTTTTAAATTAAAAAAAAGGTCAACAAGAATAAACTCATGTCATGATCCCATCATGCTGACGTCATTATACTCTAAAGTCAACTTCCACCTGCTGCAATAGTATTCGCCGTTGATGTCACCGGAAATACAACTCCGGTGGCCGGACCGACAAGTTCATCTAACCCATCAAAGAAATCTTCATCGATTACCATATCGAAGTTGTCGTCGTCGGTGTCGTTGTCGTCGGTTTTTTCCGTCGCCGGAGATTGGCTAGTCGGCGGAGACACCGGCGGAGATGAAATGAGCTTGTTTTTTGATGATGGGTCTTCTTCGCCAGAGGTGGTGGGTTTGTTTCTTGTACTTCCGGCTAAAGAATTCCGGTGAGTCGGAACTGGGTGGCTGTGTTCGCCGGTGTAGGTGACGATGAACATATCCGGGTCGGATCTATTTCGCTCCACTTGTTTTCGGGCCAAACAGCCTTTTGATGTACTACATCTATAATATCCCCTGTTCATCACAATTATTTATAAAAATTAATTAGTTTTTAACATTATTTTAAGCTCAAACTAAAGTGAGTATTATAATTTAGTTAGTGTATCTGTATCATAAATTCATAATTCAGTATTTGAAAATCGTAAGGAGAAAAATTATTGAGAAAAATTCCTTGCATTTTGATCTCGAATTAAATGAAAGTGATTTATACAAAAATAATTAATGATGATCATACTTTTTTCAATCACTTTTTCATAAATATTTATGAAAACATATATATATATATATATATATATATGCAAAAGTGAATATAAGGCTTGTCTCTCATACCTAAGCTTAGGTATGGAACCCCTCAAATACCAATTTTTTTAATATTTGTTGTATAATAAATAAATGACCTGAGCCCATGAATTTTATGGATTAAAAAACAAAAATGTGATGGTTCCATACATAAGCTGAGGTATAGAACAACCTTATATTCACCTCCCCAATATATATATATATATATAATACAATTAATGTTATTTCAAAATGCATTAATATATGTAGAGAAAAGGAAAGGAAATTCTTACACATTTTCTCTCAACATTAGATTCATTGTGTAATCAAGTTATAAAATGAAATAAATATATAACATATGAATTAAATAAATATTTACAAACATGTTTGCCTTAAATTTACAATTGGAAAGTAAAATAAAATGAGAAATTACCAACCTTGGATATGGAGAACCTTTGATGGGCTTTTGACCATATTTTCTCCAAGACCACACATCAGAAGATAATCCCTCAGCAGGCACTTGACAGATCCTTTTCATCTGATTTTTTCTGTTAAATAATAATATTAACTAATTAATTAATTCACAATCAATTATAGGGAATTTATAAATTCCAAAAAAAATGTTACACAAGATTTGCTTAATTATACTAATGTACAATTTTACTGCATGTGGGTATATCCGACAATCTCATATTTTTCTGTCCTATATACCATACATATACATAAAAAAATTGTTTTCATTTATCAAAAAAAAAAAACTAAAAATACAAAAATAATAGTAAATAATTATATACAAAAATATGAGATTTTAATTTTCCTCAAAATTTCCATATTTTAACAAAAGCCCATAAGACAAGACTATAAGAAATTTCAGAAACATGTTTTTTTTTTCTTCCCTTTTACCTTTTCTTGGACTTTGTACTTTGTGCATTAGAAGTTGTACATCTAGTTATACCAAAAGCTTGCTGTTTTCCTTGAATCTGTTTTTGCTGCTGCTGCTGATATTGCTGCTGACGATGTTGATGTTGGTTATCTTCATGACGATGAAAGGATGCATCTTGTAAACCACTAAGAACAGACAAAGGTGAGATTGGTAAACTTTGTGGAGAATGAGGTGGTTTTTGTAACTTTGGAAAGTCAAGGGGGGCGTTTAAATCATTCAAAAGATGTTCAATGCTATTGTCATTTCTTGTTTGAAATGGATCTGGAAAAAAACCCATAAAATTTCCATCTTGAAAAGATGTTTTTTGTTGGTTGTATGTATATGTATCTATAGGTCGCCATGAAGGCTGAGCTGCTGTGGTGTTGATGGTGGTGGTGACGGTGGCGGAGGAAGAAGATGCGGTGGAGTAACAAGCTCTGACCACCGCATGCAAGTCCCAATCAACTTCCATCGTTTGACTTTTTAGTTTCTGGGATTTTAGTGAGAGAAACCAAAGCGCTGACTTTTTAATTTTTAGAGAGAGAAAGTGTTGGAATGGGGGTTGAAATGGAAAAGGGGTTCAATTTATAAATGATTTTTTAGAGAGAGAAAGAAAGAACGGGCAGGAGTGAGATAGAAGGATACGGTCAGGAAAGAGAGATATTACGGGTAGCAGAGAGAAAGGGGCAGCTGGCTTTCACAAGAATCCTAGAGAGAGAAGGAGAAAATTGGGGTAATTGGCATTACCCATGGCCTTATCTTTTTGCTTTATTTTCTTTTACATTTTGGTACTCAAAGTTTCATTCTTGGTACAAAGTCAACACAATATGTTTTATTTTGTAGTATAAATATATTTGCCATTAACAAAAAAAAATTAAGAAAAAAAGTTATACATTTTATAGGTGATGCCTTATTTGATTCATGTTCAATTGTTTCAACAAACTGTCATAGTTTTAAGTTTTATATGACTGTCGGATCACCTTATTCATGTTTATATATGGAAACAAGTAATTAGCGTGTGTTTTCTTTCCCAGGGTAGGTGAGTCGTATTCTTGTCATCTGCATGAGATGATTTCTATGGCAGATAACACTTGTCGAGTTGTTAACTAATGTATTATGTAAGCGAATAATAGCATACTACAAATTATATAGAAAAATGATAATCGACTAATTTGGTATGCCTATAAATATGCCTAAATATGTGGTGCTGACTGCATGATCAATGGTTAAGTTTTAATGAGAGAAAAACAATAACTTTATGTAACTTCTCTTTCTGAAACTTAGGGGCCGTTTGGTTGGCAGAATATTTTTGGAGGAATTGGAATCTGTCAAAGGAATTGGAATTTGAAGGAATTGGAATCTGAATAAAATGAAATCTGATGGAATTAGAATTTGAATGAATTATAATTTGTATGTGTTTGGTTGACCGGAGTAAAATGGAATGGAATGGAATGAATTTCATAATATTAATAATAATTAAAAAAATACATTTTTTTAATTATAAAAGTAGAAAGTAATGTATGGCAAAAAAAAATAATGATGAAACAAATACCTAGCAATAATAGCTTGAAAAGATTTTGGAAAAAAGTGCTAAACTAGTAAAAGCTGGTGGATTAAAATGTGAAAATTGAAAAACATGAAGACCTTTTATAGAATTTGGGACATTTCTCTCTCCGAAAGGCTAGTGTGTTTTTTGTATTGACTTATATTAAAATGTCAAAGGGGTGTTGGGCTTAATAAAATCCAAATGTAAGAAAAGGTCAACACGTTCTCTTTGACATATAACGTTTTCTTTTGCAACTTACTACGTGCTTATCTAGTTTCACAATTATTATTTTTTTAAATTACACCTCCTTATCGTGTAATAAATTGTGCATATATTTTTAAGAGATGGAAATAAGAAAAGAAAAAAAAAAGAAAATAGAAGGGCTCCTTACTACAATTGTTTTTTCTTACGTCCGATGTCTGATAAGAACGGTATAATATCTTTATAAATTTAATCCATTTAATAACAATAATCAACCTTGTGTATATGTACAAACTTTGTGCTAAAATGTGAAAACATTCGATTAAAAGTAATGATACATAGGCCTAAAATCATAAGCTTAAACATGTCTAATCAATTCAAATATTAACACATAGATTCCAGCCTTTATCTTTCATTATCTTTACCTTCAATCTTGTCACGGGTATCATTTTTGTAAAATTAAATATGTAAGTAATAATCAAGTAATTAAGGGATAATTTATAAGTAGTAGTTTACCTTACAAATTTACAAATCTACGTCCCACTTTTTTCATATCCTCGACCATTACATAATTGGATATCGTCGTCGTTGTTGACGTCTAATTATGTATTTTATTTCATTTATACCAACTCCGACAAATAAAAACCTATACAATTCTTTGCAATCACAAAAACGTGTAACACCTATTATATCTTTAACGAGAGGTTTATTTAATTTAGTATTTTAACAATGGACATAATAGGTGTTATATATTTACATATCTAAATTATAACATTTACTAACATTTTAATTCTTATTTAAGAGATATATTTTTGTCGGTTCACAAAAATTTGATATTATTTTATTCGAAATAAGTAAAAATGACACAAAATGCGATTAAGACGTCCTATGATAAATGCATGGCCTATTAGGGATGGGGAAAAAAATAAAACCCGATGAAAAAACCAATACTCGAAAACTTCGGATCGGTCATGGCGAGCTTAACGGGGCACTAGGGGGTTTGGGACAGTTAAGGGAGATTTTATTCGGGTTCGGGGTAGGGACCGGGGCATGTCTCTCCCGACTCGAAAAATATATATTAGTTTTCTTATATTTTCAAAAAGAATTTGGGTAAGGTTTTGGGATAGTAACGGGTATCGGGTTGATTTTGAGTAAACCATTTAGTCCGATAGGGTGCCCCAATAAGATCTCCGATGAATATTGGATCAGATTTGGATATCATTTCTCTTATGAGTTCAGCTTCAGATATCATATTAACTTGTCCCATTGTCATCCTACGCCTTAGTGTGGGGAAATTTACACTTGGACCTCCTTACATATTATCATCCCAATAAAAAATAAATTAAATGTTACAATGAAGCAATAAGTTGTTTATGTTTTACTTAAGCAGATCATGCTTCTATCGACTTCAACAACTAGTTTTTGGTAATCATGTTAATGAAGATTGTAACCATACTAATTATTGATCTGGCCATTTTAAAACTTAAAAAAAATAAAATATTATACAATTTAAGTTGAAGATATAATTATACAATTTGTGTCTAACCGTTTAATGCTCCATGTTGTCACAACACCTCTCTGCTTGTTGTCATTTACTTGCTAACTTTTTAGAACTCAAAAATTCGTCAAGCACTAACATTTAATAGCAAATGAACAATTTCAAATGCCATTTCATATCGAGACATTTTATGATTTTATATCTATAATGCACGAGTGAAACTTAAAATTATGATATTTACGTCCCACAAACATATTAAAGGGTCTTTCAGTTTAGCTTTGTCTTGTGATCTAACGGTTTACAAAACGGGTCGAATATTTAAGTTTAAAAAAAAACTCTGATTTATAAAACAAGATCCATGACTACATACGATGACAGTTACTTTTCAATTATTTTATTACACTAGTTTTAGTCGGTAGAATATACTTTTCTTTCGGCATTTTAAGGATATCATTAGATATAGAATAATTAATATATCAGACAAATATATATATATTAGAAATTTATTGCACTTGCAGATAAATAAATAAAAGGTTTTGCTAAATACAGTCTTAAGGGATGTAGTTAAGGTGCATAAAATAGTTATACATTTATCGTAAAATTCAGGGGGTGGACTTTTGATATGAAAGGTACAATTATTTTACGCATATTAACTACAGTCTTTAGGGTTGTATTTAACATTTTCTATAAATAAAAAAGGTCAGTTAAATTAATCGGTCGAAGGCAAAGATAACACAGGTTGCCTACTGACGTGTTAAATCTTTTTACTTTTTAATTATGTACTTTCGCTTCAATTTATTTTGTTTCATGATCACTTATGGCCAATTAAATTATTGCTGAATACATAAAACACTGGATCATGTAAAGCCATATGTACCATGTGGATTAAATAGTATGAGTATTTTGGAACCAATTAAAGTCATCTACTGTCATTTTAATGAAATAAATCAATTATCTTAAATAATTACTAGATAAATCTTTATTTTAAATTATCTATCAGAAAAGGGAAAAAAAACATTATATATAGTATTTTTTTCATTTCAAGGTTTTTATTGATGATAGTAATAGAATAAGTTTTGAACTTAGCATTTGGGTATTAATTCAGTAAATTAAATAATTAATAAAAAAAAGTCATTATTTAAGATATTTATTAGAAAAAAATATATAAAGTATATTTTTTGGATATCTGAAATTTAAAAATTGATATCTGAATCCAAAAATTAAGATATCCGAAATTCTGGATAGCCCTTTTTTGGATCAAATATATACATTTTTGGTAGGGATGTCAATGGGTTCGGGTTCGGGTTGACGGGTTGAAAATCTCTTACCCTAACCTGACCTATTAAAAGTTTCAGGTCAAAAATTTCAATCCTGTCCCCCAACCTGTCAACCCGAACTCAACCCACCAACCTGAAAAAATTGGGTTGGCGGGTCAAATGGGTTGGCGGGTTGATTTCAGGTCAAACAGGTCATATGGGTTGGCGGGTGGGTTGGCAAGTTGGCGGGTCAAATGGATTGGTGGGTCGACCTGTTAAATTTTTTTATAAAAACTTAAAATATTTTCGGGTTGGCGGGTCGACCTGTTAACCCAAAGGGTCAACCCAAACCCAACCCGAAATAAATCAGGTTAGTGGGTTGGCAGGTTGATGGGTCGAGATTTCACAACCCTAACCCGATTTTTTTCAGATCGGGTTTCAGGTTGGGTCGAGTATTGACAGCCCTAATTTTTGGATAGCAGATTCAGATATACGGATATTTTGAACACCCATATGTGTTATATACTTTCGACAATTTTTTCTTCTTTTCCGTTAGTCAGTGTTAAAGCTCACAATTGAATATCGCATATGATTGTATATTTGTAACACTAATATGTACATTTTAAAATTGAATTTGCTATATGATGCAAACTTTTATGACAAAGAAAAAGATCGAATTTCAACAAAAAAACAAGAATTTCAAAGCCGAAACCCATAAACTAATATGACATGTGATTTTAAATTTAAATGTGGATCAAAACACAAAAATGTTATATGATTTATTATTTGTTGAAAAAAAATCCAATTTCGGTGAACTTTTTTTCTTCGTCTTGGGTGAATGTTGAAACTCGTAAGATAATATGACACGTGATTTCAATTATTAATGTATTTTTCTTGCTAAACCTTAACGATTTGTGATTTTGGGAGATGTCCATTACAAAAGGTCACTTTTATATTATTGAAAATTACCCTTTTAGAAAAACGGCTCGCATAGATTCTTGAACGCATGTTCTCATCAGTCATCACTCATCATTGCATTATGTTAGTATTTAGTTATTTATATATAAAAAAAATTAGTGTTCTGCGTTGTTCGACATTCATAACAGTTTAAAACTGGTGAAATGGTGAAAACTGAACACGATAATTGCACATGACTGCATGAACATGATACTGAATTACTGTTAAAAAATAAAGATAAATGGATGATAAATTTGGAGTGAAAGACAGCGATACACAAGTCTAATTTGATAGCTGAAATCCAACTACACAATCAAAAAATGAAAGGTATCAAATTTGCAAATAGTTTTAGAAGTTTTAATTATGGGTTTTTCTAACTAGTGTTTATAGGCACTTGTTAAAAACTATTAATTAATCTTAACTTAAATTTGTAAGTAATAAAATTAAATAAATCAAAACTTTTTTTTAGCATGATTTTTTAGTTTATATAGAAACATATGAGTTCATTAAACACTTGTAACAAGTGCCGATAGGGCATAAATTAAAAAAGCCCTTTAATTATTTAATTATGCTAAATACAAGAGCTTTACTTAATTAAACACAATAAATGCCATGTAAATCTTCAAAGTCAATATGTTTATCACATTAATTTTCAAGATAAAATATAATATATGTGATGATGTTAATCCCACTAGTAAAATACCCGCACAATGCGCGGTAACAAAAACCAAAAAGTGTTACTTGAATTGCAAACATATAGAATAGATTATAGAATATGCATTTACGATATATAAACGTAAAGAAAAAAAAAACCTTTGTAATAAAATAACAATCAACAAAACTTTATTTCATAATAATTATATAGTTCACGAACGTTGCTAGCCTAGAGCAACTTATAGGCATAATATGATATTATGATATAAAGTATTATTTGATGGATTCATTTTTTATTGTTGATGATTAATGTTGATGAATGAAGATGATAAAGATGAGTTGAGTTGAGTTGAGTTGGTTAAAAAAAATATATAATCTGTTTATATAAATGATTGGATGCTGTAAATATGGATGATTGAATATTGTAAATATGGATGGTCGGTGGTAATTATTATTGACCTTAGCTTTGAAGTCAACACAAAATAAATTCCATTATATATCCATACGTGTTTCCTTACTGAGTTGGTAGGTAGGGAACCACAAATATAATCTATTTATTTAGATGTATCAAATTACTTATGAAGTCAACCACAAATCAATTACATTGAAGCACCACAATCCTTGCCAAAATTGTGAAATTGTTAAAAAATTTCAAAAAGTAACACGGGGGGCTAATGCTTTATTATGTAGTTTAGATTATATCTAATGAAACTGATCAATGCAGATCAAATGTAAACTGTCCAGAATAAAAGAAACAGTGTGTATGCGATAGTGGGCAGTAAATGAGTCAAGTTTTTATACTTTTAACGAGTTATTTGAGCATGAATTCGTATAGGTCGAGTTTGAGAATGACATTAGCTCTGACAGAAAATTACTACTCGATCAGTTTCACAAACTGAACCTAAAAAACTATTAAACTAAGGGCTAATTATCTAGAAAGTACCTCAACTTGGACCCATAAACTGTATTGAGGTCAAAACAAACAAAAAAAAATTTTATATTGTGGGCAAGAAAATGGCAAAACCACCTATAGTGGGGCCGTGACTGGCTTCTGATGATGTGTAGCCGGTGGGTTGTTAATTTTTTACACCTATATGCCACATTGGAGCCAGTTGAACGAACTAGTTGAATTCAACGAGCCCAACGAGCTTAGAGGGAATGAGTTTTACGAGCTTTTGAGCTCTTGTTGGCTATTAATGATCATGAATGAGATTATTCGAGCTTGAGTTTGAGCTATTATGCAAGTATATCGAGCTTGTAAGCGATTAACTCAAGCTTGAATATTATTTACTTGATTTTTTTTAAAAACTCAAACAAGCATCAAGCTCAAACTTGAACAATAATGAAATTTTCAAGCACGAGGTGGATAATTGATAAACGCATTGATGATATAATTGAGCACAACCTCACTCAGTTCGACTCGTTTACACTCTTGGATGGTAATGAGCGTGTGAATATTTGTTGGAAACCAAGAAAAGGTACCCTGTGGAGTAGTAAACAAAAACGCGCAACATACAATCCCACCGGCGTGACAATCCACTACTAACTCACAAGTCATTACCGATCATCTTTTACATTTCCCATACCCATATAGCCATACCTTCATATCAATGCAACCCATCATCCTAGTTGCTCTTGGCCCATCCAAACTTCAGACATAACCAAATGGCTGTTCACACTTTGCTCCCTCCCTCCTTTTTGTGCATTTCAGTTAGACTTCGCAGTTTTGCAAATTCTCCCCGAAACTGGAAGATATCTCTGAAAAACAGCTTGAAAATCAATAACAAAAGCGCTCTAGTGTCAACATTATGTGTTTATCTATGTTCGTCATTTTCCCCATATATGATCAAGTGTTTAATATTCATAAAAGCACTTGATGACTAAACAATTTGTGAAAAATGACTAAAAAAAATAAATATATATTGACCAAAACAAACATTATTAGTAAACATTAGAAATACTTTTCAAAAAGGAATGAATGACAAAAGACCAAACTCCAATGGGTCATTCCATTCCATTCCAATAATAGTCAAAAATCAACAAGTGGGTTGAAAAGGCCCACTTCACAAGTCTTTGTAAAACTTTCAAATTTCCACCCAAAAAAACTTGATATTTTTTTCCAAAAAACACATTTCACTTTTCCTATTTCAACAACTTTTGTAAACTGGAATATTCCAACACACACGCATTTGACCCAACACAAAGTACCACACTATCATCTCCACTACTAAACATATCTGCTTCTAAATTCATCCCACTACATTAAATTACAAGTCTTGGCCCGTCTTCAATTTTCTACCAAGGCTTCACATTTTTGTCAAATCAAAATCAATTCTTCTTTTTTGAAATTTCTTGCGTGCAAGCTCTTCGATAAGTAAAACAACCATAATCAATTCATTCATTGAACTACTCATTTTTCAAGTGATTATTCTACTAATAATTCATATAATATATATATATATATACCCATATGCAAATGGTATAACAATAGAACTTGTTAAAAATCAAACTTTGCGAATTTTGTTTAACGAGCTAGAAGTTTTTATAAGTGGTTCAAATCATTCATGAACATCATGTAATTGATGCCTCCAATTAATAAATAAGAAAATGGGCTAACCATTGTAATTGAATATATATAACTTAATAGTTGGTAAATAATTACACGTACATATAAACATATACATAACTTTGGGGCCTTTAAAATCTTAGGGCATGTTTAGTTCTGTTTTCTACTTTTCTTGGGGAAATTTTTTTTTTAAAACTACAATTTGATCGCGTTTTCTGTTTTCCATGTTTTTTTAGAAAACAAAAATGAAAAACAAAAAGTATTTTCCCAAACAAAACGCGTTATTGGCCTTAGAGTTACGACATCCCCAATAAGAACATGTAGTGATATAGACGGCTATTTCGGATAAGCTTGTGAACGTTTATGAATTAAAGTTGTTGATGACCCGACTATTTCTAAAAATGGATTTGCAATGGCTCAAACATGTATCAACAAGAAAATGATCCCACAACAGCAGAAATCTTTAGTCAGGTTTTACTGATTCATACTACACAATTATCTTCACCAAATACACCATACATGTGATTATATTAAAATAAGATAAGAGATCCACCTTATAAGCCAATCGAATCTTTCATTCACATATAACTTGTGACAAGCATACAAAAACTGGAATACAGACTATGTACATGATAATACGAATCGAGACCATCGATATAGAGTCGAGCTCTCAATACTCGTTACGTTTATGTATATATATAGGGGCTACATATCAATATATTTGCCCCAAACGTCCAAAATTGGAAATATTATATTACCAAGAAGTTGAACCATCTCCATGCAACTTGAAATATTTTATTTAAGTTGTTCCGAGTTGCACAGTCCCTAATTCACCTACAACTTCAACCTGTTAAATCCATTACCATGTATCAAATACACTGCACTGGTGCGACGTGCTAGATTCTATTTAGAAGGGTGACTTTATATTAACAAAAATAACAATAAAAGAAATAGTTTACCTAATTACGTGAATCAACGCTCATGCGTAGTTCCTCGAGTCCTTTTCATCCATGCCTTCTGCAGCTGATGAAATGTCTTCATCTCTTGAATTCAGAGTCCCAGGATTCATTCGTTGAACCTCCTCTCTAGTGTAAATGAAAATCTTTCGAACCATGGCACAAAACTCCCTGCAGCGCATACAAGAGTTAGTACAACAGCAAATAATAAATCAAGTCATTCAAAATATAAATGGAACTTACTGCCACGGATCATCTCCAACAAGCATCATGTCCCCTTCATCATCTGTATATACGACTAGCCAATTCTTGTTGCGGCTCTTTAGTTCACCATTGAATTCAAATAACTTGTCTAATTCAGAGATTAGTTCACCGTAGTTGTTAAACTTAGTAAGGTCAACAGACCTACCAAGAGCCATCCCTTGCTTGTGAACCTGAATAATTATGCTTACAAGTCAAAACACCATTAAGATCATCTTATCTATAACTGTCTTCGCTCAAAAATGGGTTTCGTGTCAAAAAATTATTTTTTGGTAAATAGTCTAAACAGGTCGGGATCAGCTTACCCAAAATACTGTTTGTCCAAAAAAAGTAAATATTTTACAAAATTGTAAATTATTACTATGTCTTATGAAAGTCATACTATTTAATATTTAAAAAATCATTTAATTTGAAACGAAGAGATTTAGAAGGTTTACGCATTAAAAATAAAAAATAAAAATTTTACAAAACATCTTGGCCAATTTCAACCGGTTGACCTGTTTATTTTAAGCTCTTCTTTTAATGTGACCCACCATTAGAAATGAGACATAACACCATTAGAAATAAAAGATAACCTAATGGGCCAAAATTGCCCCTTCTAAAATCATACAAGCGGGTAAAATTAAAACAAACACCTTTGTACAACTCCTGGTAGAAACGCCTTGGAATTTCGCCTGGCCATCCCTTGCAAGCGGCTGGAAATTTTGGTATTCTTTATCTTGCTCTTTACTGTCAGGTGAACTATCGACAACTTTCATGCGCTTTGATTGTTCAGACCTAGGACCAGCCTCCAGTGAAAGGTATTTTTGTGACTGCAACCCTTGATGTACATCCGATGCATTTATATTACCGGCAAGGGGTACACCAAAGATTTTGCAGTTTCCGTCTGTAGTTTTCATGACATCATTTTCTTTAACCGATGAACACTTAGAAGGCATCTGAAGATATGAAGGAAGTGGTGGTGGCATCAGCCATTTCCCGTATGGCTGATCTCCACCTCTTTGATTAGAATGGACAGGATACTCGTCAAAAGCACTAAACCTAACATCTCTCGTCTGGTATGAAATTTCACTTGCTTGATGATCACTTTTCGTACCACCTCCCAACAAGCTGAGAGACAAATTGGAGGGAGTAATGGACCATGGATTAGAATGCAAATTGTATTTTCCTTCAGATTGTACCGAGAATTCATTTGAAGATCCATTGGTAGACCCGAAGCCTGATAATAGATCTGTATAGGAGGATTCGGTTGTCCTTCCAACATGTAAAAGTTTATCTGAACCATAACGTCGAGAAACAGAAACTGTGTCAACTTTTTCATCATCTATTACAGAAGGTACCCACTGCATTGGCCTATCACATGAATCTGACTCGGTGGTATCCACGAACGGGCCTCTCAAGGTCGATATTTCTTGACCTTGCAAGACCCTTGAAAATGCACTCGCTGGTGAAGGGTCTGCTGCAGCCATTTTTGTTGGGCCTATATAAAGTAAAAGTTGTTAAAAAACAAAATTCATTATTCAATAGTTACTAGATCACCCAACCCAACCCAACCTATGCCCTTTCAGTTTTAAGAGTTACTTGTCTTGACTTGAACCTGCATGGCCTGTAACCAACATTTTGCAACATTTAAATGGTCAGTACCTTCTCTAGTAAGAACAGAGGAATCGGGAGATGAAGGCAACATGTTTGGCCGGGGTCTTTTTTGTCTGTGCACTGGAAGTGGATTGATTGCAGGAGGCACAAGAGCAGGTTCTATTTTCCACGGAGAAACTCTCTCTGGACGAGGAATGGAAGAAGTTTCATCCCATCGTACCTACAATATCATACAAAAAACGTTAGGATCTGTAAAATTCATCAGAGAAGAGAAAAACTTCGAGAAGACTAGTAATACCTTTAAGCATCTCCATCTAGAATCATGCCATCTTTGTGAATCACGCTCTTCAGTCCCAACAATGGTTCCAGTAAATCTACAATATCAATATTAAAAATTTATAATAACAAAACCAAGAGACACCATATATAAGATGAATAACTCGAGTATAGGGATGAACTAGCGATACCTTTGCTCTGGAGCCTCTTCGCCCTCAAACCTCATATTAAATCTCATCCCAATAGAGTAATTGTTCTTGACAGATTCCATGTATTGATCATATGGAACAATGAACTCGGCAGGGCTAGTCCTGCAGATCCAAAGTTTAAAATTGTTAACAATGGAATGAGATAAATTATAAACGGGAGATCGCACCCCAGTTCAATGTTTAATAGAGGTTATATAAAATCCGATCGTTTAACATACCTCGGCTTGTAATAAACTGTAAACATCGTTCCTGTCTGAACGGCATGCCAAGCTGTTGCAAGGACTCCAAGGTGCATGCTATGGCTGGAAATGACCGATGAGGGTACGTTTGCTTGTTGTCTCATTGCACGTCTTACCCCGACACGAAGTTCCCCATTCTCGCCTCTGTGTGTTCCATTTACACATATAAAATGTTAAGAGAAAGGACATACAATAACAATACAAGGAAAATAAAAAAGTAGATTTCTTATTACCTTAAAAATATAAAAGCATCACCAGCAACAAGCCTTTTGGAACTAACAAAAACACTCCAGCCACTTTGAAGTAGATGCCGTCGTGGTTGACCTGCCATGAACAAACGATCATAAATTTAGAAACGCTAAGGTATGACGTTAATACATAATGATTATGACCCAAAGCACAGGATAAGATGCTTATACAAACTGGGCCGTATTCGACAATTACCTCTAAATATGTGCCTGAAACGCCATTCACTTCCATGTAAATCCTTGGCCACCAATTCTTGTGTGGGGGGTTGCCTCGACATGTCCTGAAAAGAGACGAAAGCACCCAAACCGTGAGCAACAACACCACAGACGGAAACTAACTAGGGTAAAAAGTCAATAAATTCAAGTAAAAGCTCCTAACCAACGGGGGGAGACATTCATCAGCATGGCGTCTCAAAACCGAAAATCCACCATGTGTACTAGTATCTGAAGCAGTCAACGTCTTGCAAAACGAATGCACACGAAACTGCGTCTCCGGTGGTGGAGCTGGATCCTTCTTTACAGCATTTTCGTCTTGCTAACATCACAAAAAAAGAGAAAAATCCAAGTCAAATCAACATTTTTATACAATATATAAAGCAAATCATACGACAAATTGGCCAAATTCATAATAAACTCACATTGGGTTCAGGCATCAAAGTAATTTGTGCAAACACTTCATCTGTATCTGGTTCAGCCTGCAATCACATACACATCCATATAAACTCCACCATGTCTACTTTATATAGGTATAGTTATAAATCTGATAATTTTGTACCTTCTTACTACTATAAATAAAATATTACTTATATCTTTTATATATATATATACACACACAGAAAGAGAGAGAATAAAATTGTACCCTGAGCTGAACGTTAACAACTCGGCAAAGTATTTTAGCCGGAAGGTTATACATCGGCATCTGTTGATCCGCTACTTGGTTTGTAGATGCCTCTACCTATTTCATTATTATTATTATTAACAAAATTATTATTATTATTCAAAGTTTATTACAAGTGGTAAAAATTTTACAAAATTAAATAATAACTAAAAAAATAAAATAAAAAATAACCTGTTCGATATGTCCTTGAGGAAAGTAAAAAACGAGGTCGTTTTCTCGAGGAACAGTAACTAAAGGACCGGCACAAGCTCGCCATAGATCCTTATACAAAGCTATATCAGCGTCAACTAATAAGGAACATTTAAAAAAAAATAAGAAGAATTAATTAACAAAACAAAATTTAATTTAAAAAAATATCAATAAATAGAAACAGCGAAAAAACAGGAAATAAGATTACCGTGACATGAATTGGCAGCTCCTTCATTATTATTGTTGTTGTTATTATTATTTCTATTTAAACAAACTTCAGATGACGTCATTTTTTAGTTTATATTTGAAGAAAGAAAAAGGTCTTATAAATTAAATCATCTGAAAAATAACAAAAAGACTGAAATTAGAGGTGTGTCTCGTTGAATCAGACAGGCACAAAAACAACAATTTGTGTGAATATTGTTTTTGAAGGGAAGAAGAATCAAGTTTGATAAGGAGGAGAGAATATAATAAAATCTTTTTGAGAGAGGAAAGAAGATTTTGGAGAGAGAAAGAGAAATGGGGATGGGAGGAGGAGGCTTGTGGAGAGACAGAAGGGTCAAACTGGTATTTGTGCAATCATTTCATTCGCGGGGTATAGTATAACACACACTTACTGTGTGTTTTTCTTTTCACCGGCTATCTCCGGTTGTTTTTACCGGGACAAATATAGTGTACAAGGAAACTTTGTAAAATATTTGTAAGTCTTAACCATTAATGCGTTCTAATTAATAAGTTATTACATACATAAACAATTTTTTATATATTAAATATTAAATATCAATATCTATGTTTCAGTTGATGATGGTAATCCAATACACATAATAATTTATATCCATATCATAAAAAGTATCAGTTTGTTGTTTCAGAATTACATTGTTTTATTTTGATTTTATTTACATTCTTTACATTTAAATTATCAATTTTTTTTTCTTATATTTTTAAATTTGAATTTATAAGGAATTTTATTTGCATTTATTTAATAATTCATTTTATTTTTAAA
>JAOXNX010000033.1:18957242-18980830 GCA_028566075.1 Solidago caesia
GATACCACACAATATCATACCATGCCCATACCACACCCTTGGCGGTGGTGTTCAAGTGTGGTATGGGATGATACCACCTCTCATACCGCGTCCATTGCCAACCCCCTTATAATTTGTCCAAGTTAGCTTTCAATTTTTTTTTGTTTTAGTTTTGCAAAGGAGTGTAAGCGTATTAAATTAGACAAACGTCAAATCCATTATTTTGTAATAGAAGGATACCTGTGCAATGCAGCAGCGGTGGCGGTGTCGTGGTGGTGGTGGTGACGCCGCCGAGTAGTATATGCAATTGATGTAAAAATAATTGATGTAAAAAGGGGTAGTGTATATATTTTAGAACATAAAGGATATTTGGTGTAAATATGTAAGAGGGTAATATAAAACTTTTAAAATCTTAATTATAAGACATTTTAAAAATAAAAATCTTCAAAATGCTTTGTAAGTAATTATAGATGATTCCTAATGGAATAAAAATGGAATTGGAAACTTGCTAGTATTTATTATAAATATTGCATTTATTTTGGAGATAATATATACAACAAATACAAATAACATGATGTATTTAATTTTTTTTATAAATTTTCTTTAAAATGTTTAATTTAAGTTTTAATTGAATTACTATTGAAGATTACTTGCACAATGCGGCGAGGCGATGGTGACAGCGGCGAGACGTGAGAGGTGAGTGACGACTGGTGGTGGTGGTGGTGATGGTGGTGATGATGGTGATGGCGATGGTGAATGTATTTTAGGGGATGAGGGTATTGCAGATATTTTAGGAGATGAGAATGTTGTAAGTATTTTAGGTGATGTTATTGAAAGGTTAATATGTGTATTTTAAAAAATTAGGTGATAAATAAAGAAATGTTTAAAATTTTTAAAAATACCAACTTATAAGATACATATACTCTCACAGTAGTAAAATAGTAAAGTAAATAAGGTCTATCCCTATCCATCCCGTCGTTCCACTCGTCATTATCGTCATTATATAAAGCCCATTGGGAGGGGCTCGTCTTGTATAGTCATTGTCATGTGGTGTTATATTTTGGAAACCGGTGGACAAGCATTTAGTGGGGCCGGAATATGGATGTGTGTATTAGTTTATTTGTTTTTTATTTGGGGAGGAAGAGAAAGAATGTATCTGTGTGTGAGTTTATAATTTTTTAATTGAGTTTATAATTTTTTAATTGAAGTAGTACAAACTATATTACATCTTTGGCGCGAAATCCACCATTTCATTTAAATCAAAACCTAGGGTTTGCTTTCAAAATTCTCAGAATCCTAAAAAATCATTAGAAATTGAATTGAATCGAATCGAATGAATCCGATCGAAGCTGGCTGTTACAACGGAAGCGAAGACGAGAGAGCAGAAGAAGATGAAGAAACCACTAATCATCTCCGTGATCGTTTTCGCCTTTCCACTATCTCTATTGCTCAATCCGAAGGTCTCTCTCTCTCTCTCTATATATATATTAATTCTTTATTTATATTTAATTGAATTGATTTTGTTTATTTTCCGAATGAAGTAATTGATTACTAATTGTGTGTTTCTGTGTGTGTTGGATACAGCTAAACAGAATAACATGGAGATATCGCAATCGGTTATCGTTTGCATATCGGATTTAGCCTTCAAGTATGCCGGTACTGCTTCCGTTTGATCTTTTATTCTCTTTGTTTGATCAGATGCGTTACTTGTTGAAATGAGTTTGTATGAATTTTAATTAATTATGTGAAATGAAGTTTGTATTTATAGTTAGGAACAAAGTTGTTTTGTGTTGTGATTGTAATAAGTATATTGATTTGAGGTTGATTCGGTGTTGCATTTAATCGCAACTGCTGATGCTTATTGCTCATTTCTTTGAAGATCGGAACTAGTATTATACGAGTAGTATTTAGGGGTTGTTGGTTTTGGAAGCTGCAAGAGAAATGAACATGTCAAATCATTGTATTTGGCTCCTTTTTTTGCACATATGTTGGTTGATTTGAAATGAGGTGTATAAAATGACTAAAAAAACTGACAATAGATTTTTGCCGAGTTATCCGTTTAAAGTGACTTAATTGTCTTCTTTCTGTAGTAGTACTGTTTTATAGCATTAGGAATGTAGTTTCAGTTCAACTTAAAAAGTATGAACAGTTAATCATGGACATGGAGAAACCATCATGAACACGCTCCGATAGTCTATTCCTGACCAGAACTTGCTTCTAGGTCTAGTTATTAGGTTATTTAGAGTGTGGCAACAATTACTAAATCATACAGTAGTCGATTTACTCTTTTTCTCAGTGAATTGGTGGCTTGTGGACTTGGCTGCTGGATATAAGTGATCGCAAGTGTTTTTGAAACCTTTTTATTGTTTCTTCTTTCCATATTGTACTTTCTGGCGGGATCAACGGAACTCTATGACTTTTAATAGGATTATTTTTATGTGTTCTTATGTCCCCGAATTATGTGTCTACTTTCCTCATCAGTTTAGGCTGATGATTTTGTATTCTTAAGTAATTAATATGTTAAACTGGGTAGACAAGAAATGATATATCGTGAGTCTTACCCTATTATGGGTTTCATATAAATGCATATGATCTTGTGCTGGAGGATCAATTTCCTGCTGTGTATACTTTGCGGTTAAAACTGTAAGTTTTTAAGTTGAAATTTTAATACATAAGCTCATTAAAACCTTGTTCTGGTAACCTGTGTATTAAGATAGTTGGCTTGAATGAGCTTGAGAAATTCTGAACCTGTTGGAGTTTCGATAAATTTGTCGGCATCTGTATCTTTTACCAATTCATGACCAGGAATCCAGGATAGTGTTTTAAGTACAGGTGGTAAAATGGGTGGGTCAGTAACAAGTAATTTTGATATGGCCCAAAACTGGTCGGGTTGAGTTGACCCATCCACATATTATTGTACAAGAATGGGCAGTTTGAGTGGCCAAAGCTGGTTGGGTTGGGTTGTATTGGGTTGACCATCAATTTATTATTGTTCCCTTTTTCTGAATTTTATATTTAATCAGTGTGTTCAATATGTTAAAAAGATATTAATAATTAATACCTTCTATGATATTAATAATTAATACCTTCTATTTCTAATAGAGATCTACCCGTTGTAAAATGCAACCCAAATCAGCCTATTTCTAAGTAAACATGCAACTTCATAGTTTTTACTCTCGATAGTTGCCGTGAAAGATTAACAATGAGTGTGTTTCGTAACCACAGAACAGTTGGCAGAGGATCTTGAGGTGTTTGCACATCATGCTGGCCGAAAGTCTGTGAATATGAATGATGTTATAATTTCTGGTATGTCCATCAAATCTCTAAAGCCTTTGGTACATTTTTTGTTTGATGGAACTCTAAATGCAGATTTAGTTGACTGGAATTACATTATTTGTTTCCAGCACATAGGAACAAGCATTTGGCTGATTCGTTGAGGCTGTTTTCATACGATCTAAAAGCTAAAGAACCCCAGTCTGAGAAAAAGAGGAAGAAAAGTTCCAACAAGGAAGACAAAGCTCCACCTTCGGTACTTCACATTGATACATAACACCAACAGGCAACAGCCATAGATTTCTAAGTGTTGGAATGGTGAATATTTTCTGCTTACATGAGATGCTCGTCTGGGGCTTGACTTCTTGTTTTTATGTCAGGTCCTTTATAGATGAGACTATCCATGTCTATCTCTCACATACCTACATTAAGGTGTGTGAGAAAGAACATGTGTTTTTTACGACATATTTAATTAGTTTGATCAGTACTACGCCCGATGACATGATAATATGAGGTATTGTAAACAAATCTATAACATGCTCATATAGATTTGCAGCAACAACAATAATACTCAATTTTTACTGTTGTGTGGTGTATTAAGAAGTATCATATAGATTCGCAATTCTATCATTATTGGCAAATGGCGAAGTACACGAGTGATTTGAGTGTATAAATCAGTTAAATTGGTAAAACAGTTTTGGGTCAATTATCAGTTTAAACAATATATACATTTTGTTTATAGCGATAGTATTCCTAAGTTATTACCATCAATACTAAAATTAAGGAGTAATGATCATAAAAGAAATGGTTAAACTACTTTAGAATGACAATAAGTCGATAAAAGAAATACTGTAAAGCAAAAACATTGTTTATGCTTTGTTAACGAATATGATCCGTATACCACTAATTTTTAGCCGTACAACACCAAACATGCTTTAAAATGGTGTACAGTACAACACCTTAAAACATATTTGGTGGTGTACAGTTAAATATTGGTGGTGTACGAGATTCATAAAGTGGGTGGTTACCCTGAGAATATCCATATTCGCAAGGAGGAGTTTGCGAATATCCACCTCCTCTTTGCGAATAGCAAGCTCTTTCTTGCGATTTCGCAAATTCATGAGAAAAAGTTTGTAAATGATGGATATTTTTGTAAATTCGAAAAAATCGATTAATATCGTTATCAAAATAAAACCCATAAATAAAAAGCGACATAACATAAAACAAAGCCGCTGCAGTTTTACGTACATACCAATATCATTTTTATTGCAACATTACGCAACCGTACTACACCTCTATCAATATATACATTTAATAAACTTTCGTACAAAATGGAAACATTTTTCTAAACAAATCTGCTTCCCCGTAATACTGGGCTTAGCTTGGATGCAGTTGACTGCATCATTTTTGATGCAGTTACTTTGAAAATCAGGGGAACATTTTTGTAATATATCAATCATTCATTTGATCTGTGTGTGACTGCATCTATCAATTTTGCGGTCAGCGTAATTGATTTTCCAATAATATAAATATATAAATATATAAATATAAATATCAAAATAAGAAACCGCCACCAAACAAACCAACCAACCAACCAATATCGAGAAAATGGATTCCGGCGATGAAAAAACAGATAGAGAAGAACAAGAAGAAGCGTTGATAGCTTTGATCGAACATCGCGCCAAAGAAGTTGATCACCTCCGTACACGTGTCGCTTATTACACCTCTGAGGTTTTGTTACTCACTCTTCTCACCTTCATTTCCAATAATTATTATTTATTATATATGTATATGTATATATTAATTATTTTTAATTGTATTATAGTTAGAAAGTTGTTGTTAGGCTTTTTTTTTTTTTTTTTATTGTTGTTGTTATTAGGTTTTATGACGGAAAAAAACAAAATAAATTGATGACGTAGTAGTGGAATTGTGAATGTAGGTTATGATTAAATTAGGAGGCTTTTTGTTTCGGCTTTAGACGAGACGGAAATATAGGAGAATTCATGGTTTTTAGATGAAATTGTAGAACTGTAGCTTATTGCAAACGGTTTATGCTTATTAGCTTAAAAGCTTATTTAAGTTGAAAAGCTTGTTTGAATAAGTATTTCAAGCTTGGCTATTTAAACACGGGTTTTTAGCCAAAAAAGCTAAAAGGCTAGAAGCGACGAAAGGGGCTTATTGCATCTAGATAACACGAACCTAAAAAGTACTTTAAATAGTAAGTGGACTTTAGGTTGTTGCCTAGTTAGTTCTGGAGATGGCAGCTTTGGAAAGTATTCCGGGTTCAATCTCTATCGGAAGTCAAGGAGGGACTTGATTTATCTTAAAAATCTTTGCTGAAGGTGGATCGGGTAAGTTGGTTGGTCCACCATTTGAGCTGGCGTTTAGGTAAGCTTGATTTACCACTCATGTAATGGATCAGTTGGGGTTGTCGCCTGTCGGAAGATCAACCTTTTGGATAAATTAAGTTTCTTTTACCTTTTTAGTAAGTGAATTTTAATGGTTAAGTAGCTTTGATAAATCTTATATAGAAATTTAGTTCAACAAATTGTGTTGCACTAATATTTTAGTGTTTTGTCTAAGTGAGAGACGAACGTAAAAATTGATGACATGCCAGGGGAAATTGTTAATGTAGATTAATCTGGGAAAATGAAATCAACCAATAAAATTTACACATTGGAAATAAATTTTTAAGAAGGTGTGTTTTGCTTTTTTAGGAAGTAAATTTCGATGGTTAATTAGGTTTGTAAAATTTTGGAGTTGCTATGTGATATCTTGCACTACTCCTTTCTGTTTCTTAGTATTATGGAGAACTCAAGTAGAGTAGTGATATTGTTTATTATTATTTTTAGCTTAATATGCATATGGTTATGTCAAATGGTTCCTAGATGAGACGATAATCATAAGCAAATAATTTATCTGTTAATGTGCAATAAAATTTTATTACTACGTTGGGGAATAAAAGCTAATATCTTTTCGGAGAAGGTATGCAGCTTGGAGAATCTGAAAAGAGATTAGAGGAAACACAACGAAAGTTGGCACGCCTTAGAGGTCGAGGCAATGCTGTAGCATCTACAAATGTATCCCAAAATGGTGTAAAAGTGAAAGAAGAGAGGAGATCTAGTAGTCCTGTAAGGATCAGTCAACATTCTTTACCAAACCACGGCGATAGAGATAATGGGAACTCCTCAAAAAGCTACACACCAGATCATCATAGACATGCAAAACACGAACATAGACCCAAGCTTGTAATTCCTGCAATAAATCCAAAATCATCTGCACCTATCAAGATGGCAGAAGCCGGCAGTAAAGCAGTTTCAACATATGACAAAAGCATTGTGAAAGAAAAAGGAAATAGAATTCCACCCGAACAGGAAAATGTTGATGCTCAATCCAGAGGAACAAAAAGGAAATTTGGTAATAGTTGCAACCTTCTTTTATTGGTTTAGCATAGAGGTGGCAAGATGTGCGTGCTGGATGGGTTGGACAAAGGGGTCAAAACAGGTTCAGGTTGAAACGAGTCGACCTGCAAACACTTTTCTGTCCCTTTTTTTTCTTTCAAATTCTTCATAAATAGTTACATTATCTATGATTGCAATAACATCATTATTTTAATAATAATAATCCACATCTTTAAATAAAAATGGATTAGGAGGATATATGCATTAAAAATAGACTTTGGATGACTTTTGAACTGACTTGACCCATTCGACCCTGTCCGCTATTAGCTAGATGACCCACATAAGCCATATGAGAAAAACAATCCAAATCGTCTTATTCATAAATGGGTCGAAATCGTGATCTCTCGTCTAGCACAATAAACTGTCCATGGGTGTAAAAAGGCTTGTGTTTGCAGTAACGTTTTGCATGCGAATTCTGTCATCGATCCATTATAAGTTTGCATACTTGTTTTGTTTACTGGGAGGCTTACCTTACGACAAAATAATTTTAATTTTGCAGAGCAGCGAGAACATAAAGATCTAATTCAGATGGTATGTAGTTCATCTTCATCACGCACAATCAATTGCCAGGCATCCAACCATATCCCATCTCAGCATAAGAGAAAGTTGAGAAGTCTTGCCTTGTGTCCTACAAATGATCAGCTTTTTGTAACTAGGTACTAAAATTTTAAATTATTCTTACTCTGGTATCGTTTTTGTTAAAACATGAATCAACCGAATAAAGGTAGTAGCTTCATGACATGGCATATAATCAAAAAATATTCATCTTCTCTCATGAGATATTCTACCTTGATTTATGATGATATATATGTAGTATGAAGTGTTCTAACACAATTTATGATTAGATCACTATAGACTATTTGCAATAAATGGAGGAGATAGGATATTGACTATGCTTTGAAATGTTTTGCAGTGCTCTGGATGGACTTGTAAATCTATGGCAAATTCACGCTAGAGGGTATGTTTTATATCATGCATCAATGTCAAAATCTATTTCATATTTCCATTGTGTTCTTAAGAAGCTTCCGATACATATTATAGTCTTTACTTATCGAGATAAAATTACAATTATAAGAATTTCAAGTTTTATTAAGAAAACACTATCAAATACTTGTTTTTGATGATTAAACTAAAGCTAATATCATATTATAATGCCTCTTTATGTAAGAGACAAAGATGATATGTAGACACTTTTTGATGGCCAAGTTGGTAAAGTTGATAAACTTTTTTTCTTTGTGTTTAAATCACCATAAGTTTATCCAAATAAGAGAGATAATATGCCATAACCATAAAAAGATAAGTGCTTATACAGATCATGGACACAAAAAAACAGATCTTATCTTTTAATGTTTACTAGTATTGTCTTATATATTATATATGGTGCTATTATAGTAAGTCATCTACTAGTCAATTTTGTTTAGGTAAAAGGAACCCTAATGCCAATCCTTTTTTGTCTCACTTAGGGTCTTGTGTTTGGGTTGTTTTGTAATGTATTCCAGAACTTTAGCTAGAATTGTGATCACACATTCATGTTAATTGTCGTATCTACTTATTATTCGACCAGGCTATATATTCCAAGGTATTTGCATAATAAACCCTATAATCTCATCATCCCTGACTTTAGTTTATCGCTATCCAACTTATTGAACAATTTAAAAAGTTGGCAATTTTTGGTGTCTTTTGGGGATACTTGCAGCTTTTGCTTTTCTGGAACACTAGAAAACCTTATAATTATTTTATTTTTCAAAGTTTCTAATTTGGGCCTTTTTGTTTACAAAGGGACAGATCAAGTGCAACTCTTCTTAGTACAGCTGATTGTGGATCCGATAAGAATAGAAGATGGCCAGAAGATATAGCCTGGCATCCTCATGGTGGCAGCTTGTTCTCTGTCTACAGTGCTGATGGTGGGGATTCTCAGATAGGAGTCCTTAACCTTAATAAAGGAAAAGAGGTAAAACTCATATGATTATTGCATGTAGAGATGGGAACGGTGGGTTGGTTGGGCTACGGGTCAATATAAGTTCTGGTTAAAACAGGTCATTTTTGGTATGGGCCAAAGCTGGCGGGGCCGGATTGACCCACAAACCCTTCTTTTCACAAGTTATATAATTGACCAACGCGTTAAACAATATCACTACAATTATTATCCAAATTTCGGATTGATTATCTTTTACGGTTATATACATTAGAAATAGATATTGGCTGACTTTCATACCGTTCAACTCATTTGACCCATTTTCCTCTTGGTTATATTTGTTGATTTGGCCAAACTTCACCTCTTTGGGATTAAACACAACCGAAATTAACCGATCCATATCTCCATAAGTAAATGAGTCAATATTTCCACATATAATTGCAAGCAACATCTATATGTACTTTCTACCATTATTTCTAGATAGTCATTAATTTTATTACTTTGATTTTATCTACTCCAAAGAAAAAGCGTGTAACTTTCCTTGAAGATAAACCACACGTTAAGGGTATTATCAACAACATAGCGTTCATGCCGTGGGAAGATGTTTGTTTTGTTACTGGTGGAAGTGATCATGCTGTTGTTCAATGGACTGACAAACATGGTGAGGATTCTTGGAAACCTAAAGTATTGCACAGAAGTATGCATTCTTCAGCTGTAATGGGAGTTGCCGGGATGCAGCAAAAGCAGATGGTGGTATCTGTTGGTGCAGACAAGAGGATTATTGGATTTGATTTACAAACTGGAAGAGCCGACTATAAACATCAGATAGAAAGCAAGTGTATGAGTGTTCTACCAAATCCTTGTGACTTCAATCTTTTCATGATCCAGACCAGGTAAAATACTGTTGACCGTTTTATTTTAGTACCAGGGTTTTTGGAGTTTATGTTTTTGTTAAGAGTATCTGTGTCGTTTCCATCTCTGCATACCCATGTTTTTGTCAAATTAGATTAAAGTATAATATCTATAGCGACATGCAAGGGTAAACGGGTATTAGTTTATGAATAACACAGAGTAGCTTACCATACTCTCTCTTAAAGTCCGCAGATGTGGATAATCATTGTTGAGCTACATCAAATTTCCAGACACCCATAGCAACATGTATAGTTTAAACGTGTATTTTGTATGAATAGTGTATTATTCCTCTATTTCAAAACAATGCGTACTTTGTAACTTTTCTTTATATGAAGAATAACTTTTCTATATGTTGCTTTAAAATCTAAAAAGTGGACTCTCTTTCTCAGAACCAAGGGTATAATTAAAAAAACTTACCAACTAAATCAAAAAATTAATTTGTAATAGTCTTTTTTCGCTTTTACTCATCCACTCTGTTAATATTTTGGCAATGTTATGTTATATTTGCAGCACTCCAGAAAGGCAACTCCGATTATTTGACATCAGATTAAGGGGAACAGAAATCCACGAGTTCGGTTGGAAGCAAGAAAGTAGCGAGTCTCAATCCGCCTTGATCAACCAGGCATGGTCGCCAGATGGTTTCTACCTGACCTCTGGTTCAGCAGATCCCATGTTTCACATTTTTGACATAAGGTTTAATGCTAACAAACCCTCCCAATCAATCAAAGCTCACCAAAAACGAGTGTTCAAAGCTGCATGGCACCACTCTCTGCCTCTTCTCATTTCCATATCCTCTGATCTTAACATCGGTCTGCACAAAATCGCATAAAACCAAAACTCGATGCCCCTAGTTCATTCTGCTCCCCACATCTGTAATTTTTTTTTTAACCACAAACTGCTCTGTTTTCTGCGGCTTTCCCATCTTTTTGCTTAGATATTTGTTAGGACCTTGTGTTGATGGTTCTAAACTGTTTAATTAGGAAAGTTTTGGCTTCTAAAATGTTATTTTGAAGAAGTTTTGGTAGTGGAAGAGCGCAAAAATCCACATGTGACACGAGAACAGCACATTTTTGTGATCTGAGCTTATAAAAGTTATTTCTGTGCTAAATGATGTCTTTCAAGTGTAACCTCAACTGTCACAGTTTTTTGTAGTATTAGACCCAAAACCAAATGCTTACAGCATTAACTGCACGTATTATATGCAGTGTTGTATGTTGGATATTCTTAAATATGTAATGCAATGCAAGAATGACATAATTATCTTAGGGAGTAGGGAGTGTATCCCTTCCCTTCGTCACCTTTTCATTTTTTCTTCCCTTCCCCTTCCTCATATAAGGAATGCCCCTCCTCTCTCCTCACCGCCTTTTTATTTTATTTTCTTTACTCATTTTATTTAAACTTAAAAGAAATAAAGTTTTTTTCTTTTTTAATTATTTAATATTTTAAATCCATTATTAATTCATTTCTTTTGATATTTTTTTGGGTAATGAAATCAACAGGCCAGATATCCACCAAAATAAATATATCCATAGAAAGATTACCTACCATCAAATGGGCCTCTCCATCCTCACCAATCAAAAACAAAAATGATAAAGAAAACAAACGTCAAAAAAACCTTCATTGATTTGAAAAAAAGAAAGAAATGAAAAACAGCAACGGAAAAAAAGGCGGGAGTGGAAGAGAGACTGCTATCTCCATTTCTGTCTCGTCATCACGATACCGGGAGGCCGGATCAGTGTTCACCACCCGATATCGGCGGTATCCCTCTCCTCATCGACTCACTTCGTCCTCCCTTATTAATCTGATTCAAAATCTTGTATGGCTACAATGACAAGCATATACCAATTGGTAAAAAGTAAACTGGAAGGAAGCATTAATATCTTGTACCGTATTGGTACCTACACAACCATCATACAAGGTTGCATAAACTATGTAAATGGGTAAAGGGTGGAGGCATTCTTTGTTTTGGTTATCTGGTGTCTGTAAATGGGGGAGGCATTTCTTGTTTTGGTTAGCTGGGGTCCGGAGTGGGTGGGTCTGACTGATATGCATGTGGTTTAATAGGGATATCATCGTAAGGGTTTTTAAACCTTTGGCTATCTTCAAGCTATTTTCTTGAAACCTCTTAGGGGCTTCACAACACCCAGACTCGTCTTTCAGCAGGACTAGTCTCTGTCAGCTCCACATCAGCAAAGGACTAACCAAGGACTAATCCCCTAAAACAAGCCTAATGCCAGGACTAGTCTTAGACCCACATATTCTAAATTTTACATTTTAAATATATACATTTACATAAACTAAAAATTCATAAAATTAAATTACTTAAAACAAAACACTTTCATTAAAAAAAAAAAAACAATACATTACTTAAAAAAGAAGAAGCTATAATCCTAAAAAAAACAAGCTACAGTCCTAAAAAAACAACACCACACGTTCCTAAAAAAAAACATGCCACATTACCTAAAAAAAACACACACTTCCTAGAAATAGTTTAAAAAACACACAATTACGAATCGACTTATTTGGTGTTTTCATCGTCCGTCTTTCGATAACAAGGTTTTGACCAATTAGGGCCGTACGCTGGGCACGTCACTCGGTCTTGTTTTCACTGCAATTTTGATAATACATGTCGGCCCAGGTGCATTGGCCACTCAACGTGTAACCGACATTATAAATTTGTTCAATTGACACTTTCGTCTTCTCGATCTTCTCCCGCAAATAGGTAACATATTGGCATTCAAGCATGGAATTTGACCGTCGCGACATCTGTATTTCCCGTATTTCTTGTGCGCACCATTCCTTGTCTCCTGTAGTTTTCGAACAACTGCCATCAGTTCTTCTTGAAACAGTCTGTCGTCTAGGATGTCAGACATGATACTCTCCCTCACCTCATCGACGATCATACGGATTCGGTTAACATTGTTTGATGACGAAGCCATTTGGAAATGAAAATGAAGTGAAATGTTGTAGAGAAAGATTGAAGATGGTTGTGAAATGGTAGTGAAAGTGTGTTTAGGTAGGATGAAATGGAAGTGAAATGGTATATATAAAGGAAAATAGGGTGAAAAGGTTTAGAATGGCCGTTTTAGGGACTAAATCTATAAATTTTTGATTTTTAAACAGAACCGGCACAGGGACTAAATTTGTAAAAAAATTTAACTCTTTTTTTTTTAATACAACTAGTTGTTAACGATTTAAGGAAAAAAAACTTAATTACATTCGTCCGTGGAGGGACGAGTTTGATCGGGACGAAAGAGGGACGAGTCCACAGAGCGTGTGACGAGTCTGGACGAAGGCGTTGTGTTGCTCCTTAGTGTGTATGTATGTGGTTTTTTTCTATGAGTAGTGATAAAATCAAAATCTCTTGACTCATCTATGAAGTGATATAATCTCAACATATCTATGATCATAACACGCAACAAAATCAAGGGAAGAAATGCGGAGAGATAACATCAGAATACATGTGTTATGTTTTTATGATATTAGGATAATTATTAGGCTAAAGCTTTTGAGTAAAATCTATTTTGGTTGATAGATAAGCCATTACTATTCCATTATTATGTTTGATTGCTTGATGGATCGAATAAAAATTACGAAAATGATCAAAATATACTAGAATACTAATAGATTCTAATTCAAACATATTGGTTAGGGGGTTGGCTATCAAGATCCCTCCTGTGCGTGAATCGAGGGTTCGAATCTTGGGAGCGGTTGTCCGCTTTGGATTAGGGATGAGCAGAAAGTATCAAGTCCCGAGTCCCGTCCCGATCTCGGTACCGGGAAGTGGTACCTAGTCCCAAGTGGGATCGGTACCGGTACCCACTTTTTGTTATTTCGGGATTGGGACCGGTACGGTACTGGAAAAATCCCGCAAACACCGGAAAATCTCGGTCTCGTATCGGTACCGGTTCATATGGGACCAGAACCGATACCAAGTTTTTGTAAATTCACTTTAAACATCTGCGGGTTATAAAGTTAGCAATTTTAAAATACATAATTAAGAAATAAAGTTAAAATCAGAGAACTTATTTATTTGTAAGCAGTTGAATTTACCATCTTTAATTAAGTCTGTAAACGAACCGAACGAAACCCTGTTCATCGGTTCGTTCGTTTAACTTAACAAACGGATAAACAAACATAAAAATGTGTTCATGTTTGTTCACTAAAAAGTTTGAGTTGTTCATGTTCGTTTGTTTATGTTCATGAACAAACACACACGAACACAGAAAAATGAATACAAATGTACAAACATATAACTAGAAGTATTATGATTCAAATTTAACATTACAAGTTTTATAAATTGAAGAAGTATTTTATTAAAAAAATTTCTTTCTTTAAAATATTGATATAGATTACAGTTACCAGTGCCGACCCAAGCTTTTTGGTGGCCCTAAGCGAGATCAATTTTGGGGGCCTAGTTTATTAGCATACAAAGTAAAGTAAACAAAGAAAGAAACAAAAAAGGGGAGATTTTTTTAAAAGGAAGACTGGAACTCTTATTTGGTAAAATGTACAAAACACTAAGCCCAAATATACAAAACATTAAACCCATTATGTAAAATACGGGGGCCCTGTACTTTTGGGGGCCCAAAGCGGATGCTTAGTCCATTAACACTAAGGGCCGGCCCTGGATCATACCGCCATCATATGATTATATGGGCCTACTATGCATTCTAGATTTTAAAATGGTACATGAGACTAGAAGGTTTCCATCCATTTACCCTTTTTTTAAACCCACCTATCCAAGTAAATATGTAAAAACAATTTTAATTATATATCAATCCTAACCTTCATACAATCATACCCATACCCATATCCAAATAATACTAAACCAAACAAAAAGTTTGACTTTCATTCCTAAAACCCAATCCAAAGCCTTTACAACACACACATCCTAAATATTTTTATAACGTATATATGGGTCTAGAGATGTCGAGAATGGAAATGAATGATAACAAAAGTAAAAATAGTATGTTCATGATGAGATGTAAAAAATGAATACTTACACTAAATTTGATTTATTTCTATAGTATATGCATCAAGTTTATTACCATTTTTTTACAACTTAACCCTTAATATCAGAGGTTTTTAAACATAAAAGTATAAAACTACAATAGGTAAGAGTTTGAGCCTCTATATGTATCAATTTGATGTATTTTTAATATTTGCCTCAAGTTTTTCTCATTTTTGAGTACGTATATGTATAGAGAAGCATCTTTATAACCCAATAGAAGTATGATTCAATTTTTCATTTTAAAATAAGATGTAAACAAATAATTAAGTCAAACATGTGTTTAAACCTTAATATAATGGACTATAATTATGTAAAAGTTATAATGGATAAGACTCCATATCACAAATTCATTTCGGGCCCGAAAGCGGTGAGACATCTTTGAATATAAAATAAAATGGTTTATATATTTAGAAAGTTAATTCATACATGAGAAAATGATCAGTGATGCAGCAACAGTATCTAACTGGTTGCTGTTGTAGCTGTTTTTTATTAAAATAATTTCCATTTGCCCTTTAAAGTTTTGCTTTAAAGTTTTGCTTTTTGAAGTTTATTAAAAATATGTGTGAGGACACTAACACTTTAAAGTTTTGCTTTTTGAAGTTTATTAAAAATATGTGTGAGGATAGTAACACCTAATACACCTATGCTAGGTGTTATTGCAACATGAATGGTTATATATATATATATATATATATACACACGTACACACTTTATTAAATTAAATTAATTATATAAAATATAAAATTTTACCATCATTACAAATTAATATATACTAGAAGGGTACCCGCGCAATGCGGCGGCGACGGATGGTGATGGTAGCGGCGGCATGAAGTGGTGTAGGTAATTGATATAAAGGTATTTGATTTAAAGGGGGTAGTAGAGATATTTTAGAATATAAGGACTGATGATGTAATTTAATCATTAGAGGTTGGTGATGTAATTTAATTCATTAAGGGTAGTTTGGTCAATTCTTTCATTAAGGGTAATTAGTTCATTAAAGGCACTTAGTTCATTAAGGGTAATTGGGTAATTTCGCATCTCTTTTTTTTCTAACTCTTTCCAATAAAAGAAGGATGGAGAATTTTTATAAGATAGTATAGATAAAGACCAAATATTTCAAACAAAATAAATAACTTTCATAATAAAAACTGTTAATGTAAATTTATCATTTAACTTTATTGGTAAGAATCTTTACAACTTCATACTATCAACTAAATTATTAAAACAATTCCTAAAAAACTTCATTTTTTCAATTATCTATATTACATTATAATATATTTAGGTTATTTTAATTTTTGAAAATTTTAAGTATTTCTTGTTTTTTACCTTATCATTTAGTGTATATACTATTTATATATTAATTTACATAATTCTTTAAAAATTTTAAATTTTGTAGAAATAGTAACAAATACATTTTTTCTATATTCGTGTTTTAGACAATCTAAAATCGACGGTCAGAGAAGAAAACTGTTGGCCACCATCACTTTTTAACGCATGTACTGAATGGAGTTTACAAAATTTATATATACTACAACTAATTTTTTTTAAAAAAATCATCCACCACTACCTATCGTGCGATAAACTCCTACTAAGGCAATATAGATAAGGAAATTTAACCGAACAATGCTATGATGATGTATGGTTTCCACTATATCCCCAACCGCCCAAGAGCACTAGTCGTTAGTCCACCTTGTATAACACGCACGTGAGTGCTACTTCCATTCTGCCTTCAACACACACTCCACCTTGTATAACATTAATCCAACGATAAACATCAACATGAAACGACGCCGTAACAACATTAATCCGATGATAAACAACATCATGATCATCATAATCTGTCAGTTCATCATCCTCATGATCATCAGACCCGCTCATTCGCTTGACCCACCATATTCTTCATGTAATCCATCGTTATTATATCCATTTTGCAACGTAACTTTACCGATTTCGCAACGCGCAAACGACGTCGTTTCCAGGCTAACGCTAGACGAAAAAGTGTTGCAGTTAGTTAACGGCGCTCCGGAAATTCCGCGGCTTGGGATATCTAGTTACGAGTGGTGGTCTGAGGCTTTACATGGTGTCTCTAGACATGGAAAAGGGGTTAGATTTAACGGAACCATAACGGCGTCAACAATGTTTCCTCAAGTTATTCTGACGGCCGCTTCTTTTGATTCACGCCTTTGGTTCCGCATTGGTCAGGTAATTTTATTTATTTAACGGCCGGCTCAGCAGTGTACCCTAGACGGCTAAACTTACCTACTATGCCAATTTCGAACCTCATCGCGAGGGAACTATGAGCGCCCCTCTCTGCACCATCTTGCGGGAACCGGGCAAGCCCGTAAACCCTCCCTATATGCAACTTTTTTTATTTATTTTTTTTATTTTTTTACGAGTACTTTTTTTATTAAATGTTAGTATTTCAATAGTTATGAAATACAGTATTTATTAGTCAAATATTTGAGGACTTTAAGCAAGTACGTACTTTTAAGTCAAACTTTGATAGTTTTCAGTTTAGAAGATTAATAGTCGGCTTTTAGTCAAATGCATGCATGACTTTATGTTATATTGTTGACTAAGGAGTCGAGTCGAGCTGAGTATTCGTTGAGTTCGATAAACTAGTTTAATATCTTGAAGCGAAACTCGAGTAGTGACCTCATTTTACGATGATGGATGAACTTATTTTATTATAGCTCTAAGAGCTGATCAAACTCAATTTGACGATTAGGTTCATTGAGCTCTCTGGATTTTGAAGTAGTTAAATGGGATTTTGAGTGACCCAAGCTTGGCTCATGAAACTAATCGAGTTGTGACTTTTGTTCAAGCCTGAATTGAGCTCGGAAGTTATTCTGTTCTGGCTTGATATATGAGCTTGAGCTCGGGTAGCTCGTGAAATAAGAAAGCAATTAACCTTATTTCTTCAAGTTTTAGGCGATAGCTTTATTTCTCTCAAGAAATTACTAATGCATAACAATGTAAAAGGCTTTGATATTGTTTCCGTAAAATCTTAATCGTCTTATGAAAGATGTTTGATATTTCACATTATAACGCTAGGCCAAAGGCCTGTTGGTAAATTTTAAAGGTGTAAAATATGATTACCAATTAAAACGGGTATGACTTCCAACCTTTAAGAAAGAAAAGATTCTATTGCTTATGCTATCACCATATAATTGTTACAAAATTTAGGATGACTTAAAAACAGTTTGATTACCTTCTTATAACGTTGACTTTGCTTGGTCAAATGGCTTTTGAGCGATGACTTCTATTGTACTCAAGTAAAACTAATATTAGAAACAGTGGTACTTCTATTAAACCATGTGTTGGGTATTTAAATGTTAGAATTTAATGCATATTTAGGCAATTGGGAGAGAAGCAAGAGCAATGTACAATGTGGATCAAGCAAGAGGTTTAACATTTTGGGCACCAAACATTAATGTGCTAAGAGATCCACGATGGGGAAGAGGACAAGAGACACCGGGAGAAGACCCATTGGTCGTTGGAGATTATTCAGTCTCGTACGTTAGAGGGATTCAAGGTGACACTTTTGAAGGCGGAAAACTTGACCCAAATGGTGCCAAGCTTCAAGCCTCCGCTTGCTGCAAGCACTTCATTGCTAATGATTTAGATAACTGGAAAACTGCTGATCGTTACAATTTTGATGCTAATGTAAGTCTCTCTCGTGCATTTCTAGTGTTATATACTACAACTTTTTCATGCAATGATGCTTGTACTTTGTGGGATTGGATACGCAGATCACTCAACAAGATCTAGCAGACACATACCTGCCACCATTTCAGAAGTGTGTCCAACAAGGGCAAGCCAGTGGGATAATGTGCGCTTATAATCGAGTCAACGACTTACCAAATTGTGCTGATTATAATCTTTTAACCAAGTTGGCTCGACAAGATTGGGGCTTTAAAGGGTAGTCGGATTTCCATATATAAGTTATGTTTCTGTAAAATAAGCAGATTCCTGATAGAGAAGTGAATCATCCATATGTACGACTGTTGTACAAGTGGTGATTCATTTTGCACCAAGATTCTGCCTTTGTAAATGTAATGGTGGCAGTGTTGTTTAACTTATTCATATGGTCACAGGTACATTGCGTCTGATTGTGATGCAGTTGCGATTATGCATGATGTTCAAGGATATTCAAAATTACCCGAAGATGCGGTTGCTAGTGTTCTTAAAGCCGGTAATGTATGCCATGAAAATTAAATGATTCACTCGGGAAATGCATTCTAGTTTTTATAACATAATACATTTTTTTGGTATTCTGTATCAAACATGTTCCGGTTCTGAAATGGCCACATTAAGTCCAATATACAACCTTAAATGCCAAGTAGAGGAATTCTAGTTTTTATAACATTATACATTTTTTTGGTATTCTTTCAAACATGTTCCGGTTCTGAAAGGCCACATCAAGTCCAATATACAAGCTACAATAGGTCAATAGCATTATAGCATTCATATGGCCTTTTAATTCATAACTCCTGAGTACAGAATTGGGACTTGTTTATCGCTAAAATTATTTCCTAAGTACAACACAATGTACACATGTTAATCAACGTTATCGTAACATAATTGCATTTAATCCGAGTCTGGCCACTCCATTACCAAGTAGAGGAATTGTAATTAGAATTTTAACATCATGCCACTTAATTGGTTCTTCCTATATGGGCAAACTTTCATTTTTGAGATAGCTACATTTATCCGTAAAACCTGTAATTTTTAAGCAATGACATGGTTGACATGATTATGCGACTTAATGAGTTTTCTTGTAGGGATGGATGTCAACTGCGGTTCATATTTGAAAAAATACACAAAATCAGCAGTTGAAATGAAGAAAATAACAGAAGCAGAAATAGACAGGGCCCTAGAGAATCTATTTACCATCAGAATGAGATTAGGTCTGTTCAATGGGAACCCAAAAAAGGGCATGTATGGCAACCTCGGACCCGAGGAAGTCTGCTCTAAAGAGCACCAAGACCTAGCTCTCGAAGCTGCCCGAAATGGGATTGTCCTGCTGAAAAACTCACTTAATCATCTACCACTTTCAAAAGACGAAACCACTTCCCTTGCTGTCATTGGTCCTAATGCTCAAACCACAGAAACATTGCTTGGAAACTACGAGGGTGTGGCCTGCAAAAACATTACGGTTTTTCAAGCAATCAGAAGTTATGTGAAAAACACAAAATACCACCAGGGGTGTCTCGATTATGTGAATTGCACCTCTATTGCCATTGATGAAGCTGTGGGTATAGCAAAGGCTGCTGATTTTGTTATTCTGGTGATGGGTTTGGATCAAAGTCAAGAAAGGGAGAAACATGATCGGATTGAACTAGTACTTCCAGGGAAGCAAGAGGATCTTGTCTTAGCGGTGGCTCGAGCTGCAAAGAAACCAGTTTTGCTGGTTTTATTTTGTGGTGGTCCAGTTGATGTTTCATTTGCTAAAGGTGATGCCAAAATTGGGAGCATTTTGTGGGCTGGTTACCCTGGTGAAGCTGGTGGAACTGCACTAGCGGAAATCATCTTTGGTGACCATAACCCAGGTGAACTTGCACTTTGACTTTTGAGGTCAAACACATGAATTTCTGAATTTAAAGTTCCATCTCGCTAAATATCTTTATGGATACCAAAATCAGGAATCTGGTAAATGAATTTGTGGTTTTAACTTTGTAAAATATGGTATGCTTAAAGCTGAAAGTCAAAGCTCAATTGGCAAATGGGTGGGGTGGGCTGGGTAACGGGTTTGGTTCAAAATGGGTACGTGTTTAACCCACAAACACTAAAGCCATATTTTCATGATTAAAGTGTAATTTTGTTAATAAAGTGGCCGAGTATGTTTCCTTTCTAATGTATCAAATATACACATGAGCAACTTTCAACTTGTTCAATCCATATCCTTGTTAACTCAACCTTTTGATTTTACCTGGTATATAAGATGTAATGCAGATAAAATATATGTGTTTTTTTTTCTCTACAGGAGGAAGATTACCAATGACTTGGTATCCAAAAGAATTTTCTAACGTGCCAATGACAGATATGCGAATGAGACCCGACCCATCATCAGGCTACCCGGGTCGTACATATCGATTTTACAATGGTAAAACAGTTTTTGAATTCGGGCATGGTCTAAGTTACTCGAAGCATTCCTACAAGTTTGTTTCGGGTAATCAAAATAAGATTATTCTTAGCCCAAACGAAGCATCACCTTCTCCTTACGTGTTAGTTTCGGGGGTAGGGATTGAGCTATGTGAGAAAGTGGAGTTCCCAGTGGTTGTTGGAGTTGAGAACCAGGGGCAGGCGAGTAATCACACTGTGTTGCTATTTGCAAAGAGGGACGGCGAGGAGGATTTAAATGGACCGATGGTCAAACAGTTGGTCGGATTTCAGAGAGTGAGTTTAGGATCCAGTGAAAGGGTTGAAGTTGAATTTGTTGTCAAACCTTGTGAGCACTTTAGTAGGGCTAACAAAGATGGGCTGATGGTCATAGAACAAGGGTCTCATTCCCTTCTTGTGGGAGACCAAGAGTATGCCATTGACATTGTAGTATGATCAATAAAATAAATAAGTTTAAATATTAGTAGAATCTTCTTCATCACATGATACAAAGCAACAAAATGCAATTCCTTAAAAGTTTCTATATTGAACTTGATTGTATTATTTTTATTTTTTTTTGAAAAGTAACTGTCATTCACATTCGCCGACTAAAAAAAAAACGGTGAGTGGCCAAAGAACTTGATTCTATTTAGAATGACCCGTTGATGGGTACCGATAATGGGTTGGTTATTCAATATTTTTAAGAGTTTTGTTATGGGTTGTCATTAACGTGCATAAAATAGTCATAAAATAGTTGTACTTTTATCATAAAATTCAGGGGTGGACTTTTGATATGGAAGATACAAGTTTTTTATGCAAACCCTTAGAAAAATCATATTTTTAATTGTATTTTGAAAAACCATAACTATTAAGGTAAATTGAGAATCTAAGTAGACAAAAATGGTAAATGGAATGATTAAAGTTTTAATTAATAATAATTAATGTGCTTACCATATATGCATAGTGTTTCCACGACTAGAATAGCTATATGATCCTATATATATCAGGGTTTTTTTTACTAAACTTCATCACACCAAATCAAGCCTCTTAGTCTGTCTCAAAATGTTTTCCGTAATGCCTTCTACATGCTTTGTCGAGTTCTTTATCTCTGTTGTTTTCGTATACATGTTTGCTTCTTTTGTTGTCAGTAGCCTGGCGACGTTCCTCGGTGTCACACTTATTGCCTACATCTTTGCTCGACGTGGCCTATTATCGAGGCTTTCAGTTTTCTTTAGTAATGCCAAACCTCTCATGACATTCTCTTTGGGTCATACGCACATATATTTTATCGTATCAGCCAGTCCTGAAACGGTCAGGGAAGTACTTTTGAATAACATACATCGGGTTACACATGGGCAGTCAAACACGCAGCCGGAACATTTAGAGTTTAGTGGGATGATGCAGCCTGCAACATTTCAGGAAACTGATGGTCAAAAACAAGTTAATGGTGATAAGGATTCGCTTACATCTGTATCCGATTCTTCTTCTAGTAAACCACGTCGTCGGTCAACTGAGAGGCTAGAGTCTGGCAGGATGAAACGGCCTTTGATTTTTTCTAAAAGTGATGACCAAAATAGTGTGACAAAAGTTAAAGGTTGTAGCGTTTTGAAGATGGATACTGGTGTCGTGAAACCCGCCAGAAAGAAGGGTTTTACAAATGATAAACCAGCGTGTAAAGATCCGATTACTGAGTGGACATGTCGAGAAAACACATCTTCTATAGAATCAAGAAAGCAATCAAAATGTAAGCCAAATACTCAGAAACTTACTGATCACATTTAAAAACCTACAATCATATTTCTATTTTCTAACAAACTTAATATGACCATTACTAACCGTAGCCTTGTTTGATCAACAGATGATGCTCCTGGTCAAAAAATCGTTAGACATCTACTAACAGACGACGATTTCTTTCAAGAAATGGACAAACTCGAGAATGCAATTAAAAAGCTTGTGGGATTAATACCCGATGGAACAGAAATTAACTGATTTTTCGGACCAGAACAGAACCTTGTTGATGATCCTTTTGATTTTAGAATATGAGAATGTAATTGGCTTCATTGGGTAATATTTTCTTTCTTTTAGACTCCTTTGAAGTAGCTCTTGTTGATCGATTATGGTTTGTGTTGACAGTACTTGACAAAAATTTTCTATCGAGAAAATCAGTTAGAAATAAAGGATCCACGCTCCAAGTAGCATACACAGGTACACAAACACTATATCAAGTGCACTTGTCATGTGTTGCATGATAATAAGTTACATATATCAAGTGCCAGAATAGTGAGCTTAGTGATGAAGGTAACGAGCCGAGACGTAAGATGACCAGTCAAAACAGATGAAAACCTTAGTTAAGTGGTCACGTGATCCGCCTTCGACGTGAGAATTGAAATTCGAAGCCTTAATGAGTTAGGATTACCGAGAGATTAATGCTTACAGCAACCAATGTATACGAAATCGACTATGTTTTCAATGACTTAGGAAATCTTGTAAGTTATAAAGTACAATTCCTTGCAAAAGATTATGACATGTAGTGCTTTTTTTGTTTTTTGTTTTTAATCATGGGTGTCCTGCTCGTTTTGCGAGCTGACTAATTCCAAGAACTTTGCAAGCCCAGAGTCAAAGCAGGTGAACCTCTGTGGCCACTAAGGTATCTTTTTTTAAGGTACCGAGATTGAACCTGTGACTTCCAGAAAGTTTCCAAGGTACTTTAACCAATGTTCCTTGGTAATCGAACGTTCAAAGAACCACCACCCTAGTGTTTATGACATGTAGTGTTGTAGCACAGTAGGACAACAAAGTAGTGCTTACTTTAACCAATGTTCCTAGTAATCGAACGTTCAAAAAAAAAAAATCTGTAACACTTTCCGGAAGTTAGACCCAAAGCCTCCAAGGTACTTTTCGGAGGCTATACGATTACGTTACCAGAAGGTCA
>JAOXNX010000033.1:18980930-18992341 GCA_028566075.1 Solidago caesia
GATATATAGCGAGCTACCAATAGGGAATCACATAAATCATACTCGATCTCTCGGTTTATCTTTGGTAACGAGGTCTACCGTCTACGTATTACCTACACATCGGGTGGGCCTATGAACGAAGGGCCTATAACTTATAATATAATATTAATAAAGAATAATTAAAATCATATCCAAACGAAAATAGTTGGGACTCGTTTTAGTTGAATATTTTGCCGATGAATCAAATACATGATTATTTATTGCAGATTCTGTAAAGCATATATTACTTTTTCATAATGTAATTGTTAACTTTCATAGAGGATCGAATGACTCGTGCAATGAATGTAATAATTACCTTTTATTTAAGCGCGCATTAGTTTATATTTATATTTATTCTTAGAAAAGTATATATAAAGACTTGTTTTGAAAATGAAACTTTAACTTAAACATAATTCATATGCTTCATAGGATTGAAGAAAAAGCACAAACAAATGTCTTCTTAACCCTGTTAGTCTAAAAAGTCCCTTAATTTTTTCCTTTTATCAATTATAGTTTAATTGATTAGATTCTTAATATTTATTTGGGTTTATTCTATAACTCCTACAATTTTTTAATTTGTTCGATTCAGATCATTGAATTTTGTTTTATTTTTTTCTCTTTAAAATCATCGTATTTTTAAAAGTCTATTCTAAACCATTAAAACTTTAAAATTTGTCCTTTTCAACCAACACGATGTTGTTTCTGTAACCAAATGACCTAGTAAAATATATTTTAAATTATTAATCATCTTGAAGACGCACAAAAAATTCTTTGGTCTAAAAAATAAGCAAAAGTTTCAGACAATAATATTTAATGTGATAAAAAGAAATGGCGGAAGTCTCCCCAGCTACAAGAGTTGCCTCACTATAAGCTTTTTGTGAGGCTTCTTAGATGGTGATGTGTCGCCACGTGACGGAAGTCTCTTCTTGAAGGAGTTGCCTCAATCCCAATAGTCTAAACCTTTATCTATTTTGATCAAATTCTATCACATGTACATAGAAAGAAGAATATATATATATACAGGGCTGTCAATACTCGATCCAACCCGAAACCCGAGTTGAAACCGACCCGAAAAAACAGGGTTAGGGTTGTAAAATCTCGACCCGTCAACCCGCCAACCCACTAACCTGATTTTTTTCGACTTGGGTTTTGGTTGACCCTTTGGGTTAACAGGTCGACCCGTCAACCCGAAAATATTTTATTTTTATATAAAAAATTTTAAATATGTCGACCTACCAACCCATTTGATCCGTCAATCCGACAAATCACGACCTATTTGACCTGAAATCAACCCATCAACCCGTCAACCCACAACCTATATGACCTGAAATCAACCCGCCGACTAACCAATTAACCCATTTGACCCGTCAACCCGAAACTCGACCCGCCAACCCGATTTTATTCAGGTTGGTGGGTTGGATTGACAGGTTGTGGGTCAGGGTTGAAATTTCTGACTTGAAACTTTTAGTAAGTCAGATTAGGGTCAGAGATTTTTGACCCGTCAATCCGAACCCGTTAGTCCAAACCTGAATCGCGTGACTGCCCCAGATCTATACTCCTATTTATTTTTGAACGGCAATTATTATTAGTAGACTAGCAACTTGCTAGTGAAGAGTCAAATACTAAGTATACAAGATCGAGTTTTATGACTTTTACTACTATTATATATGTAGCTGCTTGCATGAGTATATGTTGTTGTCGTCAACATAGTACAGCCGCATTTTGTGACTCTTTCAAGTCTTCTTATTCACACGTACATATAGAATCATAATCATATATCATATATATCATATATAAACCTATATATATATATATATAGCTTGGTGTTAATTTAGTCCAGAAACCAACTTAATTCATTTATACATATTTATCTGTATCTATATATATACATATAGACAAACGTACATACAATGATGAAAATTATTGGTGATGGTGGTGGGTGGTGGGTGGTGGGCGGTGGGAGAAGGTCGTCGGCACCTTTTGAAAATGTGAACTCCAACCATGAATAAGTCGCAGACATGTTTAGCTTCTCAGGTAAGTCATTATAATTTCTTGCTTTTTTTCCCCATTTATTCTCTCATTCTTTATTAACTTCTTCTAATTTATAATTTTATATCAAGAAATTAAAATAATTAAGAAATTGCAATATAATGTAACACCGTTAGTCTACCCGAGTTTTCTTGCCGGAAATATTCATATTAATTGTTTTTTGCATGTTTCCGTAATTATCCCGCACATTTTTATTAATTTATGAGATCTCACTTTCTCAATCAAGAAACGAGTATTCATATAATCATATATACACTCCACTTATATTATTGGTATATACTATTACTATAATGGAGTAGTTCTATAAATGATATATAGCTCAACTGGTAATAGCTAGGCAAGACGTTTTTGTCCAAATTACTAATAATATATTCTGAAACATATATATTTCTCAATCAAGTAGATGATATTGCTTCGTTACGTTGTCTTTGGACCATGTTTTGTATATCTTCAACGCCTACCGGAGTGCTAATGACAAATCATGCATCTCAAGATATATGGAAAAACGATTCGTATCCGAGACAAATTACACCATGTAGTACCACAAGTATTGGTTTAATTAACGTACGTACTTGTGTACAATATGTTATATGCCAAAAAGTAGTACACCTTGGTGGACATAGTAATGTTGTGAGGTAGGAATCATTTCCCTACGTGTTGTCACTCATGACTCATCATCTCTCATCAACCTTCACAACTCATCAATTATATTTTGTCATCTTATTTCAACTCTTCAACCCTCATTTTCATAGTTTAATTTCTAGTGGTTTTCATGATACACCAATCCTTACTATTTTCTTCCAATCATACTCACTCTTTCTTCTATATATATATATATATATATATATATATATATATATATGGAAAAAAAAAAAAGTACGGTGGCAAGAACCTCTTGATTTTATATATCAAATTGATACCTACTCATTGCCACCCTGTAAGCCTAAGATCACCAGTAATTACTCCTAAGGGATACCACCGCATGGATATATATATATATATATATTTGTATATATTGATGTTACACTTACAACTCGCGGCAACATCTACGGGATCACAAACGGCGCGAGCCTTTTCATACCTTACCCATATCGCACGGGTGGCGGCGGTGTTTCCGTGCGGTATGGGTTGATGCCGTCCTTCCACTGCCACTACCCTTGAAAATAAAATAAATAGTTGTAAGATATATGTGTAGGTCTATATAATGATGGAAAAAGCTGAACAATGAGAATGCGATTATATATTGTGGTTAGGACTATACATTTGGGTGATCATAGACTCACTCCTTAAATCGGAAAACTTCATATATTTAACGGTTTCCCTGTAAAGCTTAGTCACACTTTACTTCTCATCTTTTTCATAAATATTTAAGGTGTGTTTAGTTACATAAAACTTTTTCTAATTTTTTGTTTTCATTTTTCATGAAAACGAGAAGGGTTTTCATTCCTGGAAAACCCTTAAAAATTTTGAAAATATATTTAGTTGCAAGTTTGAAAACACAAGGAGATTATTATTTTTAAAGTGAAAAATATTTAGAAAACTATAAAATTGATTTTTCCAATATGCGATTATAAGTTGGAAAATAAGATTTTCTGTTTTCAATCAAAAATTATTTTGGAAAAATCAAAATTAAACACATTTTTCGTTTTTCATCTTTTTCTTAAAAAAAATTCTAGAAAACACTATTACTTTTTTACAACTAAATGTACCCTTAGCTTTTTATTTGCTCTCAATTAACTCTCTCTCTCTCTATATATATCTGTGTGTGTTTTTGTATGTATTAATTAATATGTTCATCACATTTGTTACTTTCACACTACATCGAAACCACCTTTTTCATAATCTTATTCTTGTCCAATAGTAATATATATACTTCTCTAGAGAGTCTTTTGTGGTGTGCATACTAAAAAGTGTAATGTACATGAGTCTTTTGTGGTGTGCATACTAAAAAGTGTAATGTACATATATCCTTACAAAGAATTGAACCTCACATGAGTATTAATTAAGTACCTTTCATTTCTTGCCATCAAAGCCATCTCCAATTGCAAAATCTCCACCCAAAATGTTAGAATAGACATATTGAGACTTCAAAATGACACCATTGGGCTTTCAATGTATTTGTCGATGTTCCCATTCAAAATCTTTGTGGAGACTTTGAAACCATTTTGTATAAGTGGGCCATGACTCTATTTCAAAGTTTTTTTTAAACATATATTTAACATAATGTTTTTAATTTAATATGGATGATGATATAACATGCAGATATTGATGTTTCAGTATGTTGGGTTGAAGATAAAATAAATTTAATATATTGGTTTAATATGCTAGAACAATTTACTGACGTGTTAATAATATGTTTGAGTATATTAATTTTCATTTCATGTACACTCATAATGCTTACATACATCCCTTTGTCAACATAAGTGAGCTACGTACGTACAGTCATTCAAGACGAGGGTTGTAGCAATACCTACCTACAAAATAATTGATCGAATTGAACATAACTATGTACTAGTGGACTACTATACATAGCATAGCAATATACCAATATATTAAAAAAAGATTGATACATTCTTTAATCGACATGTAACGTTTTATTTAAATAATACGTGTCTTTTTAAATTTATAATAAAAAATCTTACTTTTTAAATATCATAAATAATTAAAACTTTTAATTAATAAATATATAGATATATATACCTAATATAATTAAAATTCTTATATTAAAAATAATGTTATATTCATTATTACCATAAATATTTATTTTCATCATAATTCTTATTTTCCGTAGTAATTTATAACTTACAACATATTATATTTTATAATAAATAAAAATAAAACTTATTTATTCTAATTCATATGAAATGTTAAATTAATTAATAGATAATAATAATATGGCAAAAATGAATATAAGACTGTCACATATCTAAGCTTAGGTATGGAACCCCTCATATACCATTTATTTAATATTTGTTATATAATAAATAAATGACCTAGGCCCCCATGAACCTTATGGATTAAAAAACAAAAATATGAGGGTTCCATACCTAAACGTAGGTATGAAACAACCTTATATTCACCTCCCCCTAATAATATATCCATGTTTATAACTTATAATTATATATTACTTATTATTTGATTATTTATACATCTGCTAACTTAACTAAGCGTGGTTGGAAAATTTTAAATCGACACAAATAACTTTTCACCATCATGACTTTTAATTAAGTAATACCGTTACTAATATTAAAAGTAATATTAGATTTTGAGTACAATTTGTCAATCAGAAACATATAAATGATTGAAAAATTGTTTCTGGTTGACAAATTGTTTTCAATGTCCATATTAAGAATCATTGATAAAGCTCGATCTAAATACCCTTTAATTTCCACTGAAACTTTGATCGATCACTACGTACGTACGGGTCCATGACTTAGTTAACCTTCGATACAAATACGACAGAAGTAAGAGTGTAAGAGATCGTAACAAACTATATATTGCACAATTAAGTTAGGACTGGCCGGCAAATAGATTTCGGAGCACCTGTACGTACGGTATCACAAGATATATAGACTCTATAATACGGAATTTGTGTTTCACTTTACCTTTATAATGATTATACTTTTCAATATATATTGCTATTGTTTCCAATTGCGTCCCTTGTGACAATTAATGTGAGTACGTAATAAGTAAACGTACACTTAATTAAATTAAAATTTACAAAAACTTCTGTTAAAACTAAATTTAATAATTGTATTAATTTAAGTTTTAACTGAGGCCAAATTAATTAAAGTGTATTTTTGCTGATCTTCATTTACGAGAATAATCTGCAATAATGTTATGTTGGTTATTTCATACTTTAATTTCATTAGACATAACTAGCAGCTTCTTTTACTTGTATGCATGGTCGACGCACGTAGCCTGCCACTGTACGTATTGCTAATTAATTATAATGGCACAAAGTAGTGGTGTAGCAGTTCCCGTTACATATATATATATATAGATTGATTACAGGATATGCTTTAAGACAAAGCCACTACGGCATACACTTCAACAAATTAGTCATTCACACGTACACACATATAATAAACTTGCTTGAAATAGAATTGAATGAAAGATCGACCAATTTATAATTAAAGGAAAACTTGTAATATTCTTATACTTTTAAGCTCTGATCTTCTTCCACCATCTAGCTACTTAATTAAGCTGCATGCGCATATATATATATGATATATGATAGTAATAGTAATAGTACTATTGATGATCTCTTGAATGATCTTTTGGGTCAAAATCTTGCCAATATTGTGACAGGTCAACACTTGATGAACTTCCCATATCACTCGAAGATGAGGTATTCAAAACATTTGTATTCGAAGATGACATACCGTGTTCATTAACACCAGGAAGAAAATGTGTATAATCAAGAAGATTAGGGTACGTGCTTTGAGGGGGAGGTCGAAGAGGAGGCGTTAGATGAGAATTTGGTACGAAACTAGTAGACATTTGTAATTGTGGATGAGTGAATAAATAACCCAACTCAGTTCTCCCTTGAACTCTTTCAGGAAAATTGAGCTTTGCTTTGGTTCCCTTAAATTTGAGAGCGGCCTCGTCATATGCAAGTGCGGCTGCCTCAGCTGTCTCAAATGTACCAAGCCACACCCTTGCAGCCTTTTGTGGATCACGTATTTCCGCTGCCCATTTCCCCCATGGTCTTTGCCTCACTCCTCTATAATGTCTTCTCCTTTGGTTCCCTTCATTAATTAAACAATCAAATTCAGGTTAATTAGTTTTCATAGGAAGGACTTCAAGACGTACTTAAGTAAGATATCCTACTAGCTAAGTGATTATCAACTTCAGATCAAGTCAAGCTAGATCATAAAGATGAATTGCATCTACGATTATCAAATGGATTTACACTAGAATTAGTTGGATAGTACACATAAGTACACCGATCCAAACAGGCTTCCTCTACCAATATATTGTTATAGAACTGTAAATCATCTGGCTTCCTTCACTACAAGAAAAGGGGGTTTTGGCGACGCTGGTTGTCATCGTTGAATCGTCGACGAAGACCTTTCGCGACGCAGTTAGTGACGATAGTGATCATCGATGAATTTATCATACGATATTGATAAAAGTTTTTGAAGAGTGAAATATACATATATCAAAAGTCTTTTAAGTGATGTACAATACAATAAGTTAATTACATACATGTGTAGTAAAATCGTACGTAAAGCAAAGCGATTGAGGAAAATAATGACGCTGTATATAATGTCTTCCTATAGCTGGCTTAGAACCCTAGCTATATTTAAAAAGTGAGATAGCTAGCAAAATAACTAGATAACGTGTCACACACACACACATATATATATATATATATATATATAACTGTTAGCTAAAATGAGCCCGTGTTACCGATCTACACGATCGGTCTAGACTATTAGAAAGCGGATTTATTCCCCAATCTTTCTTTACAATATTCCATCCAAATTAAAATGAGTGGAAAAAATTTCACTAGGGTTTGCACTTGATACTAAATCATTATATTATACAAGTATATATATATATATCTCCTAAAAAGCTGTAAATTGACGGAGACACCATTGACACGGGTAGCTTTTTGGCACCGGCCATTGTTCACCCACAAGGAATATATAACTCCCGTAGCACAATGGGGCATGTTGGAGGCATGGCTTGAATCCATGGCCTCTTTATTATCCAAAAGTTCCTCCAGTGGCCTATGTGTGTTTTTTTGGGTATGGGTAACACTTGAGCTATCGTATTATATTCGTATTATAAAACTATATATATGTATGGACTAATTAGTTATAAAGATCTACCTGGCTCTTGACTATGTGGTTGTTTGTTAGGGGTGAAAGAAGACGAATGGGGAGTATCATTGCCACCACCGGGGCTGGTGGTGCCGATAACCTGAGAAAGAGCCGAGACTATGGCAGACATATCTTGTTGGGATCTAGGTGAGTAAACTGGGAATAATAATTGTTGTTCTTCATCTATATTATTTTGTTGGTATAGTAGTTCGTCTTGTATATCTTCCGATTCATCGGCCGGAAGGGCCCTCTTCCCATGTCTCCGGTGATCCACCTTGACTTCCTTAGTTTAATTAGAGAGAAAGATGTATGAGAAGACCAAGTTCACAATTTGAAAAAATGGGTGGAGAACAAGCAGCTTCCTAATTAAGAGAGATAGAGAGAGAAATGTAAATATAGGGTTTCGGAACAATAATATATATATAGTCCTAGTGATCAGCAACAACAAATTTTTCTACATACATAGCCTTTTCTATAAGTTAAAGGAACCTTTTTGACTCAATTATATTAATCAAAAATATTGTTACACTAAAAATTTAATACATATGTCTTTTTTCTCTATATATATATATATATATGTGTGTGTGAATTTGAGCTTTCCGAATTCTCAGTTTTGTTGGAGTTTATAACTAGCTTCAGGTATTGTTAATTATTAGGTAAATCTAGCGTCTTATTATTCTTTACTTATTTATTGACGTATATATATATATATATATATACTTGTACACGTATATATTTATAATTTGTTTGATGAGACGTTTACTCCTATAACGTATATACGTACGTGATATGGATAGAACCACTTGAGTTAGCTCGATCAAGTGGCTAGCTACCACCTATAAAGCTTGGGCCCTACCATATGATGTTTTTAAGTGACGCAGGTTTTATCCTGTTTGCAAACATGATTGAAAAATATTTTAGGTATTTGCTCAAGTGTAGGATATTGGGTGGAGGTATTTTACTGGAACATGTGTTGTGTTGTCTGTACATGTTGATACCAATACGGTACCGGAGTAGAGTTTTTTTCGATTTACTTTTTTTTACGTGATATGGATATATTATATATACGTTTGGTATATAAATTCTTGACCAAGTACATATATATGGTGATTTCTTGTTCGATAAAGTTAAATAGTTGTATGAGATCGATGTTCACGTACGCACCTAACTTTACTTTACTGGTGATTTCTTGTTCGATAATTTAAGAAGATCATTTTATCAATATATATCCGGCCAATCTAGCTAGAGGAACTAATTAATAATGTGGTGTGTGTTTTAATTTGTTGCGATTTAGTAATTAAACCAATTTCAATATAGAGAAACCAGCACAACACAATAAATAATAGTAGTAGTTAGAGACGAGGTTAAGTCCCAAAAAAACGAGAATATAGATTACCGGGGGGATGAGTATATAAATATTAGCACGAGTTGTTGGTTTAAGTCTAAAAAAAACAAAAAAAAGTGTAAGTTCTTCTTAATTACTCATTCTTTTAATAATGAGATTTTTTTAATGACGAATATATATATCGCTCTTAATATATATATATATATATATATATAGTTCTAAAACTTTTTTGCCATAAAAAGGTAAAAATATTATTCTGATGAATGTTTTATCATCTAGCTAGTAACTGATAATATGTATTAAAATTGTTGTAAGTAAAAGATTTTTATCTACAAACTTTAACTTTATGTGTACGTAAAATGTATGAAAGCTAGTGATATAATTTTATAACTTTTATTAACGTACACTTTCTAAATATATTACACTAAATAACAGTAACAGTTTTCTTGTAGTAATATCATATCATTGAAGGATCGTTATAAATATTGTTAATTAGATCGAGTCCTACATTTCCGCAATACACAATCAACGTACTTCATTAAATAAAAACTACATAAGTATGAGTTGAATATATCAAGTATCTATAGTTTTTAAAACAATAAAAGCATGTACAAACTACAATAATATATTATAACCAGGGTATACCCTTTTACCAAAAAAAAAACTACAATAATATAATATATACAAGTTAATTTCCTTTTTAGGTTAAGTTTTGAATGATACAGTTTAGTTATAGTTCTATTTGATTTGATAATTTCATTTCATCTTTTAGATGTATCTATCTTTATTTAAATATAAGTACCTTTAATTAAATGTAGCTAAGATCATAAACTGAACCATTAATTGAATAATGTCTTAGCTGGGGATTAATTTGGCCGACCTAAACGTAGCTAGTTTAAAGGCATTTTAATTACTAATTATCTAATTAATCTTTCGTAATGTATAGAATTCATGAAAGTTATAAAACCCGTATAGAGCGAGGACAATTAAGTTCAAATGCAACCACTACAAGAAATTTGATATTAAGAGACCGGAGGCTATCGACGACAACATATTGTCGTCCCCAAAAGTCACTAAACGACCAAAAAATTATTGTTGACTTTTCGGGTCAACAAACTTTCGGCGACGACAATGTCGTCCCCGAATGTTTTTTTTCTTTTTAATTTTGAATTTTATTTGTTGGAAAAAAAAAAACATATTTTTCTTTTGGGGACAACGTTTTACGACGACATGTCGTCGTTAAAAGTATTTTCGCTAAAATTTTGTTTTTTTATTTTCCCTCCAAAGCGGGAAAAATTTGCAAAATATTGTATTAAAAACAATATTATTATTATTTTAGAAAATAAATACATATATATAATATCAATACAGTATACATATACATACTGTATTTATGTTGTATAATTTATTTTTTTTTGTGGAAAAGACTTTTTGCGACGACATGTCGTTCCCGAAAGTAGTTTAATTTTAATTCACTTATTTTATTTTAATTTATTATCATTTTTTTATAAAAAAAAAAACTTTCGGCAACGACATTGTTGTCCCCGAATATTTTTAAATTTTCTTTTCAGCTCGTGGGTCCCACTTCTCGTCGTCACAAATGTCGGCGCTGAAAACATTCAGAGACGAAGCAAATTTGGGGACGACAAATTTCGTCTCTGAATGTCTGATTTCTTGTAGTGAACCATATGTGTTAAGACTAATCTTTAATCTCTTATAAAACATCTTATTCTTTTTTATAAGCACAAACAATTGAAATATCATTTTTGATCTTATACAATTAACATACTTAACAACTAACAAATATGATCTACTAAAAATACCTTTAATGAATTATTTTACAACATCTACCCTCAACTCTTAAAATAACAACACTACCCTCTTTTTACAGCAATTACTTTTACATCAATAACCTACACTACTCAACGCCGCCGCCACCACCACACCGCTGCCACTACCACCATCGTCACCGCATCGCGCGAACTTACGTCTAGTTTAGTTTAATCTTTAATGTTCATATCTTTAATACTTTGCTAAATGCTAATAGTACACATAACACAAAACATAGTTGGCACTAATTAATGCATGCATATATATATATATATATATATATATATATGTTAGTACCAAGATACGCTGAGAAGACTTGGTCGCTGACGTACGATCTC
>JAOXNX010000033.1:19063817-19084316 GCA_028566075.1 Solidago caesia
TGGTGGCATAAAAATGTATTCAACTATTACTAGATGGCTATTGTATGTATCCTACATGGCATCTTACGTGGCGAAACGTGGCGGGTGACGTGGCGTGACATGGCAGTAACCGGTTACAGCATGGCATTTACCCGGTAAACTACATTCTTTGAACAGAATAGAGAGTTTCTTACATCGATTGAACAGTCTCAAAGGTCACACACCAACATAGACATTTTGTCATAGTTGGTTACATTCCGGTGCCATTATCCCTTAAATCTAATACATCATATACATGCTTGTTTCTAATTTGACATGTCCTCTTTATCTGGAACAATATATATCATAATTACTAAAAGCTTTATTTACATTCAAATAAAAACTGATTCTAGCAGTTAATATACGTTACAGAACCAAGGGACTTGAGGGGCTGATGCGGTGCTGTAGAAGTTGAGCTTCTGCTCAGCTATAACGGTGTGGTGCTCACAAAAAATCAATTGTTGCGCAATCAAAATAGTCAAACCTGCATCACGTGAAAAACATGAAATGCATCTTTAAATGTTCAAGACTTCACAGAAGACCTTAAGGGGTGTCTATTCTGCTTATTGTTCGTGCACTCGAAGAAATGTGATCCCCTGGCCCATAATAGTGGCACATACACTATCAATTAAGTTAATTGTGCAATGCAACTCAAAAGTTGTGTGCATGTCAATTTTGATAGAAAGTCAATAGTTCCTTTCGAAAAGAGACTTCAAGAAACAAAATTTTAATCACTAGACCCATGGTCCACAAAAGAAGAAACTTATCAACAAAGACTCCACCTAGAAGATACGTAAGATCTCGATACAAACACGTCACGTAGAAAACACAAGACCAAATGAAAATACAAAACAAATACACCAAAAACAGATTGAACTCCAAGTAGCATTCTCCATCTTCACGTTTAACCATCAAAAGTGCCGTCTTGATGGTTTAGATTGACTTATCCTAAAGCGGTCCCATTCTTTTCTGAGTGCCCTGCTATTTGCTTGTTCACATTGAGTTACCGAAAATATTCCCCTTTCCCTAGCTATTAGGTGCCAAATATTCTATGCTTTATTATGGTCTGCCACAATTTGTGGTGGAAAAGAAATAAACTGCAAGTTCAAAGAGTCTGCGTCAGATAGGACGATACCATATTCTATGCTTCATGGTATGCATGTACATACTGTGCAAAAACTTGTTTAAATGTATAAATTGGTAAGTGTAGTCCTCCCTTGAATAAATTAGTTAAAACAGTCCATACAAGCGTTAAGAGTCCTTGATCAGCCAAAGCAGATTAAAAAGGCTACGTCTCATGAATGTGGTTCAGCTGATCACAACATCATAATATAATGACAACTACAACACCGTTCATTCGACAGCCATAGCTAGTTAGGCTTGTATTTTGTTGTTGCAACATATGTATGGTTGTTTTCATTGGGGCCACACAACACTATCGATGCAGATGAATACACCCAATATATATATATCCGCGGTCCAGCAAATTCCCCTGATGCACTTATCAAAATGAATATTGTTGTATGTCAAATCAAGATAATATTTAGTAAGAATACATTATATGTAAGAATCAAACGAGCCAGCTTAATCAAGCATGTAAATAATTCAACATCAGCTGAATAAAATCTCCAATATCAATAATTAATATCAATAATATATATTTGGAGTACCATTTAACAATGAGAGAGAGAGAGAGAGAGAGAGAGAGAATCTGAAATAGAGTGTATTCTCCATTAATTACTTCATTGTGTAAATAGGTAGGTATCAGCTACCCATGGAAAAGGTTAAGCTTTAAGCGATGAAATTAGCATCAGATACACCATTGAAAATAACTTTGTGGTTGAACGATTGAATATATTTGTTCGATAAACTGGCCATAGATTGAGTAACTTCAACTCCATTTTGTGTTGACGGATAAGTTTCCTTTGGATTAACCAATTCGATCATAGTTTACTTTTGATACTAATATATATATATACAAATGTACGTAATATAATAGCCACCCAGTTATAAATTTGCATCACCATTCATCATGATATATGATTTTTTAACAGTTAAATATTACACCAATTCCACTCCTATTCTTAAAACTAGCTAACCTAAATATGCTTATGTGGTATGACAAGATTTGAACCTTGTCTTCTCCCCAAGAAGCATAAACCTCTACCAAGTGGGCTAACTCCACGTTGGCGCATCATAATATATGTGATAATGGTAATCAGAGTGTCTTGAGAGAACTTTAACTAGTACTCAATTTGCTTACTACTATTGGGAAATTATATAAAAAGGTCGATCAACTTTATTAGTTTCAGAAACTTATTAAGGTTAAGTGCTTGATTTGAACACCAAGAATCCTTTTGTCTACTTGAAAGAGTTGAATACGTTAAATGCTAAAAACGTAGATGGGTACCTAAGGTTTAAATTTGATATAAAGTTTGATACTTTTTATGCAATTTGACCTTTTTGAAACTTTGTATTATTTTTTTTCAACATATTGAACATTTAGTTTGAGATGAATGACATAATCTTACTTCTTTCTTGTAAATTCTTCGATTGTGTTAGAGAATGTTGAAGAACATCCAGATAAGTAACACTTAACTCTAATACTATAGAGAAAAATAAATTTGAACCCATTTGAAAAAATATGTATTATGAATATGTTTGATAAAACTAACTAGAAGCTCTAGTTGTTAAAACCTGGAGCTTATATTTATAATTCGAAGTTAAAACTTATATTTGTTTATAGATATTTTGCTAAATAGTTGGAGTTAGAGTTTAAAGATGTGAAATCACATACATATGATACAAAAACTTTTGAGTGCTATTTCTTTAATTAAACTACGTAGTATAAGAAGCTAGTTTGAAATAGCTATTTGAGATAGCTTATTTTTTTGAAGAACTTGTTTTTATAATAACCTCTAAAAAGATTGTCAGCTTTTAGATTGAGTTTTTAAGAAGAGAATTGAAGCTCAAACAAATATAAAAGGTTTTGTCAAATACGTACACCCCCTATGTTTCTTGTGCATTTGATTAAAAAAAAAAGTTTTATTGTCTAAAATACACGGTTATTTATCCTCATTTCTCTTATATGACAATATATTTTTGATTGACCTTTTAAAACAACTTACTCCTATTTTTTGTCCTTTTTGTGACAATTGATTAAAAAGGCTTTGTTAAATTGCTTACGTGACTGACAACGCGTTGACATGTCTGATACATGCTGACATGGAATTTACACTAAAGTTTTTTTGTCTCTTATATAACAAACTACTTTTCATTATGTCCTTTATGTGACAACTTTTTTTTATGTCTTATTTAATCATCATATTTTAAAAAATTGTCCCTTTTTAATATCGTGTAACCGGGAATCAAGAAAAGAAAACAAAATCTTGTCTATCAATTTCACATACCCTCCCAAAATTAATATCAGAAAAGTAGCATTCAAAACTGAAAATACAAAAAGAAAAACTAAATGAACTCCTAGCCGCTAGAATGTGATAAATATGGTGAAAAGTTCACATATCTTATTTGAGAGTAGTATTGCTAGGCAAACCCCACCACAACAACCTTTGTGACAATTATTCATTTTCAAAAGATGGATATTGTGTGGGCAAGACGGCTAATTTTGTTTATTATTATTGGGTGTTGATGTGAAAGTGTGCATTGTTTTGCTTGGCATTAAAAAAATTATTATTATTATTATTTTTTTGGTTACAAAAACTAAGTGTATTTTGAGTGGCTTCTTGCATTTGTTGGCCATATATCAATACTAGCCATGGTATATATGTGATAGGCAATGAATCCAATGATATATAATTTAATTTCGGTTAGGGTTTTTAATCAAAAGTTAAGCAAATGTATTAAGTTTTCAAAGTAAACTTTTTAGCAAATATCGACGGTCGAAGATGGTGGTGCTCGCCACCACAGCACTAACTATAGGCTGTACGTGGATGCCGGTTATTGATGGTGGTGTAAAAGAGAATAATATAAATAGTCCATATTAAAATTGATGTTTGTGAGTTCAATTCATGGCTCACCTTACTGCAATTTCTCGGGTGGTTGAGTATATGGACCAGGCTTCAATTAATCTAAGCTCCAATATTCCTTAAGACTCCGAACTGTGTTAAAAAAAAACTTAAATATTTTATACGAAAGTGTGATATAAAACCTTTTGAACTAAATATATTAATGGGAAAATCTTACATGCTTCTAGCTTGCTCTCATATCAAATTCAATCACTCGATTAAATACAAAAAAAATTTTTTTTAAAGAATGTGAGGGAAGAAGCATACAACTAAATGCTGCTAGAAGCATTTAAGTTATCCTCTATATTAATATATGATTAACAACAACATAAACAACAAGCATGTAATAAATGTTGATAGTCTGATATTATGTTTTGATCTTAAAGTACAAAGTTTTCATTTACAATTATTAGAATATGTTTACGTTGATGTTGATTATGTAGGTTATGGTTTAAATAAAACAAGTATTAAAGTAAAACAAATAAAACAATCATTTTTTCCTTAATTAAAATCGTTGTGAATCATGAAAACCTTCGTGCATCATTGTATATATTTGTGCTTTATGAATCTTCATTCATCAGTTTTATCATGATTCAATGGTCAAGATCTTATCATATTTGTTTTACTTTAATACTTGTTTTATAATAACCAACCCCTTATTATAATATTTGTATGCATATTTATGCATGCCTATGTAGTTTATATATGCAAGTAATGTACAACAAGTTATGCCATGATGAATGTTATGTACTTATGTGCTTCTGTATATGTGAAATGTGTTTGTATCATGGCTTGTTCATCTAGTTCATTAGACTTTATAGGTTGCCATGACACATGCACATTTAAGGGCCCAAACGTTAATGTGATTGATGTGATATGTGTAAATGCTCGAGTTGTTTGATGTGAAAGTATTAAGCTTAATCCATGTTAGCCAATTGCGGCTAATGCGTTGATGTGGTTGCTTGGGTGGCTCCTTGCAACGTGGTTAAACGTGAAGAGTAACTCCGGGAGGCCTGACCGGCCCATTGTCTTGAACATACGGATTACTTCGGGATCAGCTTTGCCTTTCCTTAACGACAATGATGAACAACCGTAAGGTTTCTCCATCGAGTCAGGTGTGAGGTTCCTTGTTAGGTCCTATGACCGTCTACACACAAACTTACACCTATATGTGATGCGTGACTTATGTCACACTTAATGATATGTAATATGTGATGTGTAAACCAAGGATAGGCACAACTAGGATTGAATATCCTTTGACGAATGACGTGTTGATGCAAATTGATGTGTGCCTTAATGATTAATAATGCCAACTTTCTTAATGCTTAAAGTAAATAAATGTTTTCTAAATTGTGTGTTAGCTTACTTAGCTTTAATTAGTTAATACTTGTTTTTTTTAAATGTGTTTTCCCCTCAGGATAAGCAGTGAAGGGCAAGTTAGAGATGGTATGTGAGGCGCGGTAGATGATTTCCTGATGATGCATAGCTTACCCACTCGTGGCCTCATTTATTAGACATTTACTATGTTATGTTCTAAGACTTTATCTTAAGATGTTTCTTGGTTGTTTTTGTGTTGAAACAACCATTGGATTTCCATTTGAATTTATTATGATGATATGATTAGTAACATCTCATTTTATGTAATAAACCACCCATTACGGATTGGTTAATGTTTTCAAATGATTACTTCTGCAACATATAACGCCGTTAGACGAAATTTTTTTGAAATCCATGTTTTTAAACGGCAGGTGTTACATATTGTTATGTTAACTTATTTCTTATTTATAGTAATAAATTAAATTTATATTTTAATTAATTTGAATTTGCTTTAACTAAATGATTTTGCGTTAAATTGTATACAAACTAGATTTTAGCTCGTGTATATCCACGGGATATAAAAGTTATAGCTTTAAATGAACTTGAATCATTATATGTTCTGATGATATTCTTGACTCGAAATTTTTAGTGGTTAGTAATTTAATATAAGTGTTTTATTTTTATTTTATTTTTTGTCATGGAAGGTAACAAAGATTTAAATTAATATATTATTTTTTAATATTAAATAAATTAGATATAATGTTTTGGGAAAAATAATAAGTATAAGTGTATAGGTCAACTGACTTTGGAAATATTTATCGGATCATGCCAAGTTTATATTGTTTGATTTAATTTAGTTTTAATTATTTAAGCAAAGTATGTTTAGTATTTGTTTATTTATTAAGACTTTTAATAGTCAATTTAATTAATATCAATTATGATATAAGCAAATTATAACTTATTAAAATCAAGAGTTTTGATTGATTAATAAATAGTTAGAACAACCTCTATTTTATATATAAAGAAAGAAGATAAAGTATATATAAAGATAAAGATTTAATTAGTGTGTTGAATTTTATTAAAATATTAAATATTTAATTTAAAGGTAAATTATTTTGCTTTATAATGTAGTATAGATAAATCTTAAGTTGATTTAACATATCATTTATCTAATTTCTATTCATTGCATGCTTACTTATGATAATGATATACCCAGATTCGATGTAGCATGCTTTACTAATTTAATCTCAAACTTTTAATAAAATGACATAGTTAATTTAGTTTAATCATCGAGGTATTTACAAAATCAAAAACTGTATTGAAGCTATTACTTTTCATCCCACTATGCTACTTGGAGGTGCATTTAAAACACCAAAGTATTAAGAAAAGGCCTCTCTTATATATCCACAAAGAGAGAATAAGCACCAAGAAAATCTTTTGAAAAGCCAATGTAGAAGGGGGGATATATCCATGTTCAAAAAAAAAGGGGGGGATATATCCACGTTATTGAAGATTTTACTTTTCACCCCACTAATCAACGATACCCACTTTCGTTTATAAAAGAGGTAAAATGTAGACAGTCTTACCATTACTGAAGATAATGATGGAACATCCATAAGGTAGGAAGGGGTCTTGATCCCTCCAGAATTTTAAGTTGTAATTAGCAATTATTCAATATCTGAGAATAAAAAAAAATTATATGTATTTACCCCTCTCAAAAAATTAGAAAACACAATATATAGAAGCACATTTTATGCCAAATTTGTTTTGATCCCCCTTGTAATGATGTTCAAGTTTCGCCGCTAGCTGAAGGTAGAGAGACCGGTTACTTCCAGCGGACTTCTGGCCATTTTCAAAAGAAATGAAGATCGAACATTTGACCTCTCAAAAAGTAGAGGTTTTTTCAATTAATCCAACCATACGTACCAAACTACCTTTTAATTTAACTATAGACCCGTTGAACTTTTTTAAAAGCATAGGTATTTCTCTTATTTATAAATGTTTAACAAAATTAGTTAGAAGCGAGATGTGAATTATAACTTTTATGTGGATTTGTGAATTGTGGTTTCGTTGTTATTAGCTAGTTTTATGGATTTATTTGGCAAACGTAATTTAGTTAAGAAAATTATTATCCTAACTATTTTAATTTAATCGCATTGGGTAAACAAACTATTATCCTAATTATTTTAATTTAATTCCATATGATTGTTCAGTTAGGCCTCTTACATCGGATCAAATTCTCACCCCATTCTCTGCGTTCTCACATTCATCGATGGCACGCCCTCACGTTCTCGCTCACGTTCTGGCGTTCTCACGAGAACGTCGATGGCACCATCGCGTTCTCGGTCGCGTTTTGGTGGTGGGTTCTGTTGAGAACGTGGACGATTTGATGTTGTGGGTCCCTTTTGTCACATGCTTGCGTTCAAAAAAAAATTGTTATTTTTTTTATATACCCACGGCTGGTCTATATATATATATATATATATATATATATTTATTTGTGACTGGAAGTAGAATTTGTATATATATATACAACACATATTTGAGAAGTAGTATCCCACATCTATTCTATCATTTTCTGTACTATATATACAACCAAATCATTACTATGTCAAACCGTAACAACCAAAACTTCGATCCCCACGTTTAAAGTTTACTCGACATGTCGTCACCGACGGGTTCTTCATCTAACCCGCAAGGTCAGACGAACAACACTCCTCCACCATTTTCTCAACCGTTTTAGAATCAACTCGGTTTTCCATCTTATCCGTCACAGATCAACAATCAACAACAATGGGTCCAATTTCAAACACAACAATTCGCCGCGTGTCAAAAACAAGAACAAATCCCACCAATCAATGTAGATGATAAAGACGAGAATGATGTCGAGGGGATTGTCGATGCCGATGATGAAGCCGATAATGAGCCCGAAGAAACGTTGTCGGTTCGCCCAAAAGGAAAAAAGCAAGCGGCCGACACGGGAAAAAAAAAAAAAGTTTGTGTAAAAAAGTTGTGGACCGACAATGAAGCATTATTGTTGGAGAGAATCTGGGTCTCGACTTCTGAAGACCCCGTTGTCGGAAACAATCAAACCGACACGACATTTTGGAGTAACATAGTTCGTTTGTTCAACAATGAAACTTGTGATGGAACTCGTACCAAAAGTCAACTACAAGGAAAATGGACAAAGATACGACACGCGACAAAGTTGTTCGTGGGGCATGTTAAAAAGTATACCGAACATAGGCGAGCAAGCGGGTCCGATTAAAAAGTTGTTTTTGACGCCGCCCACTCCCACTACAAAAGAAAAATCGGAAGACCGTTTCTTTATGAGCACTGCTATCACTTGCTCAAAGGTTATCCAAAGTTTTGGGATGACCACAGTGTCATGGCATGACAGTCTGCTCCAATGATAGATTTGAACGACGACGATCCGCCCCCGACACTGACCTCGACCTCGACACCGGCTATGGAGCAGTTATTCCATGACTACCCCATTAGGAGACCGCCGGGTCTCAATGTTAGTTGGAGCATTACAAGTTCATCGGATGCGACTTTCGGCCGGAGCGACAAAACGCAAGAAAAACTCGACAGAATGGTCCGGATGCAAGAACAAGCGATGACAGAATTTGACGAAGATCAGAAGAAATTTGACGAAGATTGGGAGCAAAAGCGAATTATGAAAGTGTTCAAATTTCTTTAAAACCCGGTTCCAGATAATTTTTCGAATAAAGAAATGAAAGCCCTTCTCGCATATCGTAAAACTTTATTGGACAAGTATGAGCATTTGTTTTACACCGGCGGAGACGACGACGACGAGGAGTACTAATTTTTGGAAAAAGGTAATGTTTTCTTGTTTAGGAATTGTAATTTTTTATTTTTAGGAAATGTAGTTTTTTATTTTTAGGAAATGTAGTTTTTTATTCTAGAAAATGTAGTTTTTTATTTTTAGAAAATGTAATGTTTTATTTAAATTAATGTAATGTTATTTTTATTTCATTTTGTGTTTAAATAAAAATGAAAAATTATGTGGTGATGATGTGGAAATAAAAAGTTGAGAATTTGGGGAAAATGGTGGTATTGTTGGTAGGGGGTAAATTTTGGGTAAATTCTGGGAGGAAAGAATGACGTGACGCTGATGTGGCAGTGAGAATTTGAGAATTTGGTGACATAGTTGGGAATGGCCTTAGCGACAAGAGTGGTTCTTCGTATTGCGTAGTAAGTTGTCTCAAGTCAAGTGGTAATTCCCCTTTTTTTACAAACTATTTTTTTTCCTGGATTTGTTAGATCTGTATGTTTATTTATATATTAAGGGAAGAAGCAGTGGGGAGTGAAGGGTTCGCGGGTTGGCGACAGAATTGCGGGCACACCGCTGCCGGCTCTGCGAGTTGGAGAAGAAAGGGGAGTGAGCGAGTTGGATTCCCGTGGTGCATCTCGCAAATACTCCATCGTTCAACGGTCATTTTGACCATTTTCAACCGTTACATGCTTCTGAAAATTAAAAATAAAAATAAAAAATTACATACCTGAGAAGCAGCAGGTGTGGTGGAGAATATGGATAAGCAGCAGGCGTGGTCATATATGTTGTATATATATATAGTGTACATATGTGTTGTATATGTATATATATTTGTATTTTTCAAATTTAACCCTGTAATTTTATGTTTATCAAATTTCAACCATTAAACAATATATTTTCTATATTATGATTATTATCATCATTATTGTTATTTTATTTATTTATTAATTATTATTATTATTATTAGATATTATGTATTTTTCTTTTTTTTAATACAATGTACTCTTTTTTATTTACTTAATAATAAAGTGTTAGTTTTATATAAATATTTATTTATTTATGAATATAAAATAAATATAAAAATATTTTTGAGAGGGTTGGGAGTGATGGGCGCCACTAAAAAAGGTTGAAAAAAAGGTTTGAGGGTTGAAATGAGATGGAGGTGTATAATTGGGTAATTTTAAGAGGGTTGAAGGGTTGAAAAGGATGACTCCTTCCACCCTTAGATATTTATGCATATTTTTAAGAGATTATTATATTCAAATGACAGTATTTTTATACATGTGCTAACAAATCAAATATAGCCCGAAAGATATAAACATCATTTCCCTTAAATTATTAGCCTTTGAAAATAATATATTTGGCATTTTACTCCTAACAACCAAATCATATTCGTGGATAATAGTTTGTATGCCAAAGTATATATTTTGTCAATGTCGATCAATTAATTTGATATGATTGAACTATATTTTCCGTTTATACGTAGATTCTTTTTTTAATCTGACACACTACAACGACGTCGACGTACTACAACGACAACATTACCTATATTTGAGCATGGAATAATTAATAATGAATCTGAAGAAGTTGTTTGAGTTATATTTGAGCATGGAATAATTAATAATGAATGTCATGTTGACATGTCCAAGTCTTTAATTAAGAAAGTACTTTTATGACGATGGAGCATCAATTGTTAATTAATTAAGGACAAATTTGGATTTCTAAAGAAAAAAAAATTAAATTAGTACACTAATATTATATTTAAGCATCTAAATGGTCATTAGTCACAATTATATGTTTTTTTTTCTCTACATTTCACGAGTCTTCACAATAATCTATACTTCTATATCTATAATTCTATACTATTATATAAAGCAAATGTCCATCTTTCTTCTTCTTAACTTTCAGCCTTTAAAATACCTAATATGTCTTTACTAAACTAATTTACATTAACCATGTGTCTATTGAATACCCAAAATACCCTTGATGACTTATTTTATAACATCTATCCATCAACTTCTTAAATAGCTACACTACTCCTTTTTACATCAATTACATTTACATCAATAACTTATACTACTTGCTGCCGCCGCCTCCACCACCACCACCACCTGTCGTCGCCGCATCGCGCGGGCATCCGTCTAGTCTCCCAAAAAGGAGTAGATTGGTGGAAAACTTTTGACCTCATGTGCTTTTATGATACCAGTCATTGCCCACCACACAAGAAATAACATGATACGTTAAAGATAGAAATTAGACCCAAAACCTCTTTATCCACCAAAATTTTCTCTAGTGAGTCCATATGTCTTACGGGTACCGGTAGCACTTGATAGTTTAAGTCTTTTAGCTATAATATAATTATGCTAAATTGGTGTCTTCACAATAATAGTTTAATATCTATTGTTTTTCATCCCAATAACCTTTTAATACTATAGTAGTATGGTATAAAAAATTTCAAGGTTTCTTGATTTGAAAGCTAGAATACACCTTTTAGTCCGTTAAATTCGTAACGGTTTTTAACCTAAGTTAAACTCGTAATACATGCACACACATAATTTAATCTTTTGCTCACTATATATCTTTATCGATACAAAGATGATTACGTAATAAAAGTCTTTTGATTGCGTGTGAAACAAAAATTCAGCAATGAAAAATAGAAGTCATTTACCTTCAATTGATTTGTATGGTCAAATGTGGAAAAGACATATTTACGGTATTATCACAATAATCACAACATGTGCTTCCATTAATAAACTAGATCTACTAGCTGCCTATTGAAAATACTATATTTGACATTTTGTCATGGCCATTTAGTGTACCTAAAAACGTTACACTTGCATGAATGGGCGTATCTACCATGGGATTATGTTACTTTCATAAAATACTTTTAGAAAAAATGGATCCATGTTTATTTTAATTTTGGACCCATGTTATATTAATACACTAACTGACTAACCTAAATGACTTTGGCCCATCATTAATTTAATTCTAATCTCAACCAAGCCCAAATATGAATTTATTAGGCTCTATTCTATAATATGTAACCCACATTGCAAAATCCCCCATAACTCCATAAGTACTTATGTTGATTTTTTTGCTTAACCATTCTAAATCTTTTTTGAAAAGCAACAAAAACAACTATTATTAAAGTTAACAAAAAATTCATAAAATACAAAATTTCCAAACCATGAGGTATGTTTGAAAACTTAAATACGGACAAATACAGAAACAACATAGTGGACCAAAACCCACTTTCTTATTCTAAATCTAAGTTAACAATACTCTTTAGGTCTTTAGTTTTGTGAAGCAAAAAGTTTATCTATGACTTTTTTTTTTCTAACTGCAAATTTAGGTTCAACGACATTGCCTCTTCATATATCCAACTTTAATTTCAAGAGAAACTTATTCTGAGAAAACCCCTCTTTCCATTTCTGAAAGCATTTTTGCTCACATCAACATTTGAACCTAAAAGTCTCAAGTTCCTCAAGTACCAATCCATTTATTACTTCTCTAGATTGTTATTTGTTAGTTATTAAATTGTATCATTTACAACTTATAACATACAATAGAAAAAATGATTGCTAGCTATTAGCTCTAAGTTGTATTGATTGCTAGTTTGTTGGTTAATTACTTCATTCCTAATAAGCAGATAATTTACATTAAAAACTATTGATTAATTATTTCGGCATGAACAATTGTAAGAATTTAGATGGTGATTTTAATTACTTCGTTGCTAATATATTTGATGTTTTATGAAGATCCGACCAGTACCGTTACTGAATATGAATTTTTTTCCTTGCTAATTTCGTTGCCCCAACTAAATTGGACCCATATGGTTTTGAATCCTAGATCCGTCACTGCTTGCATGTTTGTTTTTTTTTAACTGGTCTAAATGGATAGAAAAAAGCTATAGTAAGTTTTGTCAAATATTTCTTTCATTTATATTACTAAAAGTTTTTTCTAACTTTTATAATTAGAATGTAAACAAGCCCAACTTGTTTGGTCGAGTTTGAGCATATTAGTTTTTTAGTTTGGACAAACAATTACTGCTCGATTAGTTTCACATGTTGAACTTAAAAAATTAATATCTGGCTTGACGCGTTTAATAATTTCGAGTCTTACGAGCTAACCGAGCTTAACGAGAGTTTACGAGTTTTTGAGGTTTAAAATAAAGTTAAATGTAAATATAAATAAAATTATTCGATCTCGCGTTTGAACTACTAGAAGGATTTATCGACCTTGAGCTCGATAATGAGTAAGTCGAGTTTAAAATTATATTGTGTGTAAACAAACATAAACATGCACCGAGCTTGAGCTTGAACAGAAATAAATTATTCAAGTTTGAGCTTAAACACAATTGTGAATAGTTATATATAATATAAGAAATATTTGATATTAATCACTAGAGGTGCGTTTAGTTACAGAAAACTTTTTCAAAATTTTCATTTTATTGTTTAAGAAAATGAGAAAGGTTTTTCATTCCTTAAAAACCCTTTAAAATTTTGAAACGCATTTATTTGCAAATTTGGAAATACAATGAGTTTTTCATTTCTGAAATGAAAAATATTTATAGACTATAAAAATGAGTTTCTCAATGGGAAGTTATAAGTTGGAAAATAGAATGTTCTGTTTTCAATAAAAATTATTTTTAAAAACTCATATTTGAACTTATTTTTGTTTTTTATGATTCTCTTGTAAAATTTTTCTAGAAAATATTTTTAAAGTTTTATACAACTAAACGTACCTTAGAGAGTTTTAAAGAAGTGTTCAAGTTTGTTCTAATTTGAAGTAATTTTTAAGCATTAGTTATTCGGTCTAATTAGGTTGGAACCCTGAACCGAAAGCGTATCTCTAGATCTATTTTTACGTTTCAAAATATAAAACAATGACGTGTTATTTTTACCCTATACAAACTATGAAACTATTACTCCAGGATTGACACAAAACAAAAAATAAATAAATAACAATAAGCATTACACCCAAACTGATCATATTAATCATCTCTATGAAACAATTTTTAGCTCGCGTTTAGTTCATAAATTCTGATGGAATCTGATAGAATTGGAATTGAATTTCATTCCTTAGTATGTTTGGTTGTCAAAGAATGAAAGAATCTCATTCCGTAGGAATGTAAACATTTCTTCATTTGATGGAATCTCCATTTTTTGGGGGTCCTGGAAGGATTTTCATTCATCCACTCTCTTGAATCTCTAAAAGACCAAAAATATTCTGTCAAATTCCATTCCTTTAAGTTTCAATTCCTTTGACAGATTCCATTTCTTGTAAAAATATTCTATGAACCAAACGCGCCATAGTTTTTCAGTTTTGACTTTTGAGTCATTTGGGTATGGTTTGGTATCAAACACCCTTGAGTTCCATAGTAAAAAAACCAAATATTGTGGATACCCATTAATTCAAAAATCTCACTCCTCAAGAAGATGTAACCAACAAGACTTTACACACATACAAAAATCTTATACATCCAAAAAAATAATTACAATAAATGTAACATATTAAACGAAAGTAGTTCAACTCTTGTGGTTTTGTATATACCAACGCAGGTTACCAGATATATGGGATCCAAATTAATTGATTTTTGCATCATTTTAACAAGTTTTAAATAAAAGTTTATGTGACATTTTTAGTTAAAAGTTCTCCTTGTGAAAGTCAAATTTGGTAGTTGTGGTGTGAGTAAAATAAGAAGCATGTTGTCTCAACTCTTCGACTGGTCCTGCTGTTCCACAATAGAATACCCCTGCATATTTTATTTAAAAAAAAATATTTTGTTAGAAAAATGTAAGTTTTTAATAATAAGTTTGCATACGTGTTCTGATTAGCATGTGTATACATATACTAATCAAAACATTTGTATGTAATTAATTTTGATTCACATTTAAAAATGTCAACAATTATCGAATGTTGTATTGATTTAGATGTGATTAATTTTGATTCACATTTAAAAAGTGATGATGTTCAAATGAGACCAAAAAATATGTTGTTAAAACACAAGTTTTTGATATGTTCTTTACAAATAAAATCATATGTGAATTAAAAGGATGGTTTTCAATTTTGTTGTTTATATTTAACAACCATTTTATCTTACGTGAATTAATACAAAATTTGATAGTTCTTGCAGTTCTCGACATATTTTAGGTTCTTGCATGAACCTTTCACTATGGTATATTATAAAAAGAAACTCACCAATATGTTGATCGGCGTGAGTAAGTGCGATACGCTCATAAACACTCTCCCAGTTCGGCTTTGCAAAATGAGACTTGACCCGACTACCTGAGACAACATCCACGCCGTTTTTGGCATATGCAAGTGACTGAAGCATGGCAATGAAAGCGGACCGAGCATCACCTTCATCAAAAACACTAGTGCAATAATTATGCATCTCAATCACACCGTGTTGATCTGTTTCAGCCACGTCATTCATAACCCCTTTGAACCACTCTAGCGAGTTTTGTTCTCTTGTGACCCAATAGAAGTAAGCTTTCGTTGTGTTAAAGTTGTTGGAGGTGTTCTTCTTTAATAGTGGCGAAGGTGTGCCTAGTGAGCTTGTGCCATTTTCCAATGCCTCATCTTCCTTTTGTTTGGCTTTCATGTTGTTCACGATGTCTTTAACGATACTGATCATCGGGGTTGCTCCAATGCCTAAACCCACTAGCAACACCACGTCGTATTTCTTGTAGTCCTGGGCTGGAGCACCGTATGGCCCATCAATTCTGACTTTTGGGCAACTGTTGATATATTTGATCAAGAAAGTTAGGAATTGTGTCTAGATGATTATATATAATGAAAATCTGACGACTTACTTTAGGTTGTCTCCTGAGAAATTGGCTCTTAGCTGTTTCTTTTTGCCATCAACTGAAGGTTGACATTCCTGCAAACAACCCAGATTGGGTTAGCCGATAAACAACTATACTAAGTAGTAAGATGTGGCCCATTCATTTACTTATATGAATGGTACACTTCGGGTTATCTTAGTTCTATAACGGGTCAAATGGATAAGATCAAAATACTTGGCTTTAAAAAAAACTCGGTGAAGTTGCCTAAATAATCAACAAAATGTACCTCATTGAAGACCTTTTTTATTTGCCTGGTCCAGTCACCAGCTTCCCGAATATGCACGCTTAGGTAGTCATCTCCAGGTGCAGAAGTTATTGAAAATGGATGCCTGCAAAAAAAGTTAAGTTAGTTTATATAATATGTAAAACATTTTCGTTGCAAAAGAAGCCTTTTAATAGATGAGACTCACCATTCGAATGGAGAAACCGCCTTGCAGTTTACAAACATGTATTGTCCACTTTTGTATCTAAATTTTTCAGGCTTTGACATTTGAAGAGCCAGCATGTCGGGGTGAATACCCACCTGCAAAACAAAAAATATTGTCCGTTAAAGACCACACGAATGGCGACTTCCTAACAACAGGCTATATGTTATATCACTAGTACGCTATACAATAGCTAAAAGAAGGGGTCAAAAGTGTTTGAGACTCTGAAGTTGACCCAACCCTGTACCAAATTACTATTAATTCGTACTCATTATCCAACCCGCCGATTTCTACCTCTAACACAATCCGATGGATTCAGATCATCTTGTGATATTTACCTTCAACATTTTGACTGATTTGACACTAGACCTTAATGTCCTGGTCAATCTCTCGCCGGCATATAGCAAGATTGGAATTGCTAAGTACATCCAAGTCTGTCATAACCAGAATAAAAGTTCAGCTCTACATTCCCAAAACATTCATACAAGAAATCTTTTAGAACTTCTACTCACCGTTTTTTTGTACCATTCTTTGGTGAGATAAAGTTTGATTCCATGGACTATGAGCATGCCATAAACAATCACAAATAGGTGATGGGAGTACCAAAACGCGTTAAAACCTGTCATTTTCTTTAGAGGTTTCATTAGAAGTTCCATTAGAGGTTTGGGTAGCTTGAGTCTACTACGTCTTAGCGATGGCGTTGCTAGTGTGAAAGCTATTGCCATTAGAACCACCATAACGATCCCAGTCCACCCTTCGGTTCCCTTCACAAAATGCCAATAGCTATCAGGTTGTTCCCCAAAATATTGTACCATCGGCTCATACTCCTCCTCGGTTGCACTAAGAAGTCGAGGGAAATCACATGTTAAATGTGAAATAGCATGGAGCCCAACTCCAATCATGATCCCGACAGCAATCACCTAAAAACACATAAGTTTATCACAAATGTTGGCAGATTAACAAACTAAACACACATCTGGTCTATGGGATCCACATGAATTTTTAAAGAATTTATTCATAAGTATAATACTCAAAATGTTAAGGTTCGAGTTGCTTACTTTGTGGAAATTAAAATTATCATCAAAGGGAACCACCACACCAAGTTTGGTCTTGTTCCTGAGCCATGTGATGGTGTTTCGACACACTGGTAACAAAATTAGAGCCATGTTCAACTTCAATGTCTCTGCGGAACCTTTAGCAATACTAACACACTGTCCCATTACATCATAGGCGGCTCGGTTCTTGTATTGAATATACTTGTAAGTAAACAAACCAGCCATCACCCCAATCCATAGTGCTATCACCCAAATTCTTCGCCACTGATCTTCTAAAAAGTTCTTGAAACTCTCATACCCTCGTTGTATCATGTTCCTATTGCTCTCATTTCTGTGCTCTTTGCTCGACTCCCCACTTAGATCTTTGCTTTCGCCTATCACAGTTTGTGAGGAGGCTCGCAACAAAAGTGTCTTCAGGTCTTCAATCTGTTTTTTAGAATTCAAATTCGTATATTAAAATGAAACGTTTATATAACAACGTATAACTAAAGTTGTCAAACGATAATATCCTTGATGGTTAATAATGTGTACCTTGATGTAACCGAAGTTGTCTGGGTCCAATTCTTCCATGACCAATGCTGCATATTCACTTGCTTGTTCCTTAATGTTCGATAACTTGTTTGCAGATGCACTTGAGCTGATAATCTATATTGCATAAATAATGAACATATGAAAGATGATCAAAAACTGTTACCAAGTTAATCCCAAATATACTGCAACCAGATATAACATATAGTTCAAATTGTGATCGGATTGTACCTCTCGAAGTTCATCTTCACTGATCTGGCCATCGGCATCTTTATCAATCCTAAATATATGATCTTGAATTAGTAAATGTATACTCAAATCAAGATTTTCAATAAATTATCATGATATATATGAAAAACCACATATAAATATAAAAACTAACATATCAAAGAAAATTTGAAGCCTTGAATCAAAACTTTGATCAGCAATTTGTTCACAAAACTCCTCAAATTCTTGTTTGTTAATCAAGTCACTAGTGATGTTTCGTCGGCGTTTAAGTGTGTCAAACAATTCTTCCGCAAACTCTTTTGACTCTTTGTTCATCCCTACCATATGTTACAAAACAAAAAATATAAGCAAAACTAACATTAAAATAATTTGAGCTCAATTTGATAAGCTCGTAAGTGGATGATAATGAAATTTACAAGCTTTTAATTCGCCGTAAGTAAATATGTCCAAAAATAAGATAAGAGCGTTTAAATAAACAACTATATCGGACAAGACCTAAAACTAGTACCGTATATATATATACCTATGCATTTCCAAAAATCTGCGCGGGCAAGTAACCCGTTGGTGTCCTTAGTTAGCTCATTAAACTCCTTTGCCCTCGCCCCATCAGTAAACTTCAACCCTTTCAAAGCATGTGTCTTGATGGACTTGGTCCGGTCATACAAACTGCCCGGATACCCCCGTGAAAATGATGTCAACCTTTTTAACTCTTTCGACATTTTCCTGATTCTCGCCGACGTATCTCTACCACCTGCAGACGCCCCTAAAGATGACGACGACGACGACCTTTTCTCCAACTCTCTAGCCAACAAAGTCGACTCGGGGTCTTTCACATCACCACTTTTCACGTTGTGAAATGCCATGGTCTCATCAATAACACCTAACGTCGACATCTCCACATGATCTTCATTGTTTCTTGAGTTGTTCATGCTTCCACAGCCACCGCTCCTACTAATAACGTTGTCTGGGATATTAAATCTTGCACATTACTGTATTACAATAGATACAATATATATATTTATATAGACAACTCTAAGCAAATAATTAATTAATGTTTCTAACAAATTAAGTTAACTAAGCAACTCTAAGAAACTTATGTTCACACTGCTCTTAAATGAAAATTTGCATCATTTACAACTGTATATGTTCCCATGTTCCCACTAAAAAAAATAAAGATCGGTCTACTTAACAATTTATCTATTTTATTTTTTATATTTTCTTTTTTGAACGTAAAGTTTATTTAACTCCTAAACTATCCCAAATAATACTACATTACCCAATACCAAGGATTGAACCTTTGTGTTTACAAAAAAAAAAAAACAATATTCTGTACCAAGTGGACTAACATATATAAATACAAAAATGATGTACGTTTTAACAACACTTTCACCCTTAAGAACAAATAAACGACCAAAGTACAATTTATTTAACAAAAACATAATTAATAGGGAGTATTTTTTATTTTTTTTACAAGTACACATCATTCATAATGCAAACAGACCCCTCAATATATACAACAAATCAAGAAATGATTTTTATTAGCGTGTTTGATTAGTTAGACTTTTATGTGTATGGTAGATGGTGATTTTTCAAGCGATATATATCTATTTCTTAAATAATTAATATTTATTTTTGGTTTGTCAGACTAAAAATAAAATTATAAATAGCTGAATTGTAAACTTAAATAGATTTAATTAATTCCAAAAATAGAAATGACGATAAAACATATAGTTATGCTAACAATGAATATAATACGATTTTTAATAAAAATTTTAATTATTTATAATATTTTAAAAATAGGATTTTTAAATATAGGTTAAAAAGGACCTTTGTTGCTCAGAAAAAAAACCACTTCTGTCTCAATCCTGTTTTAATTATATTGGTAAATAAATTCACAAGTGTGATGATGATAATTTTATATTTAGTTCTTCATCGCGATAATACTGTTACTTTTATAGGGTTGTATTCATGTGAATCCTAAAAAAATGGCGGAAACTAAGGGACAAATCTCAGTCACACATTTTCCCTCATTTTTTTCTCTTTTTGGTATGTATTTTTATTTTTATTTTTTTTTATTTTTGATTTTTTTATTTTATTTTTCATTTTTTTTTAATAAAAACTCATTCCAAAAAAAAATTATAAAAATTTTTTTTCACAAAAATAAATAAATAAATTTCTATGGGTTATGTGTTGAAAATGGATGAAGACGGTACGGGCGTAGCCCTTAATCGAACGGCTACGCCGTTCCGGGGG
>JAOXNX010000033.1:19106917-19119466 GCA_028566075.1 Solidago caesia
ACATTATTTTATTTTGATTTTATTTACATTCTTTACATTTAAATTACCAGTTTATTTTTTCTTATATTTTTAAATTTGAATTTATAAGGTTTTTTATTTGCATTTATTTAATAATTCATTTTATTTTTAAAATATCATGAAACCTCTCGTATATTTGACACGGGACTAAATCTAGTTTAAAATACTATATTTCATTATTTTGTATTAGTAATAGTAATTTACGCGCATCACCAAAGATTCGTGGAATTTTAGTTGGTATACCAAGATTAATATATATATATATATATATATATATAATATATAATTTATTTTTTTCCAATTCGATCGAGCTATATGTTTTGTTCATTCGATAATGTATTCTTTCTTTAATCCGAATCATGCCTTACAATGACAATGTGACTTATGAAAAGGACAATATAGATAAAGTACAATCTTATTCGCGACGTCTTATGTTAAACACAATACTACGAGTATTTGTAAATAATCAAGCGTCAAACATACAAATAAATTGTCATGTCTTACTCTAGACGTACTCTGTATACTATATATAACTTTTGTTTTGCTAAGCACATACCAAGTGAAGTGCCTTCTGCCAATGACTCTCAATCCGTGGTGCCAATGACCCTCAGTTCATGATTGAAGTGAGATACCTAGTGACTTTAATAATGAGGTTATGGGTTCAAGTTTCACATGCAACAAATTATTTGGATTTCATGTTGGGTCAGATGGTAATCTCTCACTTATGGTCGGTTTTTTCTAGGGCTGTCAATACTCGACCCACCCGAAACCCGCCAACCCTTCAGGTCGACCCGCCAACCTGATATCTTTTTAAATTAATTTTTTTATAATATATACATACATATATATATAGACATATATATAGATATATATATATATATAGATAGATAGATAGATACACACATTATATTATATCTTTAAAGTAACCCTTTAAATTTTTCGATCATCAATAATAATAGAACTCTTCTTTCTAATATTTTACAAACATAATGATTGTTATAGTATTATTTACTGTTTTTTAATAATTAAGAAAATAAGTGGTTAGTTTTCTAAATAGTATTATAAAAATATTACGTAGGTTTATTATTAGTTACTTTGTTTAATATTATTATTATTCGTGATCTAATTTGTCATTTTATAAGTAGGTTTGTTATTAGTAACCTTGTTTTTAAAATCATTAATTTTAAACCCACTTGAGCCAAAAGCAACCTGTTTGACCCCTCAACCCATATAGTAATCATGTCGACCCCGGTTTGGGTCCGGGTTGAGATTTCTAGCCTGAAATTTTTAGTGGGTCGGGTTAGGGTCAGAGATTTTCAACCTGTCAACCCGACATGGGTCGACCCGATTGACAACCCTAGTTTTTTTCTGTTGGTGTGGGGATGATCGGAAAGATTCACAGAGCACAAGTATATAACTGATATACGAATATTCATAAAGCAGATGTGAATAAATAAGTATATAAAACTGCATCAGAGATAAAACCAATTAATTATGATGACTATATGATTATTTATCCGTACCGAACATGATGCACAATGATTATCAGTTAAAAATATATGATTGTTTTATTTGTTTTCATTTAATAGTTGTTTTATTTGATTATATATGTATATACTTACAATGCTCAAAATAAGGGGAAAATTGTATAGATTGTTGATATGATCGTCGCCTTTCATTTCATGTTGTTGTAATCAAATATTATTGTTCATTTTACCTTTTACGTAATGTCCCATTGAATGTGAAAGTAAGAATCGTATGTGATATCTTATTGAATGTGAAAGGAGGTTGTATCTTTTTTAAATATTCTTTATTGAGTATGACGGAAAGATGATGCTATGTTATACAATCACGATCACGATCACGATCACGATCACAATCTTAAATCATATATTTATTTTCATTAAAAATTATCTGTAATATCATAATATACCATCCTGCACATTTTTCAATTGATTATTTTAGATTTGCCAACCTTTTCAAATATTGTTGTTGACATTTTACATTTCGATCTAATCTAAACAATCAATATATTCTTGAAAATTATAACAATTACATGTTATCATAAATACAGACTGGCCAAAGAAATGTCTATAACTAATCAATATACCTTCTTTTCCTTTTTAACTAAGAAGTTGATAACCCTAAAAAACCCGTATGCATAACAATTATTACCAAGTAAAAAATAATACTCTACGAATTGTCTATAGTAAATTGAATGATCTAAAAACCTTTTCCATTAAACTAGTCTTCAGGCTTGTCTAATGAACGGATGGTTCAAAAATGTCTTATAGATTTCGTTTTAATATGTTTTGAGTTTTTATGATAAAGTATAAAATTTTGCCTAACTAATTGAATTGATAACTTCGGTGAAGAAACAAAATAAAAAAACACCATATGTGAATTTAAAAAAATATCAAATATAAAGCATAGTTTATTAGTTTTGATTAAAATACAAACGTTAAATCAAAATTACATAAAAAATTAAAATATTAGTTCTGTTTCTACTACATAAACAAATCAGTTTTTTTTTATATATAAAAAAGACTAATCGTCTTATGACATTTTTAATATATGTTCCCTTTATGTCAAAATCAAAGATCTCTGTATATTCAAAAAAGTTGTTTTAACACTCATATCCTTCTAATTTTATAGCATAACGTAAATGTTTTCATTTTGCATAATCTATGTACTCTGATTTTATGGCATTTCGATCTTTCTTTATAATAATTTTATCATATTTTTATGGTGGCGACTCACATACTCAACAAAAAAATAATATAATAATAATAATGTCATTATTTTTCAACATGTAATATATAATTATCAATATATAATAAACTACATATGTTTACCCCCGTATTACACGAGATAATAATCTAGCTAGTAACATATATATTTCTAACAGTATATAACTTATTTATATAATTACTTTAATTTATTTATTATAAACAAATTTATATTTCCGGTTATATAGTTACTTTAAAGTTTAAATATATTTATATAATTCCTTAGTTTATTTTTATAAAATACTTAAGTTAGTTGTTACTAATAACATCCATCATTTTTCCAATTATTAATTAAGCTATGAAGATAATGTCAGTATTAACGTACATCATAAATTTAGCATGGCATGGTAGTATACTTCTAAGTTCTAACCAAGAATTATTTGTATGTCGTCGTAACACCATCGGTCAACTCAAAACTCAACTAACATAGCACTTGATAAATACTCGTAATTAGTTTTACATAAGAGGAACCGGGAACGTGGCATGTTCATATATTAATAATAAATATGGCATTGATAATATAATTTGTTTATTAAAGAAATGAAATGAAATGAAGTACACGAAATGATATGAGGTCATACTATTCCATACATGTTGACGTAATATGTGCAATTGATAACTTAGATGTTTTTTTGTGATAATGTATAGAGCTTGTGTACTTGCAAATGAAAATATATATATTTGCTTAATTATAGTCTTTGTTTTGTGACAACCATATGGTTAGAGAATGTTCTATGTATAATCTTTTCATAATTGGACAGGATATGATGTAGAACCGAAGCAATACCTAGTTCACGGTTCAACCAATCAACCGGAAGAAAAAAAAAAATATGTCGTCTTTTGAAAAAAAAAATTTACACAAGACTACAACTGGCAACATATAGCTATTAATAATCGTAAGAATAACAAGAACAATGCTCTAGTTTAATGTTAAGCGCATATCCTTTGGAAAAGATGGTCAAAGGATACATATTTAAAATATATAGATGAATCTATAGCACTAACAACTTAGATGTCAAGATAACAAGGCTACTTAACCTGAACCCAGAGATCTTGAGTTTGATCGTCATCATCATTGCTACTTTTTGAGTTTTAATTATAACTGAATCAAAATGGTTACAACTATGAGGTTAAGGTTTTTCCGCATTCTAAACATTTGTAAGAAAATATGTAATTCTATATATGAACATGGTCCACAAGAATAACAAGTTATTATAATTTATCAACAAGTGATTATTGTTGGCGAATATCTGAGCAGATTATGGCTAGGATGCGTGGATCGAGTTTTACAAGAATAAGGATTGAAGTGTAGTCTAAGTTTAACTCAAATAAGACTAGATGAATGCGCATGTCATGCAACGGCGATGATGATAACGACAGCGGTGTGGTGGTGGCGGCGACTAGTGGTGGTGGCAACGGCAGTGAGCATTGTAAATTATTGATGTATAAAAGGGTAGTGTAGTTATTTTAGGAGTTAAGGGATAAATGTTGTAAATTAATTCATTAAGGGTATTTTTGATAGACCATGTTTGTTAGTTGTTAGGTATATTGATTGTATAGGGGTATATTAGGGAGGTTGGTTCATGATTTGAGATTAGGGAGGGGGTGAAATGCTTCATATAGGAATAGACTCTTGCCCGCACGATGGCGGAGACGGGTGGTGGCGGCGGCGATTGGTGGCGGTGGCGGTGTGGTTATTAATTTAAAGGTAATTGATGTAAGCCTGTAAGGTGGTATTGTATTCATTTTAGAAGTTGAGAGATAGATGTTGTAAATTATTTCATCAAGGGTATTTTTGGTAGACCATGTATGTTAGGTGATAAGTGTAGAAGAGTTTATCTTTTGAAAAATGGGGGAGGGATGATATGCTTTATATAGTATTATAGATTAGTTAATAATTTCCTTATTTATGCATATCTGATTATTGTTTAGTTAATTAATAGAATCCCAAATGCAGTTTAACATGTTTTGGTTAGTTTATATAAATTGAGTTAGGGTAGGGATTTTTGTATGAAGATTTGAGTCAGTTTTCCTTCAATAAATATTTACGTGTTTAGGTAATCTTCTCTGTTCTATTATTACTCTGTTTTACTTCAATTACTACACATCGTCGATTTTTACTATATCGTTACATGTCTAAGTTCTTAAAAGTCGATCCTTGAGTTTCTGCCTTCCTAGTTTTATTTGTTAAGTATTCCAATACAACCACCACTTAACATCATCTATTTCCACTTGGTTACTATGCTTATAGTATTGCACGATTATAAGAGCGAGCTTATTAGAGTACCCAAACCGTGGGAGTAGGAAGCACACCCAAAAAACCATCACACTAGATAGCTATTTGTCACATTTACGTCACATTAAACCTTTTTTTTTTACCGAAAACCATGACACTAATATGTAGCGCCCTTACCATTTTTTTGGTTACCTCAACATGGTATAAACTATAAACTACTTTGATGCCATCACACTAGACAACCAATTATGCAAGAAATGATGGCACAGAAATCTTGATGTTTGAGACGCCTATCACTCTATCTCTTTAAAAGAGTGGACTACTGTTCGTCTTAAATCCCAAACCACATTTAAAGGTAGGTTGGTTTAGTGTATGATAACCGATAACAAAATCCAATTCTATCACAAAAAAGTAAAAAAAATTATGTAAAATGTAAGCAACCTTATATCTGAGGCTAAAAACACCTCCTTTACAATGAAATTGTGTGATCAACAAAATGTTAATCATGAATATATTTTACGCCCCAAAGATATCAAAAGAAAAGAGCACAAAAACCCAAAACGAATACTAGCCCAATGCTAAGCCCATTACTTTTAATTAATTTTATTTTTTTTATTAATTTTAAAATATCACAAATTCGATAAAATCTCCGTAAAAACCCTAAATTGGAGGGAAATAAAACAATCATTCAAAGTATTAATCCTTTTTTTTTTGGCGGTTTCTACAGCAACCGTCCAACTTTCCCCCAATTTTAATCAATCAAAATTTTTTATTTTTTATTTATATAAAATAATAATTGCAACACAAAATCCCCTCATTTTATTTTAATTCTTTCTATAAAATCAGTGTTTATAATTCATTTATTTTCTCAATTTAGTATGAAAAACAACATTAAAAGATTAAAATCAGATCACAATTTATCAAATTTTCCAAACAAAAAACCTAAAAAATATATCTCAATAACATCATCTATACATATAAAAACTTATAATGATACAAAATTAATTTCCAAAAACCTAGGTTTGCCGGTCAGTTCGATCAATCTCCGGCCGCGTGATCCCTGCCTGATAGGCAGGGATCGCGGCCGGTGTGATTATATATTCGATCACCGGCAAGTTAGTAAGTTACACTGTGAGCTTTACTTTGATGAAAATGTTAAGAAAGTGTTTCTTAGTGATAATTTGTCGTTAAACGGTTTGTTTGTTGATGGGTTTAGAGTTAGAAATGATGAAAGGAAAGAACTTTGTGCAGGTAGTGAGGTTTTGTTTGTTTGTGAAAATGAAACGGGGTGTCGGGTTGGGTTTGTGATTGAGAGGATTGTGTTTGTTGAGGAAGTTGTTTGCGGAAATGTTGTTGATGAAACAAGAGGTTGTTTGTTTTCGGATAATGTTAGTAATGCCAGTTTGCTTTTGAGCAAGTGTAGACGGATATTATGTAGTGATGATCCGGTTTTGTGTATTAGAGAATGTGTTAGTTTTATGGATACTTTTAAGTTGAGGGCTAATTGTGCTAGTAGAAATAGAGTTAGACACAATTCTTGTTTTAGTTCGGATGAATTATTGTTACATTCTGCGTGTGGCACTCGTGAGGTTCGTTCTTGTGAGGGCTTAGCCGTTGAGAATGGTGAGAATAACAATAAGAGTACTTGGTTGTCTAATGTGGAAAACGTGAATGTAGATACGTCTTTTGGACTTAATTGTATAGCTTTAGAGTCCAATTGTAATGACAACGTCGGGCATTTACCAAATGCCAAAGTCCCTTTAGGGGAATGTATTACTAAAGATAAAGTTATTGATATGTATACTTGTGAAGAGAAATTTATTGAGTTGGATCAGGTTTTAAGATCGAAGAAGAGGGGTGTCAGTGTTCCTCCACCTGGTAATAGATTTTATTTAAACCGTCTTCATTTTATGAATGATGGTCAATCGGATGAGGTTAATGTCACGCTGCCAGAGCTTCTTTATCCTGTTGAAACCCTTGAGCGGGTTTTCATTGCAACGTTCACGAGTGATTTATCATGGTAAGTCCTACAACTGTATGTAATTTTTATTATATTTTGTCATGGTGTCGTTTGTTATGTCTTGATGTCTGTAAGTATGGGCCTACAAACATTTTATAGATTTAATGGTTTGATCACTTTATTTTCTTGGCTTTGTATAACACATGTCTTATATGCATCGCTTAGTATACTTGCTTCTAGTACTTTGTTAGAAAGGTCACTCTATTCACGAAAGGCTTGCAGAATGAGAATTTATGTTGGACTTATTAATCAGTTTTTGAATGTATGAATGTTTCATCTTAGAAAGTGTTTATCTTTGTAGGTTTCTATCTTACTGTGAGATTCCTGCCCATCTACCAATATCAATTGCTTGCCATAATGCTGACAGATGTTGGAGTCCTAGCCCTGACAAAAGAACTTTAAGGCCTTACTCAGATTTTCCGAACTTAGTTGTTATGTAAGTTGAATGAAGAGTTTGATGGATATGCCCTGCTGTTAAATGATTGTTTGCTAACTGTTCTGTAACATTGTTCCTTTTTTCATTATATCAGATACCCTCAATTTCCTGAGGTTATATCTTTTGGTAAGGAACGGAAGAAATTTGGCATTGCTTGTCATCATCCTAAATTGTTTGTCCTGCAAAGAAATGATTATATCCGTGTAATCATTACTTCTGCCAATCTTGTGGCCAAACAGGTGACTTTAATCTATCTGATTATCTTTATAAAATGCCTAGTATATTACTTATTGGCCCGTTTAAAAATCAGTAAAGTTAATCAGTATCGGGTGCCCAGCTGCAAACAGTCTTCTGTTATATTGATAAGGTGAGATCAAGAGTTAAAATATAAGAAACATGAAGTATATAACCAGAAAAATTGGATTTAAAGTTCACACAAACACATATCTATGATGTTTAAATTATGGGTAGCTGTGTCTAAGTTTTTGGGAAAGGAAGAGTGTTACAATTGGAAATAAGGTGAAACTTTTGCTGGTGGTGTAAACGTTTTATGTATTATTCTCAAAATTTCTAGCACCATTGACAACATGCATGCACCTTAGATATTTGGTAAGGCAACAGAATCATATGGCTGACAAGCCACACAAAATTTCATTATTTCTTTAAAAATGATCACTTGCATATAAAGGCATAGACACACAACAGTGAACAGTGTCTATGAGTTTTTATATAAACTTGATGCCAATGTGTTGCTTAACACCTATCTTCTTAATAACACAGTGGCTACGAGTGACAAATACCGTTTGGTGGCAAGATTTTCCTTGTGGGAGCGAGCCTGATTATATGTCTCTTTTTGCCCAATCATCTGCTGAAGAAGTAAATTTAGATTCAAAATCTGATTTTGCTTCTCAACTTGCTGGTTTTATGGCCAGTTTATTAGTTGGTGCTCCTGATCAGGCTCAATGGATACTCGAGTTGGCAAAGTTTGACTTTAGCAATGCTGCTGGACATCTGGTTGCTTCTGTACCTGGGATTTATTCTCCCAAGCATCCATACATTTCAGAATCCCTTCATTATTTGACTGTAAGTACCTCTATTGTTTATGTGTGTTTTCCTATACAGCGAAGCATTGCATTGTCACCTGACTGACTTTTGTGAAGCCAGTTACCCAGTAATGATAGTAGATAAACAACCAAGCGGTGAGCTTTGAATAATCTATTTTTTCCCCTGCAAAACTAATGATTGTTTATTTAAAAAGAAGTGTTGGAATTAAGCTCACGTGTCTTGTTAGAATGTTTGGTCTCCTGAGCTTTCCACTATTTGTATGACTTTGAACCTGAGCAAGTGTTTTTCATCCGTGTTTGTGTTTTCCAAGTTTGGTTAGAGATATCATAGTTACATCTGCTTATCTTGTGTTCTTGTTCCACTTGAATCACTTTATTAGAGGTGGCAATATAGTCCGGTTTACTTATGAATGGGCTGCGCTACTTAACATCTCTAACGGGTGAAATGGGGCTTAAAAGGCATTGCAGATGAGAGTGAGGTCAAAGTTAACTAATATATTTTGTATGTAGTGTATTTTCAATGTATAAAACCTTCCAAGTCATATTTTATAAAAATTTAGATTATTATATGATATATATAGATTGATATTGATTTAATATAATTTTAGTGATTAGTAATTGTATTTGACACACTGATTATTATAAATTTAGAAGTGTTCTGAATCAACCTGACCCAAAGCCTTTGATCTGACCCATTTTCCTGTGACCTGAGCTGCCCATGTTGCCCTTTCTACACTTTTTCATTATGTAACAAGGATTTTATAAGGTGTTTTTTTTGTAGTGCAATACTCCTTAAGAATTGTAGCATTTTAGGTAAAGCAGTTTACACTTGTTTCAGGGTGATTATTGTATGTCACGACCTCTAGGATGTACATTACTTGGCTCTGCTGAAGCTTCCATTGTTGGGATTAGTCACCTTTATCGAACCTCGGCGGATTCAAATGGATCATTGTTAAAAAAGTTGGCCCATGTCATTGGAAAGTGTCATGTGAATGCATACGGGTTGGCGGAGGTCATAATAAGGAGAAATGTGAATATAGCAGCTGATGCGAATGCTGTAAGCGTAGCTATATCGAACTCAGGAGAACTTCGCGGAGGAGGTACGTCTTGTTATGATGCAAGACTTTTTGACGTTGTAAGTCTGTTTTTTAGTGTATATTGAGCCTGATAGTTGGAACTTCATAAGGTAGAGGTTGGTAAAATGAACATGTTGGTGCATGTTCAATCTGGCTGGGTTGACCCAGAACACTTTTTGTCTAAAATTTTCAATTCATCTGTAAATAGTTACTGTTTCAGATATGATTACAAAAAGCATGTACTTTTGATGATAATTATTATTTTGTGAATAAATGATTTATGGTTTTTTTTGCATTGGAAATACACTTTGGGCGACCTTCGACCCGCTTGACCAGCTTCCCTTTTTAGCTGTATTTTATTTGTTTGACCTGTTAAAGATAAAACATAATTGAAATGACGCTACAAGTAATATGTTGAAATTGACACCTCCTCTTGTACAAGGTTTGCAAATGGTAGGGTCAAAGGTCAGTGGTATACATCACATTAGATCTATGTGGAGATAATATATTTATCCGCTCAAGATTAAACAAGTATGATGTGTGATGTTACCTATCCATATGTTTTTATTGTTGTATTTGTGAATCTTATTTCATCTATTTCTCCAGGCTGCATTCAACTTGGCTTTCTACCTAGAGATGTTGCAAAATGGGTTGCTCCATTATCAGATGGGGGTTGGTTCGCCTTCTCTGCATATATTCATCCAAAAGAAGTGCTTGCTTGTGCTATGGAAGGAAGCAACAACAAAGTACACTTGATTTTGTATGTGTATCAGGCATGTTTGTTTTTAGTGCTTACCATACTCTCTTCTGCAATGTCCTTCAAGCTTATCAGTTGGATATTACATAATCATGCTTCAATTTTTTTAATTGTCATGTGTTACAATTTTTGTATCGATCTGCAGGGACCTAATTTTGTGAACATATCAAAACTTGGTTCTCCATCTGTTGTCTCTGCTATGTGCTCTCTGGTTGCATCAGTTCAGAGGTGTTCTGGCCTGTGGCGACTTCATGAGGTAATAGTTCTTAGTTTTCTAATTTTGGCTATTCAGTTTGAAATAGGGCTACAAATGAGGCGAGCTTGAGCTGTGTTTGACCTTCTTAGGCTAAGCTTGAAATTGACTCGGTAGGTTGACAAGCCTTCATGATGCAGGCTCTAGCTTTACTTGAGGAAGATTCAAATTTTAAGCTCGATTCAAGTACAGAAATAGATTAAAAATTACATTAGAAATTATGCTTAATTGTGCAAGCTTGATATAGTTTGACTTGGACAAGCAGTAATAACTCGATAAAAGCTTAATTCGTATATTATTGCTTACAGATTACACAGGGACCGGAAAGCTTGATTAGATTTTGAGAATTTGAGTGGAGTCCTTGTAAATTGTAACCTTGAGTTTGACTCCTTATATATTTTGAGGTTTTTTATATATATTCAATCTTGATTAGTTTTACTTGAGCTAGCTCGAGTCGATGTCAAGCTTGCCTCAAATAACTTGATAAAACCTTGACTCATTTGCAGCACTTAGTTTTAAACTAAAAGATAGCTAACAAGGAAATATTGGCAAATTTTGTGGCACGAAGTACTTTTTACTAAAATTGAATCATCTCATCTGTATCATCTATAGCATCATAGGCTCATGCTTTTAACTGTTTGTTGTGTTCTAGATTTTGGGTCACTACAAATGGCCTGAGCACTGGGAAACCGACTTTACTTTTGGTGAGTATGTCAGATCTGCAAGTCATTTACAGTAAAATTTATAGTTTTGATTTTGTTTTTTCCATTCTTGTCTTTCTGTGAGATTCTTTAGAACTAATTTACCATGGTTGATGGGCTTACTAATGTGAAATTCATACCTGGACTTTTGGTTATGTTCCCCTCAAAGGTTCTTCCTCTGTAGGGGCTGTCAATGCACCATTTTTAGCTGCATTTTCGGCTGCAACTGGAAAGCGGTCCTTGCAGTTTACTGAATCGGAAGAGTCTGATCCAGATGTAAGTCTTAATGATATATATGCTGCTCATAAAGTATGTTAGAATTGTTTTCTTATTGGCTTATTTATCAATTTTTTGCCGTTTCAGTGGGGCTGCTGGAGTGCTAGTCAAGAGTTGAGAAATCCATCTATTAGAATCATATTTCCCACTATCGAGAGAGTCAAAACTGCAAGTTGTGGAATCTTGGCTTCAAAATACATCCTCTGTTTTTCACAGGTACAATGATAATCCTTTCTACTCACTAAGTTATTGAGATGGACATGAGATCATGTGTAAACATTGCTAAAGGTAGACATGTCTAGATGGGTTAGTTAGGTAATTGGTCAAACTGACTTGCTAACACTTGTTTTTCATTTTTGTTTTTATTGTAAAGAATGTAATCTCATTACAAAGACAATTTTATAATGATAATAATACATATTTTTGAATCAGATGATTTAGGAGGTTTTATGCGCTAAAAGTAGAACTTGGGTCAGTGTCAACCCGTTTGACACATTTGATTTGTGTATAGGTTAATTATTTCATTTGACCCAAATGGAATAAATCACAACCCAAATCTACCAATCATAAGTCTTGTGTCGGTGACCATTAAATAATGGCATCATTCCCTTCATTCAATATTTCTGAAGCTCAACTGCATTGCACCTATTGGTTATGAAAAATCAAGCTTGCAAGAGTTTAGAGTAGTTGCCTTCTTTTTAAAAACTTACTGGCTATGTGGCCCAGTTTTGCACAATGTTTTAAAAACCGGATTTTTCGTCAAACCGGTCATCCCACCGCGCCCTGTCGAACCGGCCGGTTGGTTTTTTTTTTTTTTTTTTGTGAAATTTTTAATAAAAATGCTACTAAACTTGTTACAATCCACTAAAAAATAATACCAAATAGTTATAATCCAAAGAAAATATATGTTTTAATGTTCACAA
>JAOXNX010000033.1:19119780-19130488 GCA_028566075.1 Solidago caesia
GTTCACAAGCAACTAAAAATAATATTAAAGTATACACATCATCATAAAAATTACAAAAAAAAAAAAAAAAAAAAACGGTTGAACCGGAAAACCGGCCACCCGACCGCGCACCGGTCGAACCGGCCGGTCCGGTTTTTAAAACATTGGTTTTGCATCTCAGAGCATTGCATTAGGCACCATGAGACTATTGATTTTATCATTTGATGATGTATTAATTGTAGTGTTTCAGTCCTGCTTCTTCAATATCGCTGACTAGTTGGCTAGTTGCTTTCATCAAAAATAACCCTGACTAGTCACCGTAATTTTTGTTCAACAGAAAACTTGGCTGAGGTTGAAACATTTGCGCATACTTCATGATGCGGTTCCTCATTCTGTCGATAGAGTCGGGCATCCTATGCATGTTAAGGTAATTAAAATAGCATCATCAAACATTTCTTTTTCAAAATTATGCCAATTGGTAGCTTATTTTAATGTCCATAATGTTAAACTCATCTTTGACCGTATCTTTGATTTATTTCTCAATAAAATTTGTTATAATTTCCATTTTCAGATGTGTCCCAGCAATTGGAACATTTCTGTTCTTGGGACGTTTTTAAGTTATATTTGTCGTATCTTCATTTTGCCATCATTTACATATTAATTGATGCAATGGATTCGGGCCTATAAAATGTTCTTTTGCTATTACCCAAGATTATATTAGGCATTTAACAAATAGTTAAACACTTTCTTGAGTCAAACAATACAAATAGGTAAACAGAGGAGGTTTTTCCATGTTCTGGTCACCGAGGAGGGCGAGTCTTTTTAACTCAGATGTACGTCGTCTAACCAGGGTATCCCCGTGACCATTTCCAAACCCTTTCCCTGGCCACCCCAAGATGTTTACATAGAGAGGTTCAAACCTGAGACCTCTTATGAGGACATCAATATGCCTAACCACTAGGCGACTTTGGTGGTGGTAAAATAGAATTTGGGCGACTTGCGAACAATTCGAGCTGTTTCCTGTTTAGCTACTTTTTGTTGACATTGCCCATTTGACCGGGTAGAGGTGAAAATAGCTCAAATCAATGAATTCATTAGCAAATGGGTCTAAATTGCCACATCCACCTCTATACAGATGTGAATATTATGATTTTTTTTACACGTATTCGTTAACCAGGTAGCAAGAAGACGGTTCCAATCCAGGACAGATACGTCATCATTTGGTTGGGTTTATTGTGGTTCACACAATTTCAGTGCGGCTGCTTGGGGCCGTCCAATTCACACTTCACTTGCTTCCAAGTCAAACGGAGAGTCGAGAAGTAAATCTGTATTAGGGTCGAGACTCCACATCTGTAACTATGAATTTGGTATTGTCTTCATTGTCCCCCCTTCAGATAGAAATGATTGCACCAACAAAAAACATTCAAATTTGGACGACATCACTTTGCCATTCGTTGTGCCTGCCCCTAGATACAGACCCATGGACGCACCTGCAACAAAGTTTGCTATGAGCAAGGTGTTTACGGAACTTGCTGAGCAAGAAAGGGAGAAAAGTGTAGAACCAATGGATGTTGAAGAAGAGATACCGGATGAGGAGGAAGAAATATTAGAAGTGCCAAATGTCATCATTGAGAAGGAAGATGAGAAGGCATATGCTGATAAACTTTGGGGTTCAAGCTAAGTAATATGTTTAAGAGCGTCTGAGTAAGGCATATTCTGACAAGGTCTTGAACATGTGATCATGCATGGAAAACGAGAGCTTTTAGTCACCGATTTTCTGTTCCTGCCTTCATTCGAGAGTGTGAAACTCGACAGTGATCTAAGGGCTAAGAGACTCAGCTACTAAGGTCCATGCTATCCTCGCCTCCTCCAGCAAGTGGAGACTTAAAGTGTTAGTGTGAAGCTCAAACATGTGATTTTGGCGGGGCAAGAGGTCCTTTTCAAGTGGATGATAGCTGAACCTGCATTTGGTGTTGGTGCCATGGGTTGAGTAAGTTTTTTGTGTTTATTGATTTTTGAAAAGTTATTATGAATTTGTTTCTTTTCTTTAAAAATATTATTTGGACTCGCTATTATTTCTTTGGTTAGGGTGATTTGAAGATGGAAATGAGTTAGAGCTTGTATAGCTTATTGAAAGAAGTTAATGTATAGATATTATTTGATTTTTTAAATATATATATTTACTTTAAGATAATTTAAGTTGTTGGAATATGGTTATATATCTCTATCTCTACTCATATATAAAGCATTTGGGATGTCTTAAAAATCAAATTTTAAGCATTGAGATATTAGGGAGGAGGGTACGCCCCGAAAAACGGGTGTGGCACCGTGCGCTACACCATGGAACACTGTCCCCTCCCTTTGGGGAACGGTGGGGAAGCAGTGGGTGGGTGAGCCCACTCATCAAGTCACTCATCAAGAGATTAACTTGTTTCTTTATTTTTTTAAAAATAATTGAAACAAAGGGGTGACGGAATGGTGAGTGGGGGTGAGTGGCATTTCTTGTATTGGATGAGTAGAGTGGAATGATAGAAAATTAGAAAAGAGAGTGTGGGGGAGTGATGAGTGAGTGAGGGACGACATTCCCTCCTCCTTTACTATCATACTTTTCAGTCTTCACCTAACTATCTATATTTAGATAATCTAAATTAACATACAAGAAAATTAAACACTATTTAAATTGTTAACATACTAAAATAAAATGTTTATTTCGAGGGCCATCATTAACAAGTCTCTATCTTACACCATTAACTTGTAACACATTCGGCTGTTGTGTATTGCACATACACACTTTAAGTATATATGACATATCAGTAAAGGGTAACGATAGACACTCCTATAGTCCTATATAATCATTCTAAAATTCTTCCTAATAAAATAATGATGACACAAAGAGAAATCAAGAGCGGAGATGAGGGAAGAGAATAATCAGATATCATGTCAAAAATTTATGATTTTAAAAAGATTTTTAAAAAGATTTGTCAGAATCATTTTCTATCAAGTAAACATTTGAACTATTTATTTATGGAAACATTGTAAAGTTAAATATTTACTAGATAGATGTCCGGGAGATGCGGCAGTGTGGTGGTGGCGGTGACGGGCGGTGGTGGTGGTAACGGCAAATAGTGTAGGTTAATGATGTAAAGGTAGATGTAAAAGGGGTTGTGTAGTTATTGTAAAAGTTAAGGAATAGTTCATTAAAAATATTTTTGATAGACCATGTGTTTTAGTTGTTAAAGATGTTGATAAAATAAGAACATATTGGACGGGATAAGATGCTTTATAAAGGAGTATAGATTTTTTTTCAAATGTTCGCCTAATTATGCAACTATTTTACTTTTTTTTTTTTTGTTGTTGTTGTTGTAATCTGTTCTTACTTTTATATCCTAATTAACTTTGATTAACAAATCTTAGTTATTAATCTAATGCTTCATATATACAATGTGAAAATTGAAATTGTATTTGTAGGCATTTTACTATTTAGTTGATTTAGGTTCTAATTACAAAAAAAACAGAAAAAAGAAAAAAGGTAAAGCTTACAACAAATTTGATTCTTTGGGTATACCCAAGTTGTTTCTACCATACCAGCCATTGGAGAGCCATAAAACGTTGAATATTTTCAGAAGCATCAAAAATAATTTGGACTGTTGCATTGTGCAGAATAGTATTAAAAAGGTATAGCAATAGTATTACAACAATGGTTTAGTACAATAACATCAAACAATAAAAACCTCATCCATTTTTTATGTTAATATAAATATATTTACAAGTTTAACTTGTCCATAGTAAATTCAAAAGAAACTTGTACATAGTACGTGACAATGAGTTTCAAACATGGATAAACGAAAAGAAATTTTAAAAAAAAGATAGCTAGCTAGCAGCACATATGCCATCCTTTGTATCTTTTGTTGGTAAAAAAAAACATCGAGTTTTATGTTTACCGAAGTTTTTACTGAAGATTTTTATACAAATACATCAATTTATTGGTCATATAGAAGAAGGTTCCACTGTCCAATAAAATCGGTCGAGACTCCAATAGATTTAGTCAAAGATAATAATCAAGTATGGATGATAAATTGACTGGGCACTCCATCTGCAACTCAAGGTATACTCATGTAGCGTAAAAAAAACAGGGATGATTATTTGGGCGAGTTTGAGTTGTCTGAAAATCCACACAAACTGAAATTGGTGCACCCCAATCGGAATAATCAAAACTCATTTAATTGGCTAGTGATTCACATTATGGATGCATTATGCATGGACGCTCCGTCTATTCATCCACAACCCCCATCCTTTGAGAGAAAAGGGAAACAGCAAAAGAAGTTAAAAACATAAGCTTCAAAAACAAATATGGATGCAGCAAGCAAGATCCTCTTTTTATCCTGAAATACTTCATTTGCGGGCCAATTCTACATTCTGGCTTACAAATATAAATTAGATTACCAGTTTTAACTAAGCATATAAAATATATCATAGGATGAAAAATCGACCGATTCCAGTCAAGATTAATTGTACAACATTCACTTCACTCTATCACCAAACAACTCAGAACAATTCAGAAGAGGAGAAACCACTGTGGCAAAAAGAACACGAAGGATCTGTTTCCCAACTTCTAACTACTGCGCCACCTACAACCCCATTGATCTCAACAATCACTCATTCCTGAAGCATTTGATAAAACATTAGTTAAGGTAAAGATGTATAAGTGGCAATATGAAAAAGTTAGAAAGCAGGTTGGATAGAACAGTACAATCCTACGGTGGACCAAATCAGGTTGGGTTAACCTACGAACCTCTTTTTGTCCAATTGTTTTAAATTAAACAAATAAATTAATGTTTTAAATTAAACAAATAAATTAATGTATGATACATTATATAACAATTACAAAATAACTATTAAGATGATCCAATTGTTTGGAGTAAACCAATTTAGGACGTAGTAAATATTTTAGTATACTCTAGGAGACCTTTAAACCATCCGACCCGTTTCATTTTCCTTGCCATTTCACCAGTTTTAATGTAAACTGGGAGTCCACAAATCTGTAAAGAACATAATCAAAATTAAATCCATTTCTCATAAAGACAATTTAGTACCTGCTCCATGTCTGTGGGACCATCATTTTGCCGTGTTGCTTCTGCATTGGCATTCCCAATATTAAGATCATCTGGAACTTGACCGGACTTCAAAGCCTGCTCCACCAATCAATGATATTATATTAAACAATCAGTAGCGGAAATTAGAACATTTACTAATATATTCATTCCATTGACAAAAACAAAAAACAAAATCACAGAAATTAGCAGATGAAATCCCTTGGAATGTCCATCAAAGATTGTAGCAACATATCACCTTTTCAAGTCTTGCTACCTCTTCAAGAGTTTGGGCATTGACAATGGCAGCCTGCACAGTACACACAATATTATTATTATTATTAAACTATACACAAGTATAGCTTGGAAAAATGCAGCACAGAAGTAGACAGATGTCTACTATCATACTAGTTGTATAAACATATTGGCAATCTAGAAGACATACTAATGCGTTTACTAAGTGATGTGCAACTTCAATGTCAGACCCAACCACAGAGAGTAGATGTGGCACAATTAGCTGGTCAGCCGGGTAACTAGCCAAATCAAGTTCAGGTCAATATGGATCAGGGCATCAGGGTTATTTATAGCCTAAAACATCTCTATTCAAAAAAAATTTATTTATTTTGACTCGACTATTATTAGTGTGTCAAATACCATTACTAAGTAATACAATATCATTTCAAAAACAATCTAATTTTTGAATGGTATGATTTAGGAGATTTTATGAATTAAAAATTACACTATTGGCAACTTTCGGCACATTTGACTCAGTTCCTTCTAAGCTATTTTTTCTTCACCAAAATCGACTCATTTTGCTAGAATCTAATGACTACTTAGCTCAGCTTGCACCCCAACTCCCAACTACCCTAGTTATATGAATTATCTTTCTGTTGGACAAACTTTGAGCTCTTGAGGACAGGAGGGGGAAGATGGAACGATATATGTGTGTATGTATATATCTATGGTGAAGGATATTGATTAATAAGGTCTTATTACCTTTATAGCTGTAATTTGCTCTGGTGTAGGGCCCACTGGTTTAGATGGCTCCTCTTCCTCAGGCTCCTCGTTTGCAACCTCACCAGGTACAAATGTCTTGACAGATTCTTTTTTAGCTTCCTCTTCAGCCTCTTCCGATTTAAATAACTTGGCTGCTTCAGCTCGCTCCTATCACCAATAGATATAATATTACCAATAGCCCTCACGAAATATATAATGCATGGTAAAAGACAGAAAAACATGACTAATAACATCTGAGATAAATAGTAACACTGCACTAACGATTAAGCAGTAATCATAATGTATGAACGTTGGCAACAACATAAAGTAAATGCAAAAAATAAGTTGCAGACATTTTGCACTGTATCATGAGTTCTACTGTATCATGTAAGACCCTAACTAGCAAACTTTTATAACACAAAGCTACAAAACGGCTAGAAAAGGAATCTAAAAATCCGAATTTACAATCCCTCATAAACAACAATACCCGATCCAGACGGGCCGGGGCAGGGTATGGGGAGGTGAGATGTAGACAGGCACCATACCCCTAGGTACAGACTGCTTCCAGAAAGACCTCTGGGCCCTGGCAAGAGAGTGCAGATGTATATGTGTGTGCGTGTATAAACATCTGAAAAAGGGGATTATGTACTTCTGAATTGCATGTGTGAGTCGGTCCTAATGTGGTGTAGTAAGAACCGGTACACATCTACATTTCTACAGTCTAGGTACAATATAATATGCATTTCCTAGTGGTGGAGCTAGACATGCCATAACATAATTATATATCCATGATGATTGGAATCATAATTGGAGATATCAAGCCCAGCCCAATACAAAATAAGAGGTTGGAGGCATTCTATAGCGCATTAATGATTAAGCAGAAATAAAAAACTATGCCTTGTATAAACATTGGCAGCAACAGAAAGGAAATGTAAAAGCAAAGTTGCAGACATCTTGCATAGACATTTAAGTTACAACACATCATGTAGGATGCTTAGTGACTTTTATGACAACAAGCCACCAAAATGGCTGGAAAAGGACCTTAAAATTCTGAAGTTTCAATTGTGCATAAACATGACTGAAAAATAGCCTGGGTAAAAAAATTATCTGAACATGGGCTTGAACCCTCAACCGTCTTAGATGAGGATCACCTTAAATATGCCTGGATACAACTGAATATATTTGGGGGACTAGGTCCTTTGGATAACAATACATAATTTGAACTTTGGAAGGTTCATTTGTTGAAATACTGTTGTGGCGAGAGTAGTTAACTAAGCTCTGGTCTTCTCTCTATGCACGTTCTCCATTTTCTTTACATAAAGAATAACCAACGGGCAGTCAACCCACATGTGAGAGTTACCATACAAGGATTTAAAAACACACAGGTAAGTTGTGGGAACCAAATACCAGGCCTAAAATTGTCAAATAGACTATCTGTGTCTTAAAAACGTTCATCATTAAATCTCTCAGAAACATAGCAAAGGTTTTAAGATGGAAAACAAGATTCTCCAGTCGCATGCATATGGTTTGCTTGCCATGATCATATAAGTTTGAGGAATCATTACATTAAGACGAAAAACACATAGAAGTTGATCTCTATTTATTTTTTTTGAACGGCAAATTATCCTACTCCTACTCCAAAACTAACTCGAATGCCTAGAAGTTGATCTCTATGTAATAATATAAAGTACCAGAGACGAAAACAGAAATCAGCTTTCAGCTAAGATATATCAATCATTTATGAAAAACAAATCACTTCGAGGCACATCCAAAGAACAATGTAATAGATGTAATAGTATGGACACATATGACAATGATAAAAACTATGCTACCACCTTTATGTACATCCATCAGAACAGAACCACAGGAAGCAACCAATATAGATAAATTACTGTCCACCATAGATTACAAGTATTCCAACATGGTATACTTGTTTAAATTTAACTTATGGAAAACAAATAACTAACCTTTTGTTTAATTTTTTTAAAATCAAGCAAACGCAAAGCCTTCAACTTGTGAATGACATACAATCGATAGTTGGGTTTCTTTGTAATGTTATTGTCCAACAAGCTCAAGTACTGCAGCTTCGGTAGCGATGCAAGTGGATCAATCTCAACCAAATTAACAAGCCGATTGTTAGTAAGAACCAAAGAGTGCAGTTTCGGCAAGAACTCTGTAAAAATGTAAACACCACCATAACTTGTTATATTAAAATTACAAAATTAACAAACAAAGTAGTAATGAGACATTAAACCCAAGAATGAAACATGTCAAAATCAAAGAGAAGACTCAGAAAGAGAAACTGGAGTCTTTTACTCTTTTTATTTGTTTTGACATGTGTCGTCATCTCAGATGATGATGACATATGCCAAAATCAAAGAAAAATATGCGCAAGACATTTTTGCTCTCCTAGTCTCACCCTCTTGATTTTGACACATGTCATTATCTCATGGCAAACGTCAAAATCAAAAAGAAAATACAAGGAAAGATAAGGCGTGATACTTAAGATGTTTTCTATCCCCAAGTCATCTATTTCTAATAATTCCAACACGTATCATTGTCTCGTTAAAAGTATAAATGAGGTCAATGCACCATTTTCTGGGTCAAAACCATAAGAAAACCAAAACAAGGCAATGTAGTAGATAATGTAGTAGTAGTACCTCCAATGTTCGGGTTAATACGAGTAATCCGATTGTTATTAAGCAACAACGTTCCAAGCCGATTTAAATTCGGAAAGTTTTCGAGCTTCACAATCTCATTATCAGACAAATCAATAGTATCAAATTGATCCTATTCAATATCATATAAAAATCATAAACACGTAATCAACCAAATATTCGAAAAAAGTAAAAAAATAAATAAATAATAATCTCATTAACCCTAAAAATCATAAAATAAAAATCACTAACCTCAGTAGCACCTAGATTCTCAATCACCGGAATTTTATTACCTATAAATTGAAACAAATTACATAATATATATATACGTACAGAGAGATAAAATTAGGTTAAAAGAAACTAAAAAAAACGAGTAGTGTGTATATATATGTATACCTCGAAGATCTAATTCACGTTCGCGAAGAGCGTTGAAGAAGTGAGGGCTTTTCCATATCAAATCGGCAGTTAATCGAACCATATTTTACTGTGTGTTTTTGTGTGTGTTTTCTGAAATAGAAGAAGACGGTGGTGGTGGGTGGTGGCTAAAACCCCAAAAAATAAAACCCAAAGGTGGGGAAGATTATTACTATTATGCCCTCAATCAATGTTTTTCATTTTAGCGAAACGGTTTTGCTACTAGAAATAAATGTTTCCATCAATGTTGAGTTGGTCTAGTGGCTTGGTATTTTCTTGGTGACAGAAAGATCTCAAGTTCGATCCCCGTCTAAAAGGAAGTCCCTCCATGAGGGCTTGGATCTGGGAGATCCAGGTTCAAGTCTGAGGGGGCAGGGTTTACCCCTATTAATTGTCGTGTCTCCGGGCGAATTAGTAGAGGTTTTCCCCCTATCGGGTATTTGAAATAGACATTTCTGCCCGGTTAAGACAACGTATGCTAGACCTTTCGTTGTCGAATCGCGACACGAAGATCAAGCAAAATTCACCTTTCAAAAAAAAAGAACTAAATCTTTCCAGAATAATGAAAAATATATTTAATATTCATTAATTCAATCTAATAATATTATTTTTTATATGAATTAGGCTTTAAGGCACGTGCGATAAATGACCATGATCGTTTTTAAAGACAGGTTTGTAATGCGCGTTTCATGTAGATAATCATGTATTTGTGTCGGGTAAACGAACATATAAAGCGGAAGAGGAAAATAATTAGTTTATAGTTGAATGTATTGGGTGATAGTTAATATACTATTGGGTTGTAAGTCTTATTTAATGGGCCTAATAATAGGCTTGTTTGCATATCAAAATTTTGGACATATAGAATTAGTCTTGAAAAATGGAAATTTTGATAAGTATAAATAAAAGTGTTTGATAAACAACTTTAAAACTTTTATTGCAATAGGAATATTTGTATGGGTATTGCGTCTTCAAATTTTGGACATATATAATTATGCTTACAAAATGTAAATTTTAATAAGTATAATTATTATTATTATAAATTGAAATTTCATAATGAATGTACTACATACATGAATTTATTATTTTAGATTATTTATTACAAAATCATTTATTACAAAATTGATGTCTAACTTCAACTCAATTTTAGAATTATGATGATTGCAAATTATTATTATAAATTGAAAATGGATTTATTATTTTAGATTATTTATTACAAAATCATTTATTACAAAATTGATGTATAACTTCAACCCAATTTTAGAATTATGATTGCAAAATATAAATTTTAATAAATATAATTATTATTATTATAAATTGAAAATTCATAACGAATGTAACTCAATTTTAGATTATATAGATTGATGGATATCCATAACTCGGGTCATTTAACCCGCCCGTTAAGACAAACTTTAACTAGGGATGAGCAAAAATCCCGAAAAACCGAAACCGTACCGGTACCGTACCGAAAATACCGTACCGGTACCGTACCGAAAATACCGTACCGGTACCGTACCGAAAATACCGTACCGATGGTTTTCGGTACTAGTTTCGGTTCTTGGTATTTGTAGAAAT
>JAOXNX010000033.1:19148873-19160905 GCA_028566075.1 Solidago caesia
ACATACGTGGCATCCTACGTGGCATCTGACATGGCATTACCTGTTACACGTAAGCGTTACCCGGTAGCTTACACTTTTTGGACAAAATTGAAAGTTAGTTACATTACATAGACCCCCGACTAAATCTTTACATCGCATAGACATTTCGTCATAATTATATACATTCAGAAGTCATTATCCCTTGATTCTAAGCGATTACTTGTCTGTAAAAATGCATATGTAATACATATGCTCCTGAAGTCTAAGAACCTTATCCTCGTTCCTTAAAATATCCATGTCGACCAAAATGCTTAAGTTTAAGGATGAGACCAATACATACATTAATTAAGAAGACATTATTAATTGTTGTGTATATTACAAATTTCCGAAACCTCCTAATTAATCTAAGTATTGGGGTGCTCCGTGTTCTTTTCTTGTTTTTTTTTTTATTATTCCTTCTTTTAATTTTGGGCAAATCAATACAATCCAAAAGTTTGGTTTTCCTTAGAACCAAACAAATGATTTGTGTTACGATCCCACATCAACCAAACATCAGCCAAATATGTGATTGTTAATTTGGTGGCTTATAAAGTCAATCGGTGTCCCCTACTCTTTTAAGCAAGCCTTTTATAGTAAGTTGGTTTAGGGTTCGTGTTAATTCCTAATAAAGGAATTAGAGATCATGAGTATAGTTTATGTATTGATGACAACATCATGTGTATTCGCTTCAAATATTGTGACTTCACACTCAATGGTATTAATAATTATATCCCACAATAATGCAAAATAATTTTGGTATATGCGGTCTTTATTTCCCACAATGCAAAGTGATTTTGGTACTACATGTTAATTGTTTTGATTGTATCATTTTATGGCATTTTGATTTATTAAAGGTAAGGATTAATTAAGACATGTTTGGATGGTTATTTTGTTTATGCTTATTAGGCTTAGCTAATGCATCATAAGCTTCAAATTTAGGTTTATACTTACGAGTTTATTTCTCCATTAAAAAAAAAAACCTATAACCTAGTAAAAATAAGATTTACTAATTAAAACACTGTATTAGCTTATAATTTATAAGTTAAAACAATAACCTCATCTAAACATCCCCAAGTGCTTGTAAATGTATCCAACTTTAATATAAATTAAGTTTATTGTATGTATTTAACTTTAGATATAAATTTACCTAAATTTCACATAACGTTATTATACGCATCCAATCATCAAATATGTACAATAACATTAATAACTAAAAGTTATGTACAAACAAAATAGTAAGAAGTAAAGTCAAGTACGGCACCCTTCTCTTTTATCTTCCTTTTTCACATGGATTTAGGATACAAATCATAAGATAGAATACAGATTAGTAATGAATATACATTTTAGTTAATTCCACGTTTATTAGGCCTGTAAATCTTATGAATATTGTCACAATTATATGCGATGCACATGGCTAAGAAGAAACAAAAGAGCACGGATAAATTGATAGAAGATGGTGACATCCTTTTCTATTTATTTAAAGTAAAGTGATGGATGGACCTCGATTTTCCGTCGCACTTTTTGTAATTGTTTTAAAAACCGATTCGAATCGGCCGGTCGATTCGATTCGACCGGGTTCCAGAAGGTTATCCGGTTTTTTTTGTTTAGTTTTTTACCGGTTTTTTATAAGATTTAAACCGGTCGGTTTTGACCGGTTTTTTATGGTTCAACCGTTTTCTAATTTTTTTTTATTTTTTTTGAAAATTTTTTTAATAATTATTTTAATGAATTTGTGTATACTTTAAAACTTATATTTTGTTATGAAATACCTATTTGGTATTATATTTAACTATTTTTATTGGATTGTAATAAGTTTAATAGTAATTTTATAAAATAAATAAAAATAAAAATAGCCAACCGGTTGAACTGGTCGGATCAACCGGTCCGACTGGTTCGTCCGAGAGCGGAAAGATTTTCGATTCACTCAAAAAACCGGTTTTTAAAACATTGCTTTTTGGTATAATCACACGTTAGGATCATGATCCTCTCGAGCTGGTTTCAACATGATCTATCATGTTGAGTGTTTTGTAAGAAAGGAAATAACATACAGTAAAACCTCTATTATGTTGAGACCGTAATATTTTATTAATTAAGCGAGATATTATTATATCGATAAATTAATGATTTGATAATTTAAAGAGGTTTTACGTATGACCTTTAAATTTTCAAGTCCAATGTATAATCACAAATTAATTGAATTTGTCAAGTTCATTGTTTTTGAATTCATGAGTGGTTGATGACGAAGTTGAGGATGATTCAATAGCTTTAGAACTGATCACTTGGAAAGAAGCATTGCAAGAGACAACAACTCTTCACAACTTTTTGTTGCAATACAAGAAGACAATGTCCTAACTCTTAAGTGTAATGAAGAGATTTAAAGATGAACTCAATATAGATTTTAATTTCAACAAAAAACAAAAGTGATTATAGATTATCTTTTACTAATAATAATAGAATTTGGAATCTTTTAATAATTATTAATTTATAGTTTCGTTGGACCAATATATATATATACACCGAGATTTCTAAAAAGTTATTATCTTATTATTTTATCGATTAGGGTCCAATTTTATACTAACCCCAAAAAAGTTTATATGTTTATGTTAATTTACGTATCCATAATGAATTAAAATCTTGAGAACAATAACAAAACATTTTAATTCTTTTCTTTTTTTGAACAATAACAATAACAAAACTAACCAATAACCCTCAGTCTAAATGAGTAAAGTGAGTTAGTGAGGTATACATTGACTTCAATAATGAGAAGGTTTAAGGGTTCAAGTCTTACATACGACAAAAAATTGAGATAAAGGGTTTTCTTTCACCAATGATGAGTTTTTTCACGTAGGGAGTGAAGATGATTGGGTGAGTCAGTGAACCGTGATTCGAAATTGCAATTAAAAAAATAAATAAAAAATTTATTAGTGCTTTAAGGAAAAATCGCATTAATTTGTTAAAGAAACTGAGGCACTTGAAGAAAAAGTAAGGGTTGTATATGTTGTTTAATTAATAAAGAAGGTAGCAGCAGAGCAGTGTGTGTTATAATAGTACATGTCTAGCAGTAGTATAGCAACCCTAGAGAATGGAAGAATAGTGTGGGGGTGTGGGGGGATATATGGTTCTCTTCATGTGATCACTTTATAATAAAACTACAAGAAACTAGAAAACAAAAGTCTTTTATGAGTTATTGGAGAGAGAACACACATATACATACATACATAATAAACCCCAACCCACCAAAGTTTCTCCCTTTTCAAGACAAACTCCATAAAAGCTCTTACTCATCAAAACAAACCAATAAATTCATTTCATTTCATTTTCCTTAATATTTATGATCTATCTAGCTTTGCTTTTTCACAGTTGCACTTGTTACAGTAACTAGTCTGCACTGCAAAATCTCTGTATATCATCTCTTTGCTCTCTGTAAAATCTCATAATAATTATATATATATATATATATATACTGTACTAGATCTTCCCATATCTTCATTTTGTTTCTTTTTAGCCTTATGTTCAAAAGGGTCTCTACAGAATAAAGGTTCTGTAAACAATAATAATACATCTATATCTATATCCATATCTATATTATTATATAAATATATAAGTTAATTTTTATTATAATATATTACTATACGTTTGTAGTTGTGGCTTCTAGGTCAGGTGCCTTTGCCGACTGGGTGGCAAATGCAAATGCAAATCCATCATCATCTTCTTCTTCTGGTCTTAGAACTTCTGATCAGGATCTTTCCTTGAGTTTCAATGCTACTGCCGCCGCCGCTCACGGCGGAGTATCGACCACGGGGATGTGGTCATCAGCCGCTTCAAGGCAAATCAACTATGGAGTACCTACTGAAATGGGAATGTTTGTACTTGCACAATCAAACAACCAGCATATATCTGATCATCATCATCATCATCATGTGCATGCTCACTCTCTTAACACAACCGCCGCTTCCGGTGCGACGGCGTTAGGTGTTGGGGTTATACCGCTTTTAACCGCCACACCCTGTCTCGCGGCAGGGGAAGAGGGTGTAATAGGAAACCGTAGTGGTAGAGTAAGTAACGCCATTCCTAGTAGTAGTAATAATATTAATAATAATATTCAGTTTTGGCAACCGCAACAAAGTTATGTAAAGAAAAACATGTTTTCTGATCATGGCTTTGGCGGCGGTGTTGGTGGGATAGGGTCAACGTCGGGGTCAACGTTGACTTGTCATGATTGTGGTAATCAAGCCAAGAAAGATTGTAACCATAGAAGGTGTAGAACTTGTTGTAGAAATAGAGGTTTTGATTGTCCTACTCACGTGAGAAGCACGTGGGTTCCGGCGGCTCGCCGGAGGGAACGTCAGTTGATAGCCTCTACCGGCGCCGGTTCTTCGACGTCTACTTCCGGCACCAAGAAACCAAGACTTGCTTCTCGGACCACCACTACTTCACATACTTCAACTTCTAATAATAATAATAATAATACCCCTTCAAGAAGCTTTGACACTAGTATTTCTAGTCATCACCAAGGTAACAAATTACACATAATAATATATATATATATATATATATAGTTACATTTTGCCATTGTTTTACATATTGTTACATTTTGATGCAAATATATAAGTTAGTGGTTGTATTTTTCATATATATCTCGTATTTTGGTTATGTTATATGATTTTAAATGGTTGTTAAATGCATGTTATTAGATGCAAATTTTATGGAATCATTGCCGGGTCAAGTGCATGCTCCGGCGGTGTTCAAGTGTGTGAGAGTGACGGCGGTGGAAGACGGCGGAGAGGACGAATATGCATACCAAGCAAGTGTAAAAATTGGTGGGCATGTGTTCAAAGGGTTTCTATATGATCAAGGTGTTGAAACCAGAGACCACATCAACATTCCAAAATTTTCTGAATTGCATTTGGGTGGTGGTGGGTCAGGGCGGAATGTGGGTGGTTCTTTAACATCTCCTCCATCACTAGACACACCACCGGTGGTTTATGGTTCTTCCGGTGGTGGATTGCTTGGTTGACAAAATGATTAGTTCTTTCATATCTTTATTTTTGTCTTGTAGTAGTAGTAGTACTATTTAAGCCCAAAATTTCATGGAATCTAGCTAATGGCTTCTTATTGTACTATTTGTTGTCCAATCAAATTGCTTGCTTGCAAGATATATAATCCGATTTTTCCGTGTGCATGTTTTATGCAAACAACCCGTAATTTTTGGGATAGGCTAGACCTTTATATATATATATATACAGTGGCGGATCCAGAAAATGGTATTGTAGGGGGCAAAAAAAATTCTCTGAATAATATATACGAGGATGTGTTCAAAAAACCCACTAGCCGGGGAACCGAACGGTCATGAACGTGATTTTGTTCATGTACGTTTGTTTAACTTAACGAATAATTCACGAACAAATAGTCGAACATAGAAGAGTGCATGTTCATGTTCGTTTTTTTGTGTTCATGAACGAGTACAAACAAATGTAAACAAGCATAAAGGAATAACAAATTAACATATATATATAACTAGAAACTTTACGATTTAAATTAAACATTACAAAATATCTAAATTTTTAGCAAAAGTTATTACTCGTAATAGTTTAAAAAAAACAGTTTAAATAACATACAACTATAAATGCATGAACATAAAGAGTTAATAAATAAATTATCGACCATTTACGGAAACAAACAGGAGCTATACCATCACCCTGCTAATGATTAAATAAAGAAACATGAAAAATAAAAATTCGTTTATAGTAGAAAAAAAAAATCAACAAAAGTTATAAAATATAAAGAAACAGAAACAGTAGCACACTAGATGTTATTATACAAAAAGAAAACATAAACGTCACAGTGGGGTATTATTAATTTATTATAATACAACTTTTAAATCAATTTCATAAAATTTGCAAGCTTTGTTATGATGGGCTCAAGGCAGGCTGAGGGCAATGGTAAATATAAAGGAGGGCATTCTATGTTAAAGGCTTATTTCTCTTAGAAATAATTCATTACATATATGTAGTATTTAAAGAAGCATAGAGGGCACTTGCCCCCACTAAAACATAGCTACATCCGCCCCTGGGTACCAACATGCGCAAGCCGCATAGCTCATGCCCATGTAAAACCCCTCCACCATATACTCCACACTTGGGCAATATTTATGGTTAAATATCCTCAATCATGCTTGCAGTCGGATTCAAACCTGCACCCCACAATTTGGTAAGGGGTAAACATGGTGGGGTCCGGCTTTGTAGGGGGCGGTTGGCCAACCCTTGCTAATTATTATTTTAGGATGTACTTTTTTTTTCTTTTTTTTGGGGGGGTGGGGGCTTTGGGTCAACAAACCCAGTTGACTCGTTATTAAAAAAGATGTACAAAAATTACTTTTATTGACCCGATATCGTAGAAAACTGTTACAAGAGATGTTAGCCAAATGTTTCAATTAAACTTTAATAACATGGGAGAATCAAGTACATCTACGTCATTCATCTCAAATTTTTGTAATTATGACAATGAACAAGCAAATTTAGGTATAAAAGTTACCAAAAAGAAAATAAGTCCATTTCCATGAGAAAAAGAAATTGCAGAAGGAAATAAAAATTTCATGGTTTGTATGAATTTAAATACTAAAGTGACTAGACAATAGAACTTATACATAAGAGGTAGGTTATAGGTTACCACTTGGATACTGTAGTGATGACACTGGACAAGTAAGTTCAGATCAGAAGGTTACTAGAAAAAGAAAAAACTTTGCAACTGATAAGATAGTAAAGCACTAAAACTAAAGATAATAGAGCGTTCGGTACTTCGGTACTAAAGAAAAGAGATAATATAAATTACCACTTGTAAAGAAGATCCGTTTTGAGTGTCTTTTATTTTATTATGCAGGAATGTCATCAATATGGTCTCCGGGTGACACTTATCCTCCAACCCAAAAGTATAGGCAATATCAGCAGCTTCAATTTCAAGATTATTCTTCACCATCCAATCAATTACTTCTGAAACAGATAATTTACCAGACAAGAGTTCAGCCAACAAAAAGAATATCTCTTTCTCAAAATAATTTTATGATGGCCAAGTACTAGCAGTTACAAATGTTTAGGGTTGAACAAAGTATGTGGTATCTCAGCAGAAGAGTAGTAATAGAAAACATTTCCGAAATTGTGTGATGGTCCCTTCTAAATATCAAATATTGTTAGTTTGGGTGTGGATGGTCAACAAAAAAATTCACAATGCCTTTTGTTTATTTAAATCACACATTCAATTTTTCATTCTCTAAGTACTAGCTCAAGATCTCTAATTGATTGATTCAGTTTGATCTAGATTTATTATCATAAATCTGACTTCTGATGTCTTGAAAAAATGTATTGCTTTGGTGTTTTAGCAGAATATAGAAACTATGAACTAAACGAGCACATCGACATAAACACATATAAAGATGATGTAAATCATGAAAGTAAAAATGAAAAAAAAAAACTCTGCACGATTAAATATCATCTGCTATACCAAAAACAAGCTGGATGTCACCAAAAAGAATGGTTGTATAGCAACGTCTACATAGAAGAAGTCCATATAATACGCTATTCCTAGTTTATTTTAGTTGTTCCCGTAGGTATTAACGGCCCACGATAGTATTTGAATGCAACTATGTTACTTGTAAAAATGTAATACAAACATTTAAATCTGTCTTACAAGAGATTCTAGGGAGATGCACCAATCATGAAAGGTATACGCTAGATAGTAAATACTTAGAAAAAGATTCCCATTGAATGCTAAATTACTATTAATTAGTGTATGCTCAAAACTTAACTAACCACAGATGCAAAAGGGTTTGACAGATGCATGTGCGCCTGTGATTTATGTGTTTGTTACTAAAGTGCATAATCTGGTTTACAGTTTAAAGTTTAAACACTGCTTTTTAAGCAAAAAGAAAAAAGTCAACTCCTCCAGGCTCCAAATTTTATACACCTAACATGTTAGATTTCTATAACTCAAATTATGTTTACCCCCATTAAGAAGATAAACCTTTTTCCTTATGGGTATTTCCAAAAGTGGCGTTCAAGAATTGGGAGTGGCATGAAAAATCAAAAGGTACAAATCTGATTGGCCTAGTACTACCTACTACGTGAGTTTCCAAAAGTGGCATTCAAGAATCTGGATTAGCATGAAAAATCAAAAAGTACAAATTCGAATTGGCCTAATACCATCACGTTTATTCAAATAAAATAACATCGCCTATGTAATAATATTATGAGCATTTATTAAGCATGATCGACTCAAAAAAAGAAGCAATTGACATATATAAAGCACTCGAATTAGCAAACAAACCTGGAAGTTTTGGGATAAGAATAGTAGAATGACGAAGTGCATTGGATATTTCCTTCACATTACTAGCCCTAATCAAATGCCTGAAATCCTCATTCGAGAAAACACCATGTGGAATCCCGAATCCACTGATAAACAGGAGCAATCCCCTGGCATCAACCGCCTCCATGTATATCGATCCACCTTCTTTGATCATCCGTTCTCTCCAATCAATAGCAGCATTCTCTGCATATTTTTTATCTTTTTTTGTGATCTCGATGCCATCACCACTTATCATCACGAAACATTCCAAAATCAAAACTGAAGCCTGCCTTTCCAAAATCTGCTTTCTTTCTCTCTTTCTAAATTTTCGCCGCGATCTGCTGGTGCCTAGATTCCCCATAGTGGTATGCTCCACTGTTGGTAAGAAAAAGCTGCCAATGCTGTCTAATACAAGTTTCGCAGGATTTCTAGCTAGCTTCAATGCCTTTGCGATTTCTTGATGGAGTGAGTTCATTTCAGAAATATGTGCCACTACATGCTTCTTCATTCTCTCGGCACGCATTTCTTTACACCAGATTTCTAACACGGCAATTGCGGACATCTTTGATGCATCAATTTCATCAACTTTTTTCGCTACATCAATTTCTTCAGGCTTATTCGATACATCAATTTCTTTAGGTTTATATGACACATCAATTTTATCGGGCTTCTTTGATACATCAATTTCTTCAGGCTTATTCGATACATCAACTTCTTCCGGCTGATTTAATACATCAATTTCTACGGATTTATTAGATGCATCAGTTTTTTGTAGAGGTTTCTTTGATACATCAATTTCTCCATCCTCCTTTGATACACCATTTTCTTCATGCTTCTTCTTTTTCTTCTTCTCGGCTACATCGGTTTCTCGATCCTCCCCCTTCGATATATCAGTTCCCTCATCCTCGACTTCTCCTGCCTTCCTAAAACTCACACTTTTCTCAGGTTCCTTCTTCAATAACATACTTGGGGGCAGTACAGGTGCACTAAATACAGATGGAGTGGAATAGGTTGTGACAAAATAATTATTAGGAAGGTTTCGGTCAAAGTAGCTGCAACTTTGTTGTGTTGATAGGTTATATGGGGGTATGCCATAGTGGTCATGGGGATTCAAACTTTCGTGACTAAAACAAATACGTTTTTCTTGCTGCTGATGGTTCAGATCTTTTGAAAACTCAGTTTCTTTTTCTTTCCTCTTTAGTGTTGACTTTTCTTCATTCGACTTTAAATCTAGCTCATTTATTACTTTCTCCAGTTGTTCGATTTTTTCATTGATTTTGACACCGGGAAGGAACTTTGAGGGATCAATCTTGTGAGTTTCCAAACAACTTTGTATGGATTTCAGATCAGATAACTGCTGCATCGTTGCTGCATTCTGAAAACAAACCAACCAACCACAAACACCAATTTTAGCCATTTTCAGCCCATACACTTTATGAATGTATTGTGTTAAGTTAAATTTAATCTCCAAAGAGAAAAATCAAGATGTGTAGCTTTAACAGAAACAGGTCGAAAATTGTGTAAAGTGTATTTTTTTTAGTGCATAGAATATCCTAAATCATTATATTCATTATTCAGAAAACTAGACTATAAAAGTTATTTTTGTGATCATATTTGACACGCCAACTATTAATGAAAAGATGTACTTATTTAAGGGGGGGAAAACTTCGGGTCAACAAACCCAGTTTGTACAAAAAATACTTGTTTTGACCGTACAAGACTCATTACAAGAAATGTTAGCCAAATGTTTCAATTAACATTATAGAATCAAGTACATCCACATCATTCATGATTCATCTCAATTTTTTTGTAATTATGACAATGGACAAGCAAATTTTGGTATAAAAGTTGCCAAAAAGAAAATAAGGCAATTTCCATATAAAAAACGATTTTGCAGAAGGAAACAGAAATTTTCATTGTTCGTTTGAAGTTAAGTACTAAAGTGACTAGACAATAGAACTTCTATATAAGAGGTAGGATATAGGTTACCACTTGGATACTTAAGTGATGACAATGGGCAAGATAGTAAAGCACTAAAACTAAAGATAATAGAGCATTCGGTATAAGAGATAATATATATTACCACTTGTAAAGAAGATCCGTTTTGAGTGTCTTTAATTTTATTGTGCAAGAATGTCATCAATATGGTCTCAGGGTGACACTTATCCTCCAACCCGAAAGTATAGGCAATATCAGCAGCTTCAATTTCAAGATTATTCTTCACCATCCAATCAATTACTTCTGAAACACAGAATTTACCAGACAAGAGTTCAGCCAACAAAAAGAAAATCTTTTTCTCAAAATAATTTTATGATGGCCAAGTACTAGCAGTTACAAACGTTTAGGGTTCAAAAAACATATGTGGTAACTCAGCAGATCTCTTTTTCATAATTTAAACTCATACCTCTTCAATTTTTGCAGTAACAATTTTTACTTTGCAGCTATTCTAGGCTCCACTTTGCTTTTTTGCTTAGCTTTTACAGAAGAGTAGTAATATAAAACATTTCCCAAATTGTTAGTTTTCGTGTGGATGCTCAATGGAAAAATTCACCATGTCTTTTGTTTATTTAATTACACATTCAATTTTTCATTCTCTAAGTACTAGCTTAAGATCTCTAATTTAATGATTCAATTTGATCTAAATTTATATACATAAATTTGACTTGTGATATCTTGAAAATATGTATGTCATGCACCGTCTACCATTACTATCGAAAACCTTACCATGAATGATTGGTGTTTTAGTAGAATATAAAAACTATGATCTAAAAGAGCACATCGTCATAAACACATATAAAGATGATGCATGTCATGAAAGTAAAAAAAAAAACTCTACACGATTAAATATCATCTGCTATACCAAAAACAGGCTGGATGTCACCAAAATGGATGGCCGTATAGCAACGTCTACATAGAAGAAGTCCATATAAGACGCTATTCCTAGTTTATTTTAGATGTTCCCGTAGGTATTAAGGCCCACGATAGTATGTGAATGCAACCATGTTACTTGTAAAAATGTAATACAAACATTTAGATCTGTCTTTCAAGAGATTCTTGGGAGATGCACCAATCACGAAAGGTATACTTAGAAAAAGATTCCCATTGAATGCTTACTATTAGTGTATGCTCAAAACTTAACCAACTACAGATGCAAAAGGGTTTTACAGATGCATGTGCGCCTGTGATTAATGTGTTTGTAACTAAAGTGCAGAATCTGGTTTGCAGTTTAAACACCAAGATACACTGCTACTTAAGCAAAAAGAAAAAAATCAACTCCTCCAAGCTCCGAATCCTGTACACCAAACATGCTACGTTTCTATAACTCAAAATGTGTATACTCCCCAAAAAGAAGATAAACCTTTTTACTTATAAGTGTTTCCAAAAGTGGCTTTCAAGATTTGTCCTAATACTATGTGAGTTTCTGAAAGTGGCATCAAGAATCTGGATTAGCATGAAAATTTACAAATCCGAATTGGCCTAGTAACACCACGTTTATTCAAATAAAAAAACATCACCTACATAATAATATTATGAGCATTTATTAAGCATGAATCGTCACAAAACAAAGCAATTAACATATATAAAGCAGTCAAATTTGCAAAACAAACCTGGAAGTTTTGGGATAAGAATAGTAGAATGACGAAGTGCATTGGATATTTCCTTCACATTACTAGCCC
>JAOXNX010000033.1:19205068-19224283 GCA_028566075.1 Solidago caesia
AAATTGAATTTTATAATTAAATTTGGTCGAAAACTTAGAATGTCCAAAAGGGATTTAACACCCCAAAAATATAAACTGTTTTTTATTCAATTGTTATTTTATAGTATCTCAACAATTGACTAAACGATTTAAATACCTTTTTTGCGAAAAATTATTAGGTTTGGTAAAAACATATACTTAAAAATGACTCGTTTTGTACCAAAATGGACAACAAGCATTAAGAGCCGTTGCAGAACCACTACCCGAACAAGTATGTCGTAAAGTCCAATAAAATCCTTTAAGCACGAAGGAAATCATTACACCCGAGGAAAACCATTCTTAATACACAATAAAACCATTTCGCCAACTTTGTTGGAACAATGATGGACCATAACAAAAATTCGTAAGAGTATATGTGAGTATCGAGCAGATCAACATTAGTAAGCACTTATGTACCATCTTTGTCGTACCTATAATGCCAAAAATCATTAGTTTGATACGCATTTTATGAACGAGGTACTAGGAGAACCACCCTATTTGGTACCCTCTACTCTCAACAGAGTAGGGTGTACGTATGAATAAGATAGAATACCAGGTGAATCATCCCATTTGGTATCCCCCACTCTAACACACATATAACACACATATAGACACACATATTGCACATTAAGTACACCATATTTCATATCCTACGAAAGGCACAGATAGTTCGACTAAGGCACCATACTACGGTACATCACATACATCGATCGAAAACAAAGTTTATGTCTACGACATAAAAATAGTAGAAAATGTTTTGAGTATCTTTCCACCACAAAAGATCGATAAAAAGGGGTTATGAAACTAACCTGGAAGCGTTGAATACGCTTTAAGTACCGACACAATAAGTAACGCTCTCACACAGTCAGAGCCTTCGTAGGTCGACACCTAGCGTACACAACTTTCATTAGCACAAGATAACTTATAAGGATGTTCTATGTTCATAAGTCCTAGTCTATTAGAAATGCCATTAAAACGTTCGCTATAACTGTTCAATACCGGGTAACGACGTACAAACCCGATGATGTAGGAATTAGAACTTAATATTTTAGTTATTTAAACAATAACCGAAGAATAAATTCGACTCAAAATAATAAAATTTGGTTTGACCGGACTGAAAATAATAATTTTGGTTTGACCGAATCTAAAAGTCAAACCGTATCTAAGGCCTCTTCCTATCGCTCGTCGTTCACCCCTTCATCAAGCTCGTCGATCATGACGGGATAGGCACCGCCTTGTCGTGCGTGGTCGTCGTCGTATGTCGTCGTTATTTGGAAATGGTTCGACATGCTTTTTGGTCCCATGTGCAGTGTTCCCTCTTTTTTTTTTTAACCTTTCTTTCTGTTTTTCATGTTTATATATATAAATATAGTATATATATATAGTGAAAAGTTATTTTAGGAACCCCTAAAAGATTAGGAACCTTTAGGAACCCTTTTTTTTAACTAAATTTCATACATATGCTCGAGCATATGAGCATATGTATGCAAACCGAGCATATGTATGCAAGTGAGCATATGTATGAAATTTAGTTAAAAAAAATGGTTCCTGAAGGTTCCTAACCTTTTAGGGGTATATATATACATGCATGAACAGAGATACATATATATATATATACACGAACAGATCCTACCTGTTGTGAAGAAATTGTGTTACATACAAACAGAGATACATATATATATATATAAAGGCCGCAGCTTCCACCTCGGGTTTTACTAGTTTTACAACTTTTTTGGTTGACTTTCTATTTTTACAAAAAAATTTAAGAAAATTCACTATTTATCAAAAAAAAATTCTGAAAACAATGAATTACACGTTAAACCTGAAAGAGTATATAGTATCAGAAGGATTGAGATGATGTTAACCATCACATATGACCACCAAGATAATCTTATATAGTATATACTATGATAGTACGTATAAAGCATTTGAGCCTCTATTTTGGTTTAGTTTTCCTTATAATTTACTTACAAACTAATTAATCAACATAAATCTTTAATTAATTAATATATTATTACCAGTAAGTAAACATGTATAAATGTATAATAAATAAAAACTTTAAAATACAACATCAACTAATTTAACATAATCTCCCCATTTTATACGCAGTAAGCAGAGCCATTAGCACATGTAATCGCTGAATAATTCAACGACGTCAACATAATTAAAGGACTTGTAAAGTAATGTTTATCAAAACCGTTTTCGTATTTGTCTAATAATATAGAAAATATATATAAAAAATAAAATAATAATAATAATAATAAATAATTATTTTGAAATGTATTAAGTATGGCTGAATTTCATTAGACTTTTTCCTTTTGCATACTCAGAAAGTAATTAACTGTGGCTTGATAACTCTGGATATAAAGTTGTTTAATTACATTTTAAATGAGTTTTTTAATTAAGCTTGTAACAATTAATTTATTACATTTAGAACAACAACAACGGTACCTAATCCCGACATAAACGGGGTGTGGGAGAGGTATGATGTAAACATCCCTACCAAGAGAGGCTTGGAAAGATCTCCGGCCTTTACCCTTGAGAAAATTCTCGACGGCAAGACGAAACCAAGCCGAAGAAGAGAAAATCTCGATCTCAGGTCTAGATCTAGAGAGAGAGAAAAATCTCAAATCTCTCGGATCTAATTTATTACATTTAGAATTTTAAATTACTCTAAAGGAAAATTAACACAAAATCTTACCTGGAAACTGCAACTGGAACAATTTGTGGATCTTAAATTCTCAACTCGAGAATATAAGGTAGAGAACACCCGGTGAATTTCTTTTAACTCAAATATATATATATATATTTGTGGATATCAATTGCTCTTTGATCTTTGTTTTGCTTTTCTCTTACTACGAATCTTACCCGGCGACTTTCTTTTAACTTTTTTTTTTTTTGTATTTTTTTTATTTTATTTTTAAATAAATTGAGAGGATTACCTCAATTTTTATTATCTATATAAAATAATAATACTAATCTTAATAACCGTACGATGTACGGTTTGACTATATATCCTACACATTAATTATTTTTATAAATAGAAATTGCATCCGAACAAAATTAAACTTGACAATTTTTTATATGTAATTTAAATAAATATAATATACATACATGTATAAAAATAAAATAAAATTAATTATTATTATTATTATATAAATAATAGTTTATTTTTTAAAACAATTAAGTTGAAAAATTATTATATATGGATTGTGATTGTTTAAAAAATAAAGCTATGTACAAATATTATATAAATAAAATTGGTGGAGGATTTTTTAGGTAAAAAAAAACACGTATGAATCAATGATAACTTAATGTGTCGCTACAATAATACATCAACCCTGTTTTAGTACATTGGTTGATAATCCTTTATACCATTCACATTCTCAATCTACATCAACCCAACATTTAATAAATAAAAAAATTAATCTTTCTCTTTTCGACATAACCATCCCAACCTAACTCAAATTTTTCAATCACATTCACAAATAATGATTTGATATACTAAAATTGCTCTTCATTTTCTTAATTATTTTATATATATCTCCACTTTTTTTTGGAATGGATATATATCTCCACCAACTTAATTTTTATACTAGTACCTTGCTAGCAATTTTAATGAAATTTGTTTTTATTAGCGTTCAAAAAATAATAATAATGAATTATATTATATTATATTCTTTGGATGTGAATAGTAACTTTAAAAAAAAAATTCCATCTAATATATATATCAAATATAGCAACATGATTAATTAAATTTAAAGTAGAAGGAGTGGGAATAGTCATGCCCAAAAACCGGTTTCGGGTCGAACCGACTCGAACCGGAAACCGAACTGGTTTTGGTTAACGGGCGCAAAAACCGGTTTTGACCAAACCGGTTCCGGGTTGAAACCGGTTTTGACCACAGGTTTGACCGGGGTTTGACCGGTTTTTTTCCGGGTTTGACCGCCGAAAACCGAACCCGAACCGGCCCCAAACCGGTCCTAGAGTTCCGAAACCCAAACCGGTTTGAAACCGGCGGTTTGGGTCAAAACCGGTTTTGACCGGTTCGGTTTCGGTTTTTTTGCCCACGTCTAACAGCCACCACCGCCATCTACGTCGCATTACGCGGGCATCCATCCAGTTATTTTACAAACCACCACCACTTGCAAACTTTTCTCAAAAGCCAACCCTAGTAACTATAACTACGTATAGCTAGGTAGCTTAGCATGTCTAAATGCAACCAACCAACAACCACTTATAGCATCATCATGCATTGGCACTTTCTACACCCATATATTTTGTAGCTACTAATCTACTATCATAAATAAATCACAAAATTCTAAATTCTAGTAATAATAAGTAAAAAGAAGGAAAACAAGAATTCTTATATATATAGCCCGTATTATCACAACAACAAAAACTATACCCAATTATGACATAAACGGGATATGAAAAAGATGTATATACCGATATAGACAGGTCTTGTAGGTATCAATAATGAGTTGGTCTAGTGGCTTGACATCCACTTGGTAACTGAGAGGTCTCAAGTTCAATCTCCACCTAGGCCAACTTTGAGATAAAGGAAGTTCCTCCATGAAGGCTTGGATCTGGGAGACCCAAGTTCAAGTCTAAGGGGCAGGTGACTGAAGGTTCAAGTCTGAGGGGGCAGAGTTTACTCCGTCGGGATGTCCCGTATTATCAAACTCAAGATATTAAACAGTATTACCAAGTGGCGGGATTTCAGCATATATACAAAAAAAAACATTTCTTCTTCTTTCCAACGGCCATCCGATACCTTCTCTCTCTCTCTCTCTCTCTCACGGGAATCCTCTTCATCGACATCCTCATCAATGTCTTTCTAACCTTAATTTCTTTTTTTTTGCTTTTTTTTTTTAAACGTTTTAATCTGTATATCGATCATATATATACATATATTGCAATCTGTAAAACTACGTAGAAATATTTTGATATCAAACATCTCATTCTTATGTAAGTTTTTCCTATATATATGTTTTTTCACGTACCTTTTATATCTATCTATATGTATATGTATGTATGATTTTGGTGAATGTTTAATTAATTAAATGGATTAATGTATTTATATATATATGGTTGATGTGAATTTAATTTGTTTAATTAGCTAGAGATTGATTGATTGATTGAAATGAAGAAATATCCGATAGGAGCGGAGCATTATGTGTTGTATGAGGAGATAGGACAAGGTGTTAGTGCATCCGTTTATCGAGCTAAGTGTCTTGCTAATGATGAGATCGTGGCTATCAAAGTTCTCGATTTTGAACGAGGAAATTGTGATTTGGTATATCTATATATTCACGATACATTTTCTTACTACTATATATACTTCATTTCATATATATATATATCTTAATTTTGTTAGCTTTCAATTTGTTTTTCGCGATACGTACATATGACTTCATATTGCTAGAATTATAAACATTTTGCTATTGTATGTATGTATTAGAAATTGAAATTTTGGTTTTACCTTTTGAGTTCATTTCATTACTATTTTATGTATCCGACTTCAAACCAGTTGTAGACTCAGTACCTTGTTGTTTACAAATTTGAAAAAAGAAAATGAAAATTTGATTGTTAATTTCGACCTGATAGTTGGTGGACATACTCACATCCCATATATTGGCTTAATTAATTGTTTTCATTTTTGTTACTTAATTGTTTTATTGGGTTTCAGAACAATGTATCACGTGAGGCTCAGACGATGATCCTGGTTGACCATCCAAATGTTCTTAAATCGCACTGTTCTTTCGTAAATGACCATAGCCTGTGGGTTGTTATGCCTTTTATGGCCGGTGGTTCTTGCCTCCATATATTAAAGGCTTCCCATCCTGAAGGTTTCGAAGAAGCTATTATTGCAACTATCCTACGAGAAGTGTTAAAGGCATTAGAGTATCTTCACCATCATGGACATATTCATCGAGATGTCAAAGTGAGTTTTGATTCCCATAATATTCAAAAGTTTTTAGAGTTTGTATGAACTCATTTTATTTTATTTTTTGTATTGAAGATATGCAGTGGTTTCCAGTTTGCTAATATATGTATGGTGTTTGTTGAAAACTTGAAACAAATCGTCGTTAATTAAATTTAGCTTTGCTTCTAGTTCTGAAATTCGTCATTCAAATTTAACTTTTCAGTTATGCCTATATATAATATTTGTGTAAGACTAAATTTCAGTTCACCTATGTCCATGAACAGTAATAAGTAAAGGGCAGAGCATTCGAATTGCTTTTGATTATGTTGTATCCCTTTTTTGTGTGGCTTGTATGGTTAATAATAAGGATTAGCTTTTGCTGATTGCATAGGCTGGAAACATTCTCATTAGTGACCACGGTGCAATCAAGCTGGGCGATTTTGGTGTTTCTGCTTGCTTATTTGATTCTGGTGACAGACAACGTGTGAGGAATACATTTGTTGGGACACCGTGCTGGTACTATATTCTCTCCATTGGTGATTTTTAACATACACTGTAGTATATCAACATCTTTCATCACATCTGTGTATTTGGGTAGTATGACTCCATCTAAAGCTGTACTCACTTTTAATTTACATTCTCGTTAGGATGGCGCCTGAGGTCATGGAGCAACTGCATGGATATGACTTCAAGTCAGTAACTTTTCACGTCACAAATGTTTACTTTTTGTTCCCCAAAATATTTTTCTGATGCCTACTCTACAAAGACTGTAACATGAAGTACCTATAAACTAACTTTTGGTTCAAGAAAAGCGTAAGGCGTTCATATTTCTGCTTGAAATTTTTTGCAGGGCTGATATATGGTCTTTTGGTATAACGGCTCTGGAGCTTGCTCATGGGCATGCTCCTTTCTCTAAATATCCCCCAATGAAGGTGCCATCACTTTGCTTCTATATACTTTGTTGCTTAATTAAGATGAACGGGATAGATTCCGTCCGGTTGTATTAACATGAGTTTTCACGAAGTGTAATACTTTTAACATTGCAGGTTTTGCTAATGACATTGCAAAATGCACCTCCTGGTCTCGATTATGAAAGGGACAAGAAGTTCTCCAAGGTAACATATTTTATTTTTCTTGATGATTATGTAAAAATGTCATCCGACACTTTTTCATGTTTTTTTTTCCCTTCTTTAAAGTCTTTTAAGCAGATGACTGCAAGTTGCCTGGTTAAAGATCCTTCAAAACGTCCTTCTGCAAAGAAGCTTTTAAAGCATCATTTTTTCAAACAAGCTAGATCAAACGACTATATATCACGTAAGCTTTTGGAAGGCCTTCCTACAATTGGTGATCGGATTCAGACATTGAAGGTTGGTGTTTCTATTTGTGTTAATCTAAACCATTTATGTTATTTTCCGCTCCATTGACTGTGCTAATAACTTGATTTCGTAATAATAGAGAAAGGAGGAAGATATGCTTGCTCAAAAGAAAATTCCCGATGGTCAGAAGGAGGAAATCTCACAGGTAGGACTTTGCAAATGTAACAAAACATATCTTTTCCGTGGTTTAAAGTGCCTTGTTATCTCTTCGTTTTGTTGGCTGCAATTTCTATTTGACCTTGAGGAGCTGCAACATCTTTTTATGGTTTATGCATTTAGCGGTCTAGTTGTATAAAATGATTGGACTGACTATATTTTAGTATGCTAAATTTTGTTTTTCTTCTTTAGTTAGTTTCACATTCATTTTTATGTTTTATAATTTGCTTTCAGAATGAATATAAAAGAGGGATTAGTGGATGGAACTTCGACCTTGAAGACGTGAAGGCACAGGCTTCCTTGGTATGATACCTTAAATTTACTTTACATAGAAATGGTGTTCTCAAATTGGAAAAGTCCTGTACGCACCAAGACTAATCAGTGACACTCCTCTTCGTGTAATAAAAGATCCAGGATGAAGACTCTGTACCTGAAAAATATCAGTTGGGGAGCATGAGTTCATTCCCCGGGACAGGTCTTAGTGAAAGGAAGCTACAACATCAGTTGTCATCTTTGAGTGAGGCCTCAGAAACTGCTGAAATTGTATGTAAATAGCCTTTTAATGATCATTGGTCGTTTTTTATTTTGGCTTTAGAGTTTAGAATAATTATTTAAAATACCCTGTAGGAAGGATCTCATCCACCTGGCTTATCTACTATGGGTTTCTCCTTGTAAGTGAACTTCAGTTTAACTGCACTATTTCCTATAAGTAGAGGTGGCAATAGAGATCCGTTTACTTATGAATGGGACGACTTGTCTCTAACGGGTGAAATGGGTCAGATGAAAAAGAAACATATCAAATTGGGTCAAACATGTTGAAAGTTGCTAAAGTGTTTCTAATTCTTACAAGGTCTTAATTAAATTGCTCTATTTCAAAAATTAGATTTCTTTTGTTAATGACAGATTTGGTAAATGGTAATCATACGACATACGTAAACTACTATTTTTTCCGTAAGCATATTAATCCCATCAACTATTTATAGAAAATGGCCCCTAAAATATTTGCAGGTGATCAGTTTGCTACCTCTAATGTGTGTGTGTGTGTGTGTGTTTTCTTTCCTTTTCCTGGAATGTAAAGTCTCTCTCTCACACACACACTCTACTCTACACCTTTGTCCCAGACAGGACTTGAACCCTCACCACTTGGTTGAGTGGTACCTTAGTAACACCGTGGATAGTGCTAGGGAAAAGTCCTGTTGGTTTTGCGTCCTCTTCTACACTTGTTTTTATAGGGGTTTCCATTATTAAGTTTTGTAGGTTGATATTATTGCATATAGTTAGCTTGTACCTCCTTCAGGATTAGAAAAATGATAGATAAGCTTAATTCATGGACCTAAAAATATGATTAGTACGTGTGTAAACACGAAGGTAAATGATAAAAATGTATATGACACGTGTCAAGTTTTAAATGCATTAGGTCCAGATTACTCTTATTATTATTATATATCCTGTAGCTTGATTAACTCTTTTGTACCTCTAACATGTTTAGAGGAAAAGGCGAGAAATCTGAAGATGAGTTAAGCATCGCTAGTTCTACCAACGGATACTTGGTTTCACAGAATTCTTCTCCCCGTGCTGATAATTTCAGTGAGTTTAGCGGTAAACAGATTGATGGCATTACTTCTCATTTGCACCACAGAGCAGCTTCTATTGGATGTATTCCTTCATTGGATAGGTGTGAAGCTCTCATAAGTGATACCCAAATTACTTAGTATCTTGTACTTGGAATCTGATATTTTTACTACAATATGTTAAATCACCATTTTCCTGTAGGGCTGGCATGACGGATGGTTGGGTAATGGGTTATAAAGGGTCCAGTTATGAATAGTTACTGCCTCAGTTATGATTACAGATGTTATATTATTTCAATTTCAGTTCAATAATATACTTTCTTGAATGAAATGATTTAGAAATGCTTAAACAAATTTTACCCTGCCTTCGATTTTTTCCTATTATCCTAATTCTTCATATTTGATCCTTTAGAGATAAAATGGGCCCAAATTGTCATCATTACTTACATGTTAAAAATGTTTAGATTCTTCTGTCTCTGCCTTGCAATGTCACAAATATGCTTCATGACTATTCATATAGCAGCAACTTATCTTGTAATCTTTTGTCAGCGAAGAGCATATGTTGAGTGGTGACGTATTTTTCTTTATGTGAAGTCCCTCTTGTCTCCACTCTTTTACTAACAACATGCTCTTATATGATTACATGAAATTTCAGTGAGAAGTTGCACAGTCAATTTTCTCGAGTCCCAAGCTGCAATGGAACCAGATCACTCCACATAGATGATCTTGTGCCTGATTCCATGTCTAAAGCTTCTATAGGTGAACAATAACAGTAATTAGTTCCTCTCAAAAGCTTTGTCATTTTATCTATGTATCATCTCCATGTTGTATAAAGACAATAATAGTCGCTTAACTACAATGATGAAACAGCAAGTGGTGATGAACATCCAGTAGTTCAACAAAAAGGGCGTTTCAAGGTTACCTCTGAGAGCCTTGACTTAGACAAGGTAGGTTTATAAACACACACACACACTCTTAAGGTTTTCGTGTACATCAGATTAGAATTCAGAATCGTTCTTTTTTTTTTGGCAGGCAGCTACACCTCCCGTGCTGCAGAAGAGTCACAGTATGCAGGTTTGTGTAGATTCTGCTTATCTACCTCATAACATGATAATCTAATTAGAATTATGTCATCCTTCTTTGATCATGTAAAGTATCTTTGTTTTCACCCATATAAAGGCAACCAACTTTCAAAAAAGTTCTGGTAAGGATAATCTTCAACTTTCTCAGTAGGCAACCAACTTACGAAAAAGTCAACATGGTCAAACATATTATGTTAACTTTGTGTAATAAGGTAAGGATCATGAGAAAAATCTCATTTAGGTAGAAAGTGTAAGAAGGGTTTTGGAAGTGACACACTTGTGATGCATCTTTTTTACCTTGATGCAATGAAGCACCAATATGAACGCGTAAAAGATGTATCAATGGGTAAAGAAAAGTGCATCATACACATGTCGCATCCAAAAAATTTCCTACATTTTCTACCTAGGTGATACTTTTCTAGATTAATCCGCAGCTCGTTCTAAAGGTGGCAAATTTGACCCATTTACTTGTGAATCGATTTGTTTGGGTTGTCTTTAATTTAACGCAAATGGGGAACTGGTCAAATGGTTCAAAAGTAGCACAGAGTGTTTAAAGTTGCACACAACCTTCTAAATCATTTTATTCTAAAGTTAGATATAATCTTTGTAAAATTAAAGTTTCAGTAATCATATTTAAAGCATTATTTATCCATAAAAGACATTGACAAAGATGTTTATTTGGGACACTTACGTCGGATCATACTAATAATTACTTTTTATTACCCGAAATATTTACTCAACCCACCCATTTTCCACCCCTAGCTTCTTCATTATTTAAATCATAGACTCATAGTGTATAGTAATTATATTAAGGTGTTATCGTTTTCTGCTGGAGAAAGATTTTCATGCACTTGGGCTTGTAAGAAATATGCAAATATCTTTGTAACTCTACGTATATGTTATGGTCTTTATAGGTAATATGCCAAAGTTCCATTGGTGTTACTTCCATGCTGCAAAACCAGTATAACAATCTTCCTATGCCTGCCCTACAGTTTATTTTGCAGACAAATACTCTTCAAAGGGTATATTTACATGTATTTGATATCTTCCAATTTTCGATTTACCCCGAGTAAAATGGTGCTTACATGTTACTCTTACAGGATTGTATTTTGAGTCTAATGAAGGCAAACTCCACCAGTGATTCTACAGGTTTGAACGGTGAATATGTATTACACATGGCCAAATGGTGGGTTTGATGTGGGTAACGGGTCAAGGTGGATAGTTTCAATGGGGGTGCTAAAACTGGCAGGGCTTTATTTTGATTTTTTTTTAGTAGTTAACGTACATAATCTGATTAAAGTAATAATAATACAAAAGTAAGTCTGCAATACAATTTTTAATGAAATGATTTTGTACGTTCTCAGCATTTGTGTTAAGATGATTCTTACCTGTTAAAACGTTTTCGACCCATTGACTATTTTCTATTTTAACTTTCCATTTTATATAGTTTTCTGTTTGACCGGTAATCAAACAAATACACTCTCAATTGACCTGCTTTCATAGAAATGGGCTAAAAAATTGCCACCTTTAAGTCATATATTTTAGATAGATATGTAAAACTTAGATTATGCTTTGTTTGTTTTGTATGTGTTTCGTACTGGGTATTACAGCTCACTTTAATATAGATGGAGGGTGCACATCAACAAACATTCCTGCACTAGATAAATCCATGGTATGTACCCATACAAATTCATTTTATAAAAAAACCAAGTTGATCTGATGAGGCCATTTCCTTATTTGCAGATTGATACAAACAGCAACAGGGAAAAGGAGTTAATGAACGAAATAGTTTACTTACAGTGGAGGTATGCATCTATTCATGGCTGTCTACTTATATTTCTCATAATCAAATATGCTATATAATGTTCCATATATCTTCCTATGTAGGCTCACATGTGCACAAGAGGAGCTCCAGAAATGCCGAACTGAAAATTCACAGGTTAGTTATGACCTGCGCATATTGCCACCTTAAATTCTATTATATGCTTTTCCAAATGTCAATTTTAATGTCATTTTCAGGTATGATGTTTGTTATACCTTCAGGGAACCCCCGCATCAGAAACCGACAAGTTCTTTTCTCCAAGATTGCCACCCGAATAAAAGATCAAGTTATTCAGGTGTTGATATATATAGTATTTTACTGTTTAGGGAAGAGGCATCCTTGTAGGTAGGGGGTGAGAACTAATGTTCCCCCTTCCACACCCTTATGTTTAGGTGTTCTTTCTTTTCATTTCGTTTCTTAAATTATGACTAGTTAAACATAATTTTACACGGCTCAACTAATTTGTCCATACATTATTGCAATCATGAGTCTATAATTGTACATGAACTGTCGAACCTATATAACCGGCTTGCTTATTGACGTAAGCACTAGTGATGTTCAACTTGAAATCGACATTCGGGTATGTATGTGTCCCTATATAGTTTTAAGTAAGTTATCTACACAGAAATAGTAATATCATGAGAAGAAACACATGCAAGTACAAACAAACATTTATTCACTTCAAGCCGACATTTAGTTGTGCACATTGTATATTCTGATAACCACAATACTGTGGTGTTGAATCTTGATATAAGTGGACTTTAAAACATAACATTTGAAAACAAATTAAGAGCTAAGTTCAAGAAATCTCCTTGCCATGGGATGTTTAGCTTCCGAGAGCTCCTTGGACCTTAGAACCTCAACAATATCACCACCCACAAGAAGGCAAACGACATCTGCAATCCTTTGAATTTGTTTAATGCTGTGAGAGACCATAACAACGGTCATCCCTCTACTCTTCAACTTCACCAACGCATCTTCTATGTTTTGTGTTGATATTGGGTCCAACGCGCTTGTTGGCTCATCTAACAACAGAACCTGTAGATGAAGAGATAAAGACCCGAAAGAGCACAAGTCGAATGGTCCAGTTAGATTTCAAGATGAATACAAATAATGGGGTGTTTTGATATGCTTTTGAAAAGTGATTATTGTGGTTCAAAGAAGCAGATTTTGATAATAAGATAATCAGTCAAGTAATGTTAGGTATAATTAGCTGTGCAAATTGTGTTGTGTTCGTGAGTTGGAATCATCCAACCCGAAGACACCTAAATCCAGACACGCTTAAGCATAGTTAACCCGAACATGACCTGTGTAAACCCGTTTATCCAAACGGTTTGGGTGTCAAATGGGTTGGATTCTAAAACCATCATACAAGTGACATGTAATTGTGTGAAAATTTTAAATAATACTGTAATAATTGTGAAATTGAACGAAATGATTCCATATAAACTTTAAAGTAAAATTATCATATGGAAATATTACTGGTAAAAGGCAAATTAGTCCAGCTATCATTTCTGTTGATTCCATATAAGCTTTGAAATTGAACGAAATGATTCAATTGAATGCAACACAAGGATATTACAAGGGTGTTAGCTAAGGATTGAAGCGAAATGGAGTGAATTACCTCTGGCTCGTTGGCTAATGTTCTAGCAAGTGCAACCCTTTGAGCTTGACCAACTGATAGTTCGCTGCCTGGCTTATCGAAGAAAGATGAATCAAGATCAGCAAAAGTCAACAAGTTGTACACTTCTTGATCTGTTAGTTTCTTTCCTTTCAACTGTGGCCCATATCTTATGTTGGTTGCAACTGTACCTGTTCCATTATGGTGCACCAAATTAAAATGTTACTCAAATGTCCCTTTTAGGTGTTAAAGAATCATAATCGTATAATCAGTTGGCTAGCTTATAGTAAAGATAACTAGGTAACCTCAAATTTGAAAAAAGTAATAGACATATTAGTAAATGTTACTTCATCACAATGGTTATTTAATGTACAACAACAATACCCTGCCAAAAAAGGAGTATAGTGGAGGTGGGATGTAGACCGTCTTACCCCTACCCGAGGGTAGAGAGACTGCTTCCCGGAGGACCTCCAGCAATGGCTATTTAAACTATTTTCTTAAAACTATTCAATGATCGTATATGTATATAATCAATTATGAATCAACTACGATAATTTATAAAAAAAATAAATAAATAAATAAACAAAAAAGCTTCAGAAAAGCAAAATTTCAAAGATACAAGACCGACAACAACAGTACCCAATCCTGACATAAGCGGGAGGTGTGGTGTACACAGTCTTACCTCTACCAAAGGTTAATCAACCCATGGGTGGAGAGACTGCTTCGCCAAAAATTCAAAGATATCATAACATATATTCACCCATTTGTGCGACAACCAACAAACTTTTGGTTGTAAGGTCACCATGCTAGGCCAAAAACACTTCTTTTTTAAGACGGACCTCAGAGTGTTGTTAATCTAGACTGTCAGATAACATTTGGATCATTTTCGTGTAATTCAAAGCGTTCAAGATGGAAACTTATAGAGACACACATATTGGCAGTGTGGATCACACAACGAAAACTAAAGTATCTTGTATAAATATCGTAAGTATACCTTCAAACAAAACGGGAAGCTGAAACAACATTCCAACTTTTCGCCTTAGTTCAAGAACATCAAGCCCAGTGATATCTTTCCCATCCATGAAAACCGTGCCAGAAGGCGGTTCCCATAAACGATTCAACGCTCTTAATAACGTCGACTTACCACTACCACTTGGCCCAATGATCCCCATGATTTTGCCTCTGGGTATGCCCAAGTTCACATTTTGAAGGATTGTAATTCCTTTATCTAGTGTTCTTGTCAAACCCTTTACTTGAATCTTTGCTTCTGATCCATTAACCTCGTTATTTACTGCCAGTAAATGTTCACGCGCACCATCTGTTTCATAAAATGCCACAATGAAAAAAAAAAGTTGGTTAACAGATCATGGTGTTTAAGCTCCTGAAAATATGATCTGGGTTTGTTAAATTATACAGTAATGAAATAGTTGGAGTAAAAGTGTTTTTTTTTTTTTTTACCTTGGAAATTATCCATGAAGTTGAAAGATGTGATCTCAATGGTGTGTAGAATAAAGATTTATGGGGTTATGAAGATGAGCAATTGAGCAAAAAGCCTACCTCAGTATACAACTTTGTGTTCACTTCGTATGTGATGGATGTTACCTGGGTTTTTCTTTTTTGTTGTTGTTGCTGTCGCATCTAGTGTCTGAGTGGGGATCCACATCATATGGGACAGAATTAGCTCTTTTAATTTATATATTTTAATTTTAAATAGGGTTAATTACAAGGATGGTACCTGACGAATAGGCCAAATTGCACGTATAATACCCCTACGAATTTATTTACCCGAATGACACCCAAAGTTGCAATTTTGCACGCTGACCATACCAAATTGAACGGAGGCTAACAGAGCGTTAAATATTTTTACATATTTGCCCTCTAAATCTTACATATTTGGTCCTCTCTTCCTTATTATCTATTATATAAATTTCCTTACACATATATATCATCAAGATCACTCATAACTTATATCTATATATCTAATTTAATGACAAATCCTAATAAAAATTTAGATCTTAAAAAAATTTCAACAAAAATTTATCATCCTTATTTATTTATTATAAATTTCCTTATACCAATCCATCATCATCACCACCATCTTACAATACAACTATGTATATATATATATATATAGTTCAGATATATGCTATAAACCCATCCAGCCATCATCATCACCACCATCGATCAAACCCATCCAGCCATCATCATCACCACCATCGATCAAACCCATCCATCCAGCCATCATCATCACCACCATCGATCAAACCCATCCATCCAGCCATCATCATCACTACCATTGGTCTAAGAAAAAGGAATGGATTCCCATAGGCTTGAAAGGGGATCGGTTATATGCTATAAAACTCTCGGATCTGTTTAAATGTTTCTAGATCTGTTTAAACGCGGTGGTGGCTTTTTCCGGCGACGATGAGCAACACTATCCGGTGACTCACAATCACCGCCATCTCCGGTGACTCAGCCCTACCCTCCCCATTAAGAAATTTCGAATTGGGTTGTTTGAATAGATCTGAACTTTGAAGGGAAAAAGGGCACACAATCACGTTTCACCGCCGGAAAAATCACTGCATCCTATTTTATTTGAAAATCGCTGCTGCATCCATTTGAACATCGCCACCACCGCCGGAAATGGCTGCTGCCATTTTTGTTTATAAACACATTTTATTTTATAAACATAAATCATTTAAATCTTGGCATTTCCTAGACGACCAGCGACCTATTTCGAACTCGAACTCAAACTCTCACGACCACACAACGTCATAAACATAACACCAAATCTTTTCTAGACACGCACTCGCACTAATCCGTCATCTAAACACACTCACGGATCCGAAATCTCAACGTCGATACGAACAAGCGAGTTAGAACACAATCACGACCTTTATTTATTATTAAATAAACCATTAGCCTAGTCTTACTACCGATGACGGCGAACTGAATCACAACCGAACGGGATGCTCAGGGGATAGTTGTCACATCATTACCTCCTTTTTGGAAATTTCGTCCCGAAATTCAACTGGTACTAGCACCGTCAACAAATACGGGAACTTCTTCCCCAATGATCCTCTCGTTTCCTAAGTATTCCATTCCTTGCTGAGTAGGATGGGCGCTCCCCCTCGGCGAGTAGCTTGAATGAATAAATCCTTTGCCCTGAAGTTCCTCTAGTTGTGTCGCCAATTCTTGCACTTCGGTTGGCGCTATTCTGTATGGAGATTTTAGCTACGGGAGTTGCGTCAGGTACACGACCAATGCGAAAGGTGAGTTGTCACGACGAAGGTAACTCAGATAGACCATCGGAACAGACATTCCGGAAGCCACAGGAACATCTTCTATGCGAACTTCTTTACTCTCGACGCTCCTAGGATGTCTCTCGCTCGCCTCGAACTACTAATACAACGTTACTGGATAGAGGAACTCTAACGACCTAAGCACTACATAAAACTGAAGCATCAACCATCGGGCTACCATAACGCCACAAATATACATAACGAAGACGTACTAGGCCTAATATGAACAAGTGGTCAATAAGAACTAGCGTACAATTGTGAACGGTCTCGTCTAATCTGAACATTTCGCCATTAGTCGTCTCGACATTAAAGTTCGGGCGCATAGGATTCGGTTTATGTGACACCCGTCTAATTTTAGTCTTCTACTTTTGTACTCGTTTTATAATAAAAGTGCAATGAACGTTCAGTTTACGATAAAGACTCGATTATAGACTTAGAAATGTACGTTTAGTTCTATATACGATGTGAGATCTTAGAAAGCTCAAAGAAATGCCAAGTTAACTAATCATATCATAACCAAAAATGATTAACGGTTAACATTTAGTAACTAACGGAATGCCAAAACAATCGTTAAATCCTTTATCAATTTCGTCCCTTATTTAACGGAACTTAACAAAACACACTACCTAATTAATATTAGTGGAAGACACATGGAAGTATGCATGTTAATCTTATTTTGAGCTGTCAAAATTCTGGATTTTTCAGGATTAAAACAAATAAAAAAATTTCATTTCACATGCAACAAATAATTATCAAAGAACACACACATTTTTGTTCTCATTTTACCATCAAGAACCGGCCTTCTAAAGGGATTTTAAGCAGAAATTTCAGCTCAAAAGTATAGTATTTTCAGGTACAATTCTCGGCTGAAAAGTTCTCTGATTCATTCTATGTTAAAATCGTGATTAAAGTATCCAAATTGACATTTGATTGTAACCATACTCGGCTGATAGTAGTAAAGAAAATTTGCTAGAAAATGTGGTGAGTATTATATAACTTCTGTTACTTCAGCTGTGAAACTTAACTATACACGTGAATGGTGGTAATGTAATTGGAAAATGAATGAGTTTTGTGAAACACTAATCTATGTATATATGTGCTCGATTAGGTGCTAAGAAAGTATGAAATTTATTAAATCATCACATGGGTGTGTTCATCTTAGTCTCCTCATTACTATATTATTACTAAAATTCTTACATAAGATCGATGGTAGTTTGGTTGTTTTGTTAAATTGTTGTATGCAGTTACATGGAACATATATTACATGAAATAGTTATAGTATTTCATTTAGATATGCTATAGCTAAATTACATTTGAAAACATATAAGTTGTGCTCGACTTCTACTAAATAAATTAAATTAAAAGTGTTGTTAATATGTGCGGCTGTACGAAACATATATATTACATGAAAACTGTCAAGTGTATGTATGGTTAAAATTTATTACTAAATTGATAGTAAATGGATAATAATTGTTTAATCTTTGGGCTAAAATTATTCGATCAGCAAACAGAACCAATTTGCGGGGTCGCAAGTCATGATTACGAGGTAGTAAAAACCAATCATTTACGAGGTCATATATGTCAATTAGCAAATTGATAACTTGCGAGGTCGTTTATATATTCATACTTGCGAGGTCGTAATTGTCCAAAACTTGTGAGGTCGTATCTTCACTTGTAACTTATAATTTGGTGAATAATATCAAGTTCGTGACTACTGGAACTCTTAAATTCTGTACATGTAATGTAACGTGAATTGGAAGTTAGTACAAAACTATTTCACTAATGTAACGTAACATATTTAATTGGCATTTCTACCGAGCTTAGGTCTCTAACTATAGAACTTACTGGTAACCGTACATGTTATAGGTCTCGAGCCCTGTGAACGTTAAGCTTTCGCGTATATTACTTGTGATATATTCCGTACTTCTCACAGGTGAGTACAGCCCCTTTTTCACTTTAATTGTTTTGGGGTGAAAAGCATGTAACTAAAATGTTTTATGATCTGAACTATAATGAATTGTTGTTTTAAGATTACTATTAAGGCATACACGTGAATTTAATTGACTTAGTAAAATACTCTAGATGTGGTAGGTCTGCACCTTATATATAAGCATCGAAAGTAGATTACTAATAAATTATAAAGTAGGGTGTATGTAGTAATAGTAATTGAGATGTGTAACCGTTAAGAACTGAACCGAACTCTTGTTTGTAACCGTAATGTATCTCGTCTATCATATTATCATGACATGAATTGTTTGATACACACTTATACTAATGGTGGCATTGTATTTGCGTAAAACCATCACATGATCATAATTTCCTTGTGACGGAAATTATC
>JAOXNX010000033.1:19228058-19238127 GCA_028566075.1 Solidago caesia
AAATATTGTTTTCTAATTCTAGTTCAAAAAATGGAAACAAGAATTTTCATTTTCTTAGAAAACTGTTTTAGAAAAATACAACATGAACGCGTTTTCTGTTTTTCATGTTTTCCAAGAAAACAAAAATGGAAAACAGGGAGTGTTTTCTTGAACTAAACGCGCCCTAAATATCTGATCCGGATCCATTCCATGTATCATTATACTCATGTTCATGATCTATATGCTTGATCACTTTAAAAGTAAAATAAGTGGTCCAATATTTGAAAGGTAAAACATAAGAAAAAACCAAACATGAGTCACATGACAACTATGTGAACCTTAACTTCGAATGTCTCTACATATTTCACCAGACCACCACCTAATAAATAGCTATACATTGCTTAATACTTACTTTCTTCTTATTCTTGTAAAATTAAAAATAAAAAATAAAAAATCCCATTTTCGGTGGGCTGTGCCTACAATCACGCTAGTCGTTAATTAAAGTGTATAGAAACAAAATATCACAAATCACAATATTTGTAGTAATTAATTTACAAAGATATCATATGACCTAATTTAGGACAATAAATTTATAAATGTACATAAATAGTTGTACTCTTTATTATAAAATTTAGGAATTGGTTTTTGATATAGAAGGTATAAAATATTTCTATTTTACCCTTAAGTTTATTAAATGTATTGTGTTTATAAAATAAATTTATATTTCCGGAATAGTAATTTTAAACGCATTATAATCCCTTCTTTAGCTTTCAAGGCTGCTTTTATTAATTTCGATCCGTATTATTAGTGTTCTGGCGGCATCGTTATCTGATCCCGGTATGTCACATCTAGCTTTCTTTCTTTCTTATTAATGTTATAATATTATAGATCTGATTTTTAGGAGAGTTTGTGTTTAGATGTTGTTTTACCTTTTTTAGAGTAGTTATAGTATGTTTAATCATCAAAATATTTATTGGTGATATTGGTGCTGGATGGAAGAAAGACTCGATCGAGTGTGAACCAACAATGGACGACATCCATCGTTCATTTTGGGTCCATAGCATAAAGACGTGGTTTATGTTATGGGTGAGGAATGAGCGTGTGTGTGTGTGTGTGTGTGTGTGTGTGGATACGGGTATTAATGAATGGAGTTGAGAGTCTGTACAACTTGAATGGATTTGGGATTATTATTGGATTAATAGTCATGATGATGATGATGATGATGATGATGATGAGAATTTTGAGGTGCTAATTGTCAATAAAACAAAGTTATTGAGACTTACCCCCGATTAAGTTTTTCATCCGCACAAGACCGATTCAACCCAATTCCTTTTGTGTTAAGTTGTACAGACTTCGCTTCATTAACGACTGTAACCACACTTGGCTGGGATTTGAAGCTCACCACCATTAACACTTGTTGATCGATGTTGAACATAATCAAATGAACGGGATGTCGTCCATTTTATTGATCGAGGTTTTTTGATGATTTTTTTTGCAAAATGAGGCATAAAAGCCTATCACTTTGCAAAACAAGTTTCCGGCCAAAATCTTTTGCAAAACTGGTATACCCGGCACTAGGGGTGCCAGGTTCATCCAAATCACATTGAATCCGGCATTGCTAATGCCGGGTTCTAGATTCCCATCATTCTCATTATGACACGTGTTCTAGCTTCGCAGTGTACCGTTAAATGCAACTGGCAATGGTAGTGCCGGTTATCACTTTTCGGCCAATGTTTGTTTGCCATGTAGATGAATCTGGCATTGGGAATGCCGGGTTTAGGTGACTGGGAAGAACCCGGCACTAGTGCCGTGTATACTGGTTTTGCAAAAATTTTTGGCTGGAAACTTGTTTTGCACAAGTGATAGGCTTTTATGCCTCATTTGGAAAAAAATTTGTTTTTTGATAGCAACTCTGTCACCTAAATTGACATTCGGATCACCCATTTGGCAAATTCCTGGTCTAGCCTGGTCAAAATTGACATTAGCAAATTTTGTGTTGGTGCCTTGCATAGCTTCATTAAGCTCGATTTGCCTAATTGAGTGAGCAGCAAGATCCGTAGTGGTATCATTATTCGACATCCGTCTGGAACTTCTTTTTTGCATTAATGCGTGTAGTTAGTCCTTTTACCCCTCTTTGGCATCTCTCTTGAGTGACAGGGCTCAACTACTTGAAATGAGCAATGATGAATTATCTGGTTTAGTACTATGAACCAAACCATAGCTATAGAATCATAATACTATTTTAGTAGAGGATTACACATGGAGGGATGGTATTTTTAACTTTTGGATTTCATCTATGTGGTATTACGCAGGGCTAATAAAATTGTAGAAATACTTTATAGTTTTATGGAAGTTATACACTAATACCCTGTCGAAATTCCAATTCTGCTACAAGTTAAGGAGAACCCTTACATGATTTTTGGTCTCTTAATATAGGCTTCTTTGGGTAGCTTTTCTTGTTTATATTCACATTATATCTTTTCAATCTTTCTATTACATTAGTAATCGGATCCTTATGCGTAGATCATCGTATTCAATTTTTTATTTATTTATGTGGCTTATTGGATGCAATATATAAAGTCACCATCCTTTTTATACTTCTTTCATCACAATATAAGTGCAACAGTTTTCTTCTCAAGTTCTACCTATACCAAGTGCAACATTTTCCCTTTGGTTAAGTCTTTGATCCAAGTTTACTCTCTTTGTAAGATAAAGCAAAACTACAAAAGAACATATTTTCGTTGACCAGTTTACTTTTTTGTCTTGGAAAACCATCAAACTGTCCAAATTTGTCCCATTTTAACATGGATACCGACAAAGGCTGTAAATCTCGTTAACCTAGCTATGGTTTAAACTTGTGATATTGATGTGAGATCTTCACTAACCTCATTGCCTAAGTGTTCAACATGCCGAATGTAAGCTTGGTTTTAAAAAGCGCCCCTTAGGTGCGCTTAAGCGCAAGGTGACCTAAGGCGCAGCTGCTGTCCCTTTGTGTCAAAATCCAGGCGGTTTTTGTACAGTCAGGTGTTTTGCTCATGAATTTTTGCAAAAAAACTTGAATACTAAGTTGTTTTGCTACTTAAAGGTGTTTTTGCTACTTAAAAGGGTGTTTTATATGTATATATGATGGTGTTTTAGTATTTTATGTGTTATAACCTATATGCGTTATAACCTATATATATTATATAAATAATGTATAAATTTTGTTTCAAAAGTGCGCGCCTCGCGTACGAAAATCCTGCCGCTTTTGCGCTTCGGAAATGGACCCTGTCGCTTTTGTGCGCCTATCGCCTTTTAAAACCAAGAACGTAAGTCGCTACAGAATCCAAATGTTACCGCATCATTCTTGTAATTCGACAAGATATCATCGCCTTTTTCGGTATTCGGGTTACACAATGGTTAAAAGGGACAAATTTTAAAAGTTTATTTGTTTCCTAAGACATAAAAAAGTAAAACAGTAAAAAATAAACGTGAGGAAAAGTATCTTGTTATTCAAATAGTTAACCTTTAGATTAGACTTGGTAGATCCGAGTTGAACCAAAGGCCCCGCTGATTCAAGTTTACCCGTTCGACGACTAATAATCACTATGAAATATTGGTATGATTTTGGTACACCTGATTTCTCCCTTTCTTCATATCAAGTTGAACTTATGGTATTTCACAAATGGTTAACAAATAAATTCTTATATGCTGGCTTTTCTTTTGTGCTGGATGATAGACCGTCTTTATATCCCTTTTCAGTGGCTGTTACAATTTTTAAATTCATATCCACTGTTTAGTTATCTATATCCTGCCAATTACATTGCTCATTCACATCCACAATTCTTGTTTTCTTTTATACATGTCCATTTCAAAGTTTAATCCAACGCCGTCAACTTGAACTAAAGTTTGTGCAGATTATGCTGCGGTGCCGCCATTAAATCCCGAGTGCATTAAGTAGATGGCTCTAGACGGTGTAATCACCTCACCTCACCGGAGAACTCAAACAGCATTTTCTTCGAATTCATCAAGAAAGAATTACCCAACCGGAAATGAATTGGGTAGCTTCTCCACTGTAATCAGGCGACACCGCTTCCTATTAACTGCCCTTGCACTCCTTGCTTTCCTTTGCACCATTTATCTTTATTTCGCTGTCACTTTAGGGGCCGATGTGTGTATGGGTTTGACCGGCACCCAGAAAGCTTTGTGTCATGTTCAACATGCAAAAGAATCAGCAGCCAAAGGAAAACTGAAATTTATTTAATGTATGAAGAACTAGAGCTAAATATTGTGGTTTATGTATTATTTATCATTATGTGTTCTTGTTAGCATTCAGAAACAAAAGAAAGAAGTGTATTTGTTGACTTGTTGCAAAAAAATCTTTACTAAAATAGTGTACAAGCCGATGGTTAATTTATCTGGTGTTTTAATGGACGGATATAGTAAAAGGATCGTCTAAATGCAGTTTATAAGACTACATTCGAATGCTTCTGCGCAAATGATATATAGTGATCACTTGTAAGAGTTTCTTTAAAACTCGGCATAGAACCACAACACTAGTAAACCGAGCATTCAATATGACTCTCCCCTCATTCGAGTATTTATTCCACTACCGTCTGCGCTCAGCAACCAACCAAATGATTCGCTATATTTCCTCTTACGAATATCCTCCCAAGAATCAAGTTGGGTACTTCAAAAGTAAGGTTAGATGTTCAGGGTTGAACAACTAACAACTGTAACAATGCCATATCTACTACCCGATAACAAGATAACAATACAGTACTTGAACCTCATCATCAAATACAATATCAACTGGCACTGAAAGCGATAATGTTTAATTACATTGAATAAAATGATCAGTTACATATGCAATTTCTTTCATCTTAGTATTCACTTGTTGACGAGTCAAAAAAATAATAACCTTTGGGGCTTCCATGCGCCGAGTGCCACGAATGACTATAAGCCGATAGAGTCGTTTGGGTGGATCTCGAAAGAAAAAAAGGTTTTGATGGAGGAAAGATCGTGATTAATGTATGCTTTATGGAAATGACCTTCTTAACCCCAAATGTTCACAAGTTCAAACAGTTTTCGCTACGCTCCAATCAACTTGGAATGAAGCACAATGCTTGTTTCTGCAACTTGTCTCTTGTTTTCGGTCATAGTACAAACGAATCATAAGCTCACGAACCAAGAAATTCCAAGTAGGCCCTTTTGTTGTACTCGTATATGCAACACCTCTGGAGATTCCATTTTTCTGTGCAAAATATGGTTCATTACTCTATACCAGTATCAAGTAAGACAACTTATATATGATCTTTTTATATTTCATAAATCTTGGTTAACGTAACACTCAGAATCGTATAAGAATTGTATAAGTTAAACAACACTCAGAAATCATAAATTGCATAGATATTAATATTCTATACCATGTCCCCAATACTGAAAATAAAATTCTTTGAATGATATAATATTCACAACAATCATGAATGAATCTGCCTCTTCTGCGTCTTCATTCCAAACTGCATGTTTCTTGAGCAAATCCAAGTGTTGAGGCTTTGGTGTTGTATATAACCCTTGTGTTCTTTTGCTGGTAATTCCCAATGATGCCAATATCCTCCTCATCCGATAGTCCTGCAATAGCTAGACAAACTTGAGATGCATCCGACTTTGCAAAATATAGTACTCCATTTACATCGACTGTAAGCTTAGCATTGGTTTCAAAATGTAGCTTGAATGTAGGTATCTCCACTTGATCATAAGAAGAGAGGTTAAAACAAGTATCCAAGATCGAAAAGTCTGGAGCTTTTGGAAAACCCGAAAACTGTTTTAAGAATTCAGACTTGACAGCATTATAAACTGAAGAATAAAGCCTTGTGATAACGGTTCCTGAATCTATTAGCATTTTCTTTTGACCGAAACTTGGGTCTTGTAATGATACCCCTCCAATGCTGATTCCTGTGAGGTTAAGAAAGTAAAAGGGGAGCAATGGGTTGGATATTAACTTAGTATATGAAATCGGGCTAAAGTTCTTGTAAGCTGAAATTTCATCCCCTAAAATTAGTGACCCTGAACCCTTATCTGTCACTGATGGTAAACAGTAAGAAAAAACTCCTCCAAAAACATCATTAGTTTGAGTAACCAATGAAAGAGCACTTCTTCCAAGTCCCATAAGCCCGGAAGCTCCCCCAAACAAACCATCATTAACCCGTCCACAACCAAACACGAAACCATTGATTAATGAGGTACCAAGTACAATGTTGTCACTAGCTAGATCACCTCCTGTGTACGACCCGTCTCCATAGCTAACATAATAGTTACAAGTTGTAGAGTTAACCCCACAAACTCCTGAGTTACCAGTGGCCGATTGGAGGTCTTGACAAGTGGTTGACTTGCATAAAACCGGTTTGTATGAAGGAGATTGTGTCGGGTTAAATAGAGGATCTTGTTGACTATAACAAGAACCGCACGGTTCACATTGGACCCATGTGACGTCACTCCCTGTATCAACAATTAATGTCACGTTGCGACTGCCTAAGCCAACGGTCACAAGGTAGTTGAGGGTCTGGAGTTTGGCTCCAGATATAAGAGGGATCTGAGCTTGTGAAAATTCTTGATTAAAACCATTAGAAAGTGCAGTTTTAATCCTTGATTGTAGCGAATGGACCTGAATTTGATCTGAAAGTAAGTGTTTTTTGAGTCTTTGGTTCCAATCTGACTTATTTTTAGAACAGTAGTCCTTGTGATGCACTTCTAATATAGTTACATTCTTTTCTGTTCCTGTAAAATAACACGAAAATGAGCCTTAATTATGGAGTGTTTTGGATTTCCTTCATTTAGATTGTTTAGATAAATGCAATTAATTCTAATTATCCAACTTTTAAAGAGTCAAATAATGATCAGTTTGAAAGTATATATATCCATATATCTTATATAAATTCTTGTTCATTAATCACTATTAAGTCTATATATAAATACAAGAATTAATTCGTGAAACACTCAAAGTCTCAAATGATCATTTAATTATTGCGATATCAAATAGCAGAATCTCCTTTGTCCATTACACAAGTTTATTTTTAAAATACAATCTCAAAACATCCCCATATATATAGTAGTTAGTATAGTATTCTTTCTTGTGTTTAAATATGAAAAAAATATACTGTTAAAAAAAAATGAAAAAATATACTTTAAAGCACTTGTCACCTTAAACATTGTACCTAATTACGTATGAAAATTATAGGAATTAGTTATAGGGGTTACTTGTTTTTCCATAGCCAAATTAATTAATCTAGAGCAGCACTTATTCCCTGATCACTTATATGTCATGCATAGATATATAGCTCTACTCTAATATGGAATTTGGGATTTAATGGATATAACCGACCCGGTCCCTGTCAACATGAGAAAAGGTAAAATTGTGTAATATTATGGTTAATTAAAAGGACATGACGGGATTTGAACCCTTGACCTATGGTAGGTCCCGCCGCTAGCTAGGCTAACATCACGGTGATGAATATGGGATATGATTTAAGGTTTGGAAAAGTGGGATTTTTCATGCAAGGTGAATTGGTTTAATTACATTTTGCGAAAAAGATATACTATATAGTATATATAGAGCAAAAAGATAAGTGATATTGTGTACTAACTTGATCTTTGAGGAAAGCATTTAGTCGTTGTATGATTTTGTTCATGTTTCCACTTGAGTTTCTTCAAATTGAGAACTTGCCTATCATCATCTACAAAGCCATGAACACCATTTTCGGAATTCGTGGCGGTGGCGGTGGCTGAAGAAGATGCATGTAAAATGAGTGAAAAGAGAAAGAATGGAAGAAAAATAGACATGGTTAAGTTTATTAATCTCTACATGACAGAGAGAAGTGTAGAGGGGTTTGAGAATCTTTCAAAGAGTTGGAGGTTGGCATGAGAACAAAAGAGAAAGGGCTGGCTAAAGAGTTGATTAAGGACCCCACGTCCCCACTCTTGGTTGCATGAGAAATTATTGAAGCTTCACATGCACATCTACATTGATTAAAAATAATAATAAATAAATAAATAAATCTATATATATATATATGCTATAAATTGTTTTTTTTATAGGTGGGATTTCATCATCTTGTGATTTTTCAACCATTTTTGTTGGTTGTTTATGACTGAGCTTTCCTTGACAAAGACTACTGATGCCCCTTCACGGAGTCGTATACTATTTCTTTTCCCATGCACCCGTCGTATATACATATATAACATCCCATGCCATGTCCTCGTGATGATGAATTGATGATAGCTTTTAGTGATTAACGATAATATCTTTTATTTTCGGTTAATTAAAGAATTTACTTAATTTCCAAATGACAAACCGGTCTCGGACGGGTGACTCTTTTTCCACATATATAGCATATACGTACGATGGATACAGTTCAAAAAAAATAAAAATAAATCTACAGATCGAAATAAAAGTTTTAGTATAATTTAGACGACTTTTAATTCATTAAAGTTTCATGTATGCCAGTTTGACATACAATTATCTTCTAGTATATATGTGAAATATGTATGTTTTTGTGATGCTTGTCACTTTGGCTGCAGTTATTTGCAACTTTATATATAATGATTTATATGACTAAAGTTTATAAGGTTTAAAAAGAATTGAGATGAAGATGTAATTAAAAAAGAGAAAAAGTAAAAACCATATGTCAATAATTTAATTAATTAATTAAGCATATTTAGGCACATCATATATAATTAATGTATCATTACTTTTGTAACGTACTTCATATACAAAAAATGTGGTGGACAAAGAAAAAAGGGTGCACATGTTTGGGTTCACGGGTCGTTCCAAAGGAAAAAACAACCCACCATTGAGAAATTGGATCCATTATATGTACCATATATACTTCCTAAATTGAAAGACTATGACACCAAATCGACTTCATTTAATCATTTATGCATGTATATATGTATTTCCTATGATTAACAAACAATACTCGGGTATGCATGTGACGCGAAAATTAACAACAATCTAGCTAGCTAGCTATTTATATGTAAACTCCCATTAGTGGAAATTAACACACTCGTAGTTGTTTATCTCCCAAGATAGATACAACTATAAATTATCTTAGTATCAAGCTTTAACAAATGAGAAAATGAAAACTCACTTTATGTATAAGCGAGAAGGAAGAAAAGTGCAAATATAAGATTAATGACTTTAAGGGAATGAATATTCGTACAATTGTTTTTGATTAATTTATCACACTGTACAAGTGATATATACAACAAACTATGTAAGCGGATAATTAATGCATGAGAATGTGATAGCTTTATTAAATTTTATGGTGATAAGCTAGTATCATCTCTTATGACTTAATGGTAAGTATATGGTTTCATCTTTAATGCTTTGGACTTTCATTTTATGTATTTTGGACGTACTTAAAAGCGAGAATACATATTGCTTAGCAAAACTGATTATGTATTCTTTTTTTCTTCTTTTTTCTTAAGATTTAATTAAATAAACAAAGATCATGTGATCATATGAGTTTAAATAAGGGCTTGTCTAATTGAATTACTGTGCAGAGAAATAAATAAGCTATTTATTTTAGTTAGTGGCAAGCCTATTTTTCACTAATCATTTATAAATTGGTCAATACGACCTATTTTGTTTATATGAAGATCAAAGAATTTTAATCCATAAAATGATTATATGATTATTGTGATTCTTAAATTATAATAGTCACATTTCAAATTGAACATTAACTACCCCCTTATTACCAGGGAATGTACATACAAGCCCATTATGAACAGTAAATTCAGTCACCTAATGAGTTTATAACTTTATATACAACTAAATTCAAGGGATTATAAAAATAAGAGGTTGTTTGGTTCGCATAATATTTTTAAAGGAATTATAATTTACTAAAAAAATTAAAATTTGAAAGAATTAGAATTTAAAAGTTTTAAAACCTGTCATGTTTTTAGTTGATAGAATTCAATGAAATTTAATTAAAAGAACTAGATTTAGTCCCGTGTCAAATACACGGGAGATTAATGACATTTTTAAAATAAAATGAATTATTAAATAAATGTAAATAAAAAACCTTATAAATTCAAATTTAAAAATATAAGA
>JAOXNX010000033.1:19303703-19319359 GCA_028566075.1 Solidago caesia
CTTGCTTAGGATTGATTCCTGTAGATCATTAGTTGTCAATCTTGTTATCGTTCATAACTTGTGTCATCATTGTAATTAAATATTGTGTTGATTTCAATGGAAATCCTTGTTCCATTTAGTCAATTCTATATAATCCCACGTCGAGCTGTGCATGTAGTGGCATCCCATGATTCCGCCTTGTTGGGGTGTTACAATAGTCTTCGGATTCGTTGTCTTGATCAATAAGCATCACTGATGAGCTTGTATCTATTTTTATGTATTTTTTTTCTTAAAAAATATCTCTATATTTGATGATGATGATGATGATGATGAGATGGAAATGAGAATGTATACATGAATAAAGAATTAGATATACAGGTGTTGGGTATATATATATTGTTGTGGGTGTGGGGTGGGGTGGGGTGGGGTTGGGTTCTGTTGGTGGATCTTATTGTTTAGGTAAATAGCTAGCTTGTTTAGGTTCTGTTTGTGGATCAAATATAGAGATATTATTAGTTTGGGAAGAAGATGATAAAAGACAAAAATACCCCCACGTGGGGAGGTTAACGGTGGAAATCTAACAGCGTTGGGCGTGTGAACCAAAAGTGTAAAAAAAATGCCAATTTTAAGACTTTTTTTGTAATTTTTTGAGTTTATTGTCTGAAAATACAAAACGAACCAAGTTTAAGGACGAAAAATGTAATTTACCCTATTTGTTTTATACACAATAATCTTTGTTTTATACACAATAATCTTATCCAACGCAATCATTTTTAGTAACTCAATTCAATTCAATTCAATTCAATTTAAAGAAGGCAAGTTGCGTTATCCACTAGAAATAAGCGCGTGAGTGTTGCGCCCGACATGAACGATATGAGTCATATGACCGTGCGTGTATTTCAATCACCAGAAAAAGACAAAATAGCGATCAATGATGAATTCATTTGAAACATTATCCACAAAACTCGTATACGGCATCCAACCCAATTGCTTACGTGTCCATATTATCCTCAAAATTTTGACACGTTGCATCCCACTAGTGCATCATAGCCGCCCACGTGGGAATAGGACCCACATTTTTATCCAATACTAGACTCTCAGGTGTTAGTTATATCTACTTTACACCCTTACACTTTTCATGTGAATAGCAAATCATCCTTAACAATCAATTTTTAACATATGCCTTGCATTTCTTGCATTTCGTCTTATGGTGGATTTATAACCACTAATACATATTGAAAAAATAAAATAAAAATAGAAGATTGTAATCAATATGTTCAATTCTTGAAATGTCCTAAACCAGTTCGAAGATCACCTAAACTTGACCCAAACTCGGATCATTTTCATTCCTTTTTTATCAGTAGATAGATTGGTACTCGTAACCAAAACAATTTGGGCTCATATGTAAAGTTAAGAGACGCGAGTTCGATTTTTAGGGATGCTCAAATCATGTGGGTATTACGTGAAAGTATTTTACTGGCATCATTACCCTTATAGGGTGAGATGATGAGGATCCAATGTGGTTTCGAGAACATAATACCCTCCTTTATCCTTTTTTTTTATAAAGATAACACATATACAATAAAAAGTAAACACACAATAAGTGTATCTTTCATACTAGTGTATATTATGCTTAAAAATACTTGCATCTATTATGTATGAATGATGATCCGTACCTCATTTGTTTTTAGCCGTACATCACTACTAGTGGTTGCACCATGTTAGAGGTGGGGGAGGTAGACCTCACTCCGAGCTAGCCCAACAATGGATGTTTGGTACTTTATATACTTTGACCCCAACCCATTATTAAATTATGTGAAAATCATGCAATAATATTGTCAATGAAAAAAAAAGTAACATTGATATTTTAAGTTTCAAAGATCATATAACGGTTTTTCTTATATATATTTGGTTTTTTACATGCTTTTAAGTCAGAAACTATGAATGTTATGATGTTAATTTTGCTTATGAATTTGATAATAAACCAAATGCAACAACAGTAGCTAAATACTTTTGGTTCTTGTATAATTATCAATTCTGAATGTGAATATGTTATCATTAACTTTAGTTGGTAAATTGAAAGTTGTTATATCTTTTAAGTTTTTTTTTTTGTTTTACAATTATTTCTCTTTATTAAAGTAAAAAACTTTTAGCCCTCGTCATAAAAAAATCTTGATCTGCCACTGTATACCATCAAACATGTTTTATGGTGTTGTACTATATAATATTGTGAAACACGTTTGATGATATACGATTAAAAAAATATGGTGTACGGGTCACCCCCCATTAATCCATTATGTATGTATAACTAAACTAGATATTGTTGTCTCCAATCTAGGGATAAGCAATTTTTCCCGAATCCCGATCCCGATACTGAGAACCGGTATCAAATTTCAAATAGGACCGTAAGCGGTATCTATTTTTGTTGGTTTTCAGGATCGGGACGGGAAGCAGTATCCATTTTTGGTGGTTTTTAAGATTGGAACCGGGACAGTACCCAAAAAATATCCGAGAAATCTCGATACCGTACCGATCTCGTATCAGTACCAGGTCATATGGGATCAGGATCGATACCAAATTTTATGGATTTTCAAGACCGAGACCGATACGGGACGATACCAGTCTCACGTCCATCCCTATTCCAATTCACAATTCAAAATTATTTTGTAAAGTTTGAGCTATTTTGTAATTTAAGAAAACCTCCGAGGAGGTATATGCAAAGTTAAGAAAATTACTATACCAAAGGTAGGCGCACGTGAGAACAGCATTGTAAAATGAAGCGCGTAAAAAACAGCCACCATCTCCACAACTTAAAGCGAATGCGCTGTCTTTATTTCTGTCTCTATTAATTTTCTTGCCTGTCTTTTTTTTTATTATTACTACATCTTTCCTTGGATAAACAAAAGAACAGAAATGGTTCAAATGATGAAAACAACACCGGAATATCACCAACCTGCAAAAATGGCTCCCGTTAAAAGAGAAATTGCCGAGAATGATTCTACTCAAACTCAATACGACGTCGTTCGTCTTAACAAACGACCTAAGGTTGTTTTTTTTTCTTTCTTTCTTTCAATTTACTCCGAATTTCGTTATTATTTGTTTTTGAGATTATTTTTGTTATGTTGAAGTATATATAGTAGTTATTATAAATATAAATACCACCATCAAGTTGGTCTAGTGGTTAGACGTTCTGTTCCTCACATGAGGAATATTTTGGGTGGTCTGGGAAATGGTCGGAATCTTTAGCGGCATACCCGGTTAGCCGGTTAGGGCACATATATTAGCAACATATATCCGAGTTGTTAGACTCGCACCCTGGATAACCTCATCCGTAGTTTTGTTAATTATTTGTACTTTTATAGGTTTTATCTTAATGATTAATTATATAGTTTAAGTTATCTAAAATTCTGTATATTATGGAAATTTAGGGGAGATATGAAAGTTGTAGTTTCATGAAACAAGAATAAGTTAATTTAGGCATTTGTATATACCTGGTGGGTGTTTCAGATTGCTTGGTTTGGGCTTATCGGCTTATCCTATTTTTATAAAGCTGATAAAGCTCCTTTCTAATAGCTTATAAGTTATTTAAGCTTGAGCTTATTTCATTTTTAACCAGGGAGTGATAAATCCACAACAAGGTTTAGCCATCCACAACAATACATGTTTTATACAGTTGTACACTGTGCAGTATAATTTGTACATTTGTTGTGGATGGCTAAAAAATGTTGTAGATTTATCACTGCCCAAGCTCATAAGCCGAAGTTGATAAGCTTTTAAGCCGGTAAAACTGAGTTAATGGGCTTATTGTATTTGAATAACCCGCAGAGATTAAGTTAGGCCAAACACCGAAAAGTGTTTAATAGATAATCAATTTAAAATAAGCAAGTTGGTTGCTGCTTATTTTGTAGATAAGCACTTTTGAGTAAGTAATCTCAGACACCCCCTAGTGTGTATGAACATCAATAGGTAGCTGATTTTGTTTTAGGTTTTTTTTCTTCACCCCGTAAAATACCAATTTACCTTTTCATTTCTATTGTTTTGGTTATTGTACATCTGAGTGTAAAAAAATGGTTTTGTATCCATTTGGGCCATTTTTTGTTGACAATACCGGCATATATAAAATGATACTCCGTGAAAAAATGTTTGCCTTACATTAAAAACGTTTGGTTTATATTTCACATTAGAGCTTATATGCAAATGTTAAATTCAACGGTTAAAAATTGACTCCAAGTCTTGGTGTCAATTCTTAACCGTTGAATTTAACATTTGCATATAAGCCTTGGAGTCCAAGTTGACACAATTTAATGACTCAAATGTACTGCAGTAACTAAAATGGGGCAAATGAAAAATTACGTTGGTATTTTATACCCAAAAACACCCTTTTGTTTTATTAGCAATTTGTTGTAAATTAATCTAGTCATTATCTACGTTCGAAGCAGTATCAAGAATTTGGAATGGGAAGTTTTGCTGTATCACCGGCACAATTTAATCCATTGGATGAACCTAGTCCATTGGGTTTGCGACTAAGGAAGACTCCGTCTTTGTTGGATTTGATTCAGATGAGACTTTCTGAAGGAAACGCTACTAAAAATGGAGCTGATGTTAAGAAAGGGGTCAAAAGTACTCCTGCTTCTGCTCCTACTGATAAGCTAAAGGCTTCAAACTTTCCAGCATCTCTTCTAAAAATTGGTACATGGGAGGTAAGTTCGTACTTCTTATATGCACATTTGTTCTCTTTCAAAGAATTTCATATAATGTTTCAAAGTATTTTTTGTGCTGATATATGCACTAGTGGCCCTGGTGTCGAGCCACTCTAATATTTGTAGATAGTAGAGGTATCTAAACTTTTTGTATAAAGTGGCAAGATGGACGGATTGGGTAACAGGTCATAAGGAGTTCAGGTTGAAACATGTCTTTTATAGTAGGAGCCGAAACGGGCCTTCTTGGGTTAAGATGCCGAAACTCTTTTGTTTTTTTTTGAAGAGATTTTATGAATAATTTATGTATTATGTATGATTATAGAAACATTATAATTATAACTACAGAATCGTTGAAGATTTAGATTTTAGAGGGTTATATGAAGTGAAAGTAAGCTTTGTGCAATTTTCAACCTGTACCACTTGTACTAATATGACATGTATGGGATAGAACACAGCCTAAACCAATTAATTCATAAGTAAATGAGCAAAATTTGTCGGTAGGAAAATTTTGGATTAACTTTTCTTTTTGCCATAGGCAGCTTGTAAGTACCACACACATTTCAGACTTTCTGACTCCGGTATTGACACTAGGTAACAAGAAAATGACTGAATTTCATGCTTTGTAGTATAAATCAAGATATGAAGGGGACTTGGTGGCTAAATGTTACTTTGCTAAGCATAAGCTTGTATGGGAAGTTCTTGATGGTGGTCTCAAGAATAAAATCGAAATTCAGTGGTCTGACATTGTGGCTTTGAAGGCAACTTACCCAGATGATGGTCCTGGCACTCTGGATGTAGTGGTAACTTCTGTTCTTTTAGTGCATTTTTGTTCATTTGTAAGCTTCATTGACTCCACTGATATTAATGAATCGAACACCTTTTCTTATGCAGCTAACAAGGCAGCCTCTCTTCTTCAGAGAGACAAATCCCCAGCCCAGAAAGCATACGTTATGGCAAGCAACTTCTGATTTTACAGGTGGACAGGCTAGCCTACACAGGTACAGTCTAATCTAGAAACGTGGTTGTCATCTACTCATCTGTCATAATATCTAAGACTAAAGGTGCCCCGCTTACTTTTAAATGGGTAAAATCTGTCAAAAGGGTTGAAGTTCTCCAAAGCGTATGTTTAATGAATTAAACCTTGTAAATCATTTTATCCGATGAACTATATTACTATTACTATTGGAATAGTATGACTTTGTAATCCTATTTTACACCCTAGTTGACCCGGACCTCCCTTACTAAAAGTTACCAGTTACAAGTTACCCAACCTCTACCTGGCTTGCCCATTTTGCCAGGTCTAATACTATTGCAGTGTACTTGAAGAGCTAGCTACCGTGCCTAACCGGGTTGTGTGTTCCTTTTTGACAGGCGTCATTACCTACAGTGCCCACAAGGCTTATTGGGCAAGCACTTCGAGAAGCTGATCCAGTGTGACCCTCGTCTTAATTTTCTGAGCCAGCAAGCAGAGGTAGAATTGGAGTCTCCTCTATTTGAGCCCAGGACATCAGGGCTTGACGAGCCAAACGAAGCCAATGAATATGATTTAAGCAGAGTAGGGCCCGCCATCTTTGATTTACACAGAACAGCTTCACCATCAGGAGGTCAGTCTTCATCTAGAAGTGAGTTGGTTGATCCTCCTGGTCGACCTGCAGAGTTTTCTAGAGAAGCACCTTCACCTAGCTCAGGTAACGTTCAACCTGATGTAGAGGAGTAAATTTCAACTCATTTTATCAGTAAATGGCTTTTTTCGAGTTCTCTGGCGAATTAAACTGGTCAACTTCAAAAGCTTGAAATGAGTCGAAAGTAACCCAAATTGTATATAAATGCTTACAAGTTACAACCTATTAAAATTGTATATAAAGGTCGTTTGAGATAAAACATAATTTGATTCGAACAATTCATATTATGTAAAGGGATCAAAGTTGTCATGTCTACTTCCACCAGCCCTATTCCACTTGTGCGTCAAACAGATCTTTACTACAAAGTTTTCTCATGGAACATCTTTATCTTGTTGTTTCTAGTGATGGACACCTCAGCAATCGAAGAAATCAGAAGAGCCAGAACCGAGGGACTAAAAGGTCTTAGCCATTGGGACCAAATCAAAGTTCCAGGGATACACCCCTCTATGTCGGTGACTGATTTGGTAAATCACATAGAAAACAGAATAACAGAACAAAGGACATCCAGCAACCACCCTCTTTCTCGTGAAGAGCAAGAAAGTTTAGAGATTCTTGAAGACATTAGCCGATGCTTATTCAACGATGCACAATATGGGTCATCAGCTTCAGACGAGAAATCCGTTATGTCAAAAGTCAACTCTCTTTGCTGTCTGTTGCAGAAGGACCCCTCAACGTTTCAGGATCTCGAACCTAAAACCAACACTGAAAGTGGTAAAAGTACTTTTGAGTTGAATCCCATTTTTGAGTCGGTAGCTGGAGATCCTTTGGTAGTCCAGGGTGAATCTGACGATAGTAAGAAGGGTGCTGAGATGTCAAGAATGGATTCGGTTGGTGAGTTGTTGCTTAATCTTCCGAGAACAGCATCATTACCTCAGTTCTTCTACAACTTCTAGGACGATTTTGGAGACCGGGGTAAAGTTAGTTTTGTAATCTCGCATTTTCTTCATATGGTTTCATGAGAAGGGTACTTAATGCTGTATATGTCATAAAAAGTTGGTGGGTGGTATATGTAGGTTTATCTAAAGTATGGCGCATCATGTTTCGGACCTTATGATCATGTACATATGTTGTCTTTCACTCGTACTTCAAGCGTTGAACTTTGATTACGTGGTTTCGCAAATTTTCAATTCCACTGCCTTACAAATCGTTATGGCTCCACCATTTTGCATTGGTGGTGTTTTGTTGAATGCACCTTCTAATTTAGGACAAAGAGGAAGTGTGTTGGCAAAGACACCACCAATGCAAAATGAAAACATGACATTTTATAAGATAGGACAACTGTGGTAGCATCCATATGTTAACCTAGTTGTGTGTGTTTTTTATCAGTTCAATTTTGTTCCACTGGGACACATGGCACTTGCCATTTGTGATCGAGGCGGCGTGGAATGTGCGGCTACTTAGACTAGCTTGATTTTGAACACGAGAAGTGGAGGGGCTTGAAGGGTTTTTTCACATTTATAGGGTTTAAGGGGCAGAGCCTCTTGCGACGGTCCACTATGCGTTGTAGTTAATACTAATAGTTGTATCGTACCTCGTTTTTTCCACATATTTATATTCTCACCAACTGTTTTAACATTTTTTTTATACGATTCTTATACTTTTGTTACATGGCATAAATACTAGAACAAACTGTCATTTGCTCTCGTTCTTCTGACCGAAAGCAAAGTGTAAATTCGAAATAACATGTTTGTAGATTTTGTAATCGTGACATTTGACAGACTAAAATCTGAAATTATGTCTAAAGTTATTTACCTAAATCTTGCTTATACCTGAAGTCGTTGCCATAAGCCCATAAATCCTTCTGCTAAAAAAGATACAAGTAAATTGAACACAAAAATTTCATGAACCTTGATAACTAGAGCTTCAAAAATAAGAGTCAATAAAATAAACAAAGGAAAGAAGTGGTAAGGCAAAGCTGCAAAGGTTGAGATGTTATCTGGGTTGTTTGGACCGAGTTGGGTTGCGGGTTATTCAAGTCAACCCAAATAAGATAAGTTGTTAAGTTTTAAACACTTAAAACTTATATAAGAAAAAATGGATTTTTCTTTTATTGAAACACTATATATATATATATATATATATATATATATTTTATATATAAATAAGAAAAAGCTTATTGAGTAACAAATGACTCAAATATTTATTAAAAGGATGTATAAAATTTAAGAAAATCACAATGCGGGTTATTCGAGTATGGGCTAACCGAATAATCCACCAGATTGTCGAATAAGGTGACCCATATAACGGGGTAGGGTCAGGTTATTTAGATATGGTTAATTTTAAAGGCTTGAGATGATGTGGATATAATGGTAAAATCGTGGATATAAAAGTGATGTGATATCAATTTGGCATTCGAGGTCATACATATTGAGGAGATCTAAGACTAAGGGGAATGCGGCGCCTTCCCCGGCGTCTTCCCTCCTTGCCGCCCCCAAAACGCCTGGAACACCACCCCTAGCCGGCGTCTTCCTTCAAAAAGGTGACCTTGGTGTCCTCTCCTGGTTGGCTTCTTCCTCTCTCAAACTCACTTTTTTCAATTTTATATTGTTCCTACCAATCATCTATAGCCACTTGTCACAAGTCCTCCGTCCAAGCAAGATGCACCACTCCTCTATTTTTGGGTAGCATCTTGGGGTGTTTAGTGCATATACTAGTATCTGACATTGATTTGACATTCAAGGTCATATATAATATGGAGATTCAAAACCCATGCTTTTAGTCGGAAGTAGGACGCTCAGTGAAACTCTTAAATGTCTCGATTATCAATGATGACCAAGACTTATCAAAACTCAAATTCCATTACAACTTTATCTGAAATTCCTTCAAATCTTAATTGTCAATCTTAGAGCTCAAGATAACTTATTTAAGTCATAAAACAAAGAATCTAGGAATCAAATAAGGAAGATTGATTTTCTTTGTCCTACATTTGACAAAACCTTAACGAACAAAGTTGATGTTGAATGTACAATAATTAAAGTTAAATTTATGCCAAGTTCCCTCTGTCGGGCAACAGATAATACCATCATTCATCAGTAACCATCGAGAGACCCAAAAATACCTCTCTTACTGTCTTACATGAACTAAATGGATAATCATCTGTATCGTTGGCTACACCATGATTAAGTGCTGCAAGTTAAAAATCAAGGGTAATTATGTATATTTATAAACTCAAAATGTTAAGTTCTAACTATTTCTTAAACAATCTTTTTTTGCATCACAGTCGATGCGTGCACGCAATTGATTTTCCCTAAACTAAAAAGTAAAAACCATAATGGTAGCCAAAAAGCCTAAAACTACTAGCAGTCATGACCGAGTCACGCTATTCTTTGATCGTTTATTCAAATGACACACGATTTGCCCTCGTGGTTTTACATATTATCAACTCGTGATAGTGTGGTGCTTCTAGCATTGGAAATACTATATATGTGCATAGCCATTAATCTTAAGTAATTTAAGATAAAGAAAGAAAGAAAAAAAAAAGTTACACTATTTGACACTTGATTCGATTAGAGAACAAGTTAATTTTATATTCCTATAATTATATACAAAAGTAATTAGCATATATCCTATAGTTGTATACCCAAGTGAAAATGAGGGCATATTTACTCTTCCTCCTCTTGACTACTCAACTCATCCTAGCAACTTCACTTGGTCATTTAATTCTCTCCAAGGGTCTAACCATACCACCACAACTTCAAGGTAATTAAGTCTTCATTCCAATTTGATGCACCCATCTCTATTATGATGAGCTGAGAGAGATTTTAGTATACATAGTAGTATATATATGTATGTATCATATTTTGCGTCTTGCATTGTTCTTGTAGTGGTCAAGCGGGGGGATGCAAGCTGTGGCAATAATGCGTTAGAGATGAAACACAAAGCCAAGTTAGGAAAGGGACCATATGGTGGTGTGAATATGAATCGTGATCCACATGCTTCCAAGAACAACACACCGTCGCAGTTTAGAACGTCAACCTATATCGTCGGTTTTGGTTTCTCTATGTTTCTCTTATTCAGTGTCTAAATATTGTATCTAATTAGTATACGATGTTTAAAATGTCAAAACTTTGTGCTTATGTTTCTTTAAGAAGATTTGTAATGCCTAGTGATATATAATGTAATGTAATGTTTGATATTATTCCCCTAATTATTTAAGTCTTGTTCATCGAGTTTTCATGCTCCTTTTCTGGATTCTTCAACAATCTCCAACTGCTCAAGTCCCTAGGTGATTTCCTCCTGGCCTTCTCCTTGCCTGAAATCCTGTCTCTTGGTTGATCTTTGTGTAGCAATCCCTTCCAATACTCCATTGTTACCGGTCCGCACTCAATGTCATCTCCAAAAATGCTTCCTCTGGTTTCTTTGATTTCTAGGGTGTTTGATCAAACACGTCTCGCTGTTGAAAGTCAATTCCGCCCTGCTAATAATAGTCGCTTCCGCCTCCTGGTGATGACAACTATTTCTGCTTCTCCGTTATTGACGATTAAACCTGCTTCTCGGCTGTTGATCTAGTTCAATTCCGCTATTCCGCTGTTGATAACCAAAACCCGCTTCTCCGCTGTTGATTATCATTCCCGCTAATTCGTTGTTGATTTGAAGATACGCTAACCCAATTTTTTAAAACCAATAATTATCTTTCTCTAAGAATTAAATTTTTCTCTTTTCTTGTATTTTTTGTTTTTCTAAAGTATATCCACTTGACATAAAAACTATATCAAAAATTTGATTCTTTATATCTTTTTCTAACAAAACAAAATTTTCTTTCCTTTTGTTTATAATCACCAGCACCATTGTTGGTGATCTTTTTAACAATTTAGTTTACCAAACACTTTTATCCTTTTGTTGTTTGTTTACAACTAAAAAACCAAAACGCTTCTGATCGATTTTTCGGTGTCTTCTTGTTGATCAATTTGATCAAAATCAAATCAAATTCTTATAGTCTTGAAGCCCTACGCTCTGATACCAATGTTAGGAATCGAGATTCCATATCCACAGGATCGAACTAACACAAGATTGAACAAGAAACTTGATTCTATTACAACAAACAACATCGTTGTTTGCATTGTATCGACACACTTAAAAAAAACTGAAATACAAACTTTTATTTATTTATAGTGTCCTAATGACAGTTATCAACGAACCATCGTGTCTCTTCAATTTAGCGAGTAACCGCTCCTTGAATCGTCGTGCCCCTTTGTCTGATCGTCAAATTGGTTGTGTGTGTGTATCTTTAGTTTCAATACATCGATCCCTTTTTCCTTTTTGAGCCTAATTAACAAATTTGGTCCCTAGACTCTGACAACTAATACAATTGTAGCCTAAAACACATATAATTAACAACAAGACTTATACAATTAAGTCCAACAGATATGACTGCTTTTTATCCTAGCTGGTTTATGTAATATTACAATTTACACGAAACCATTACTTGCAATGTTATATCGATATCAATTCAATTAATAATAATAGCGGGTACCTGAACAACGTGCAAACCAAATTAAAGGAGCTATTTATATAGAGTTTTCATTAGAAAATTTAAAACAACGAACTAATTAATTCAGAACAAATGCATCGAAATTAACTTTCAGATGTCATACAAGAACTTGCTGAAAAGCTTCATGTGTCGGGCTTGCAACGAAATGGCAATCGACAAGCTCCCATCATTGACAGGGCTTGGTAAAACGAAACTCGAACCTTCAAACGGGATCCCACCTGGACCCATAAATATGGGTCGACCCCATCCAAAATCAGCATCATGAATTGGGAGCCTAGCCCAACTAGTTATACCAAGATTCGGGCATTTAAATGTATGGGCGCCACGAACCAATGCCTTTAGGTCCGGCTGTAGTTCCAAATAGTCAAGTGCTGATTTTAGATAATCGTTATTCATCTTTGCTAACGAGTCATGGATTTTACTGGCAGCATACCAAGTAGGCTTTGATTGAAGGTCCCCTGCTACCGCTATAGGAGTGGTTGTAAAGATAACATTTCCAAAATAGCCTTGTGGCAAAGTGGGCTGAAGACGAGCCCGCCCATCAGTGGCTATGTAGAGTTTGGTGTCTTGATCATCCTTTAGCCCACGGGCTTTACACACTGACCTCCAAACATGGCCCGAGAGCATTTCGTACGAGCTATAGCTGATTGTGTTGCCGTCTTCTTTTGATTTCGCCTTGAGCACGTTGAGTTGGTCTCGTGTCAACTTAAAGATGGACACGGCGGTTTCATCTGATTGATCCTCCGCTGCACATTTCATTGGTGGAGCGGGCTGGTATTCCACATGCTCGAAAACGGGTTGTGGTGGGTCCCGAGCACGGAGTAAGGTCCGGTCAATGAAGGGTGGCATAGTGAGGTCAAGACCACGAGCCATATCGGACCATGTGTTGATGAAGTGAAGCCCAGATGCACCATCTGCAGCATGATGTTGCATCCCAACTCCTAGTGAAACTCCCCCACATTTGAAGTAAGTTACCTGCTCAAATTTAGATATAAAACACAATGTTTAGAACGATATACTTTTTAAATGTTGGAATATGATCACGTAAAATGAACGTATGTCCGGAAAGTGTTTAAGCCTATGAGGTCACACACGATGACACTTAGATATCCGGTTATATGTACATATTGTATCTACATATTTATAATCACCAAATGAGAGGAATGATATTGGACATTATTAACTAGATATGTTAATTGGAATTATTTATTAATTAGTAAATATGAATTATTAATTATTAAATATTAATTAATGATTAAATGTAATTATTAATTAAATGAATCCTAGTCCTAGTCCAAATCAAATTATATTTAAGGTATTACTTGAAGGTTAAGTTATTAGGGATATATCTATACCCTATATATATCCTAATAATCTAACCCTAAATAATACTCAAAAAAATATAATCCTTTTTCGTTTTCTCTCGGTCGAATAATGAAAACAAAACTCAACATCACTTTTGATTTAGTTTTTTCGAAAACATCAAACATTATATAAAAACCTTTTGGTTTTGCCGACAATTGTTGTTTGGGATTTTTCGTATTCGACGAAACATAAAGGTAGAAAAGCTTGGAGCTTTTGGTGATTCAAGATCTAGCAATCTCCGGGTATTGCTCGACGTGTTGTGTATGAGATCATAGAGGGGTTTTATTTTAAACCCTAACTGATAATAATAATTATATTGGTAATAATATTATTGGAAGCTTACGCTAAAAGGTACACGTTTCTTTCTTTGGTTAATTAATTAATTGCATAGTTTATCTTCCGCTGCGTGCTTGTGTTTGATGATATTTTGTTATATAACCCAACAATATGATGGTTTTTCCGGCATCATATGATTTTTAACAGTAATTAGTAAGATTAGTATAGAAAACTATGCTTCTGTGTTGTTTTAAAAATTAAGAATTAAATAATATTTATAAAAATTTGAGTTGATAATTAAAGAGATAATTAAAATTGATGAGAAAGTTTTCTAAATATATAAGAAAACCATTAATTAAAGAATAGATTAGTAATTTCCCATATTCAAATTTCTTTAATATTTGTCCAAAAAATAAAAACAATAGTTGACTTGTATAGGTAATAGATCAGTATTATATGTATTTCGCATCTTCAACTTCAGAAGGGAAGGGTGGAGGTTACACTCTTTATAGTGTACTAGAGGAATATTAGCGCAATGCGGCGAAGGTGGTGATGGCGATGGAGGTGTGATGGTGGCGGCGACAACGAATAGTGTAGGTAATTGATGTAAGCAGGGTAGTGTAGTTATTTTAAGAATTAATGGATAAATGGTGTAAATTAATAGGGGTACGTACGATAAGTATATCAGTTAAGTGAATATGATTGTTTTATTTGTTTTACCTTAATATTTGTTTTATTTTAACCAGAACCTATTTATAGATAGATAATAAACTTTGACTAATAACAAACCGAATAGTTCTCTTACTTGCAATCTAGCCCTAAACTTTCTATAATTATACTTCAAATACTTACATATCTAAAGTTTACATACTTGCTTCGAGTACTCACATTTTTAATGTTTTCAAAGTTGTTTTGCAAACGATTTCAGTCTGCACGACTCAATAGTTAAATTTATTCCTAAATAATTAATGAAAAATGGGTGTTATAGAGGGGGATTGAATATGCGAATATTTTGTCATGCCACCGTCTATTAGTCGGTGTTAAAAAAAAGAAGATAAATAGATGTGAATCCTTTGGTCCCATGTACCGTCTTGATACTCAAAGTGAGCACCGCATAGAACTCATGCTCGGTGACTCGTCTTCCTCACACATGGATCACAAGATATAGTTTCTCCACTTGCCTTTGACAAGTTTCGGACCTATGACCTGCAGCCTTTATCTGTAAGTCCATGTACCACTCCATCTGGATTGGTCTATTAGTCGGTGTTATATTCACACCTATTTATAATTACATCTATTTCTAGTTTTCTTTAATTTATTTTTAAAAAAAATAAAAGTGGTATGTTCTGGTCTAACTGGTGATTGAATGGATATATAGGTTTGATTCATCATCATCCGCCATTTTTTTTCTTTTCTGTTAAACTTATAAATATTTCATTAATTTAAATGGATTGTAAGTGCATTGTTATACATTGCAATAATTTTAGTAGCCTTGTTTTGTATTAGTATATACCTATTATTAATTAGGTGTATGTAACTCTCCATCCTTTCATTTAATAAACAACTTACAAAAAAGTTTAACAACCCAATGATTTCATAAAATTATATTATAATTAAATAATATAATAAATTAATAGAAATAAAAACAATGAAAACCTGGAAAAGATGTGGCATATTCCTAGTTCTTAAATGGCGTCCTATATTAAAAGTCTAGGATATAGTATGATATGACGATTTATTCAACATTGATTAATTATTATAATATTATAATTCCAAAAAATTCAAAATGTTTAAACTGGATTAATAAGAGCGTACATGTGTGGTGGCCTATTTTATTCTACTAGACTGGTGTCCGCGCGATGTGACGGTACTGGTCATAGCGGCGACTGGTGGTGATGGCGGTGCCGGCGGTGGTGGCGTGGTTATTGATATAAATGTAATTAATGTAAGATGGGGTAGTATGGTTATTTTAGGAGTTGGGGAATAGATGTTGTAAATTATTTCATTAAGGGTATTTTAGGTATATTTGTTAATTATAAAAAGAAAGATTTTGAATTTGAGGGGTAATTTGGATATTTTAAAGGTAAAAAGTTGGAAAAAAAAAAAGGGGGGGGGGGGGGTTGCTATTTTATATATGAGTATAGATTAATGACAACAAGGGGT
>JAOXNX010000033.1:19327592-19343130 GCA_028566075.1 Solidago caesia
ATATATTTTTATCAATAACAACAAATACAATTTTTATATACATGTGTTAGACAATTCAGAGCCGACGGTCGGCGAAGCCGATTGTCGGACACCATCTTTTAACTGCAACCATCAACCACCGCGCATTGCGCGAGTATTATTTCTAGTTAATATATAAGTATTGTTAGCTAATGTAATTAAAATTTTTATATAAGAAAATCATGTTATAATCATTGTTACCATAATTATTGATTTTCATTATTATTTTTATTTTCGGCTGGCAATAAAAAAAATATATTAACTTATTTAAAAAAATAGATTTATATCACTTAAAAAAATTACCACCTACAAAACAGTGAAACACATAATTGTTTAACCAATTAAATGTTTGCTAAACATTTATAGATAAAATACATGTTGAGCATTTTTAAAATTTATTTTCTGTATACCAAAAAATAAATTATACGATAAACTGGTATGTCATTCAGTTATGTCAATTGTACCAAACTCTTAATTGGGCATATCCGTTTCATATGATCGGGTCAGCCCGGAACGTCTCACTCTGCGATTCAGAGTTGGGTACTGTATAATTTTGTATTTATATCTTTATATATTATTAATTAATTAAATAATAATAAAAATTAAAATAATCGAATTAGCGGGGTAAACCAACCTCTCTTCATTCTTCAAATTGAATACAATACAAATATTCCAATCTGTAATTATATATTGTAATATATATTGTATAATAATAATAAATTGTATTTTATTTTATGTTATGCAGGTTATTGTTTACTTTAAAATAGAATAGAATTTTTGGTTGATTGAGTTACAACAAGAAATTCATTCATTTTAGATGAAGTAAGTAATTTTACATGCACTTCATTCATTCATTCTGTGTTATATATATATGTATCATGTATGTATGTATGTATGTATTCTGTTATCTGTGCGTGTTGATTCCAGAGAGGCAAAATGTTTACATTTAGTTGATATAATAATAATAATGGTGCTAACAAGGTGATATAGGAGGTATACTTTCTCTCCGATGTCCAAAAAGCTAATATATGATGGTTCCCGCGAGTATGCAATCTGGTTTTGGTATAGTCTATGATACGTATCAAGTAACTACTTAGAATGAAAAACTTAAACATCCGATTGTGAAACAATTGAACGATGTGCACTTGTCATAGAAACGACCGGCCCTTGTTTGTTATCCAATCTGATGTGGTCGGTTAATCATGTAGCTGATACCAAGTATTTGCCTATCCACCTGTTTCTGCAGGTAGACTTTCCTGATGACAGACCTAAAAGAACGTCTCATCCCACCTAAACCTGCATCTTCTGTAAACCTTAGAGATGCGTCCTACAGGCAATCTGCAATTGGACGCCAGCCTTTTCAAGCAGTAGATGTTCTAGGCCTGAAAAAGCGAGGCCAAGGTCTTCGATCATGGATCCGTGTTGATGCTGCAACTGGGGACTCCCAAGTTATTGAGGTTGACAAGTTTACTATGATGCGTCGTTGTGATCTCCCTGCACGTGATCTTCGCCTACTTGATCCTTTATTTGTCTACCCATCAACAATTCTTGGCAGAGAGAAGGCGATAGTTGTGAATTTGGAGCAGATTCGGTGTATTATAACATCTGATGAAGTCCTGCTTTTGAATTCTCTTGATAGTTATGTATTACAGTACGTGGTGGAATTGCAACGACGGTTGAAAGCTGCAGGGGATGATGTTTGGCAGTCAGAAACCTCCGACTCTAATAGACGAAGAGGAGGTAGGACTTTTCGGGATATGTTTGGGTGCGCATCACCTGATTACTTGCCCTTTGAGTTCAGGGCTTTAGAAGTTGCTCTTGAGGCTGCTTGTACATCTTTGGACACACAGGTTCGTTGCATTATTAATTATATAATTCATAGGTGTCGTGCCTTTCTTAATCATTTTGGGGGTATAATATGACATAGATTCTACTTATCGGTTAAGATTATTTGGGCTTCAAACGTACAACAACAACAATGGTACCCAGTCCCGCCTGAAGAGGGTATGGGGGAGGTGAGATATAGGCAGTCTTACCCCTACCCGAGAGTACAAAGACTACTTCCAGAAGGACCTCTAGACAGAACTTGAAACATACCTTTGTTTTATTTTCTTCAACATGTTATCGATTATAAGCTATAATACATTAGGAGGTAACAAACTTCTTCTAATAATCAGATCATTGGACCTTATGCATTTGCATCAACTCTAGTTATATGTGACCAATAACTGATGAACAAAGTTCCTTCTTTTGACTTTAAATTTGTTTGATGGCTATATCATTTATAATCTGAGGTTCTTCAAGTATTGAAGATATCACAGTGGAAGTCATTATGAAATTTAAAACTGTCAGGTTTACTACTACATGTGTAGGATGTGAAGACAGGAAGATTGATTGCGTCTATATGCAAAGCTAACTAAAAACAAGAGAAAATTCATGCCCATTTGGTCGAGTCTTATCACAACCTTTAATTTAAGACAAATGGTTTTTTAGCCGTAGAAGTAATTGGTACCTTGGTTTATCATCTAAAGCATAAAAGTATCTCTTGGGTTCTCAAATCTACTATTTGGAAATATTCCCTTATACTAATGATAGAAGGAGTGTTTATGTCCGCATAGCTAAGGTGCATTTAATATGCTTAGGTGCTTGTATTTCTATAAGTAAAGATATATGGCTTCACTAGTGAGTAGTGACCTACTCTCTATCAACAAAGGGTTTATTTCAGACTTTTAGTCTTACATTCTTAAATCGTCATTAATTTTACCAGGCGGCAGAATTAGAAATTGAAGCATATCCGTTGCTAGATGAACTTACATCAAAGATTAGTACTTCAAACTTGGAACATGTTCGTAGACTGAAAAGCAGACTAGTTGCATTGACTCGGAGGGTTCAGAAGGTGTTAGTTTCTTTCACCTTGTTATTATTGTCATTATTTGACATGTTTTGTATGAACACCCGATAACCCCTCTATCATTGTTAACTTTTGACCCATTTACTTATGACTGAGTCTATTTGGGTTGTGTTAAATGTCAAATGAGTTAAACCTATTGAAATTCACCCAAAGTCTATTTGTAATGTATACAACATCCCAATTCGTTATTTCAAAGATTTCGATTATTATTTTAATAAAATTGTTTTTGTGATAATAACTTGCTCATTAAATGTTATAATGTTTTTAGAAAGGAAAAAAATAGTTGCAGGATCCACCTGACCCTACTCTTTCAACCCATACCAAATTTGACATAACCTGAACCTGTTTTGACCTTTTGAAGCCCGCCTGATCTGATCGTCTTGCTACTTCTACTCATTATATAAAATATTTGTATATAGGTTAGAGACGAGATAGAGCAACTCATGGATGACGATGGTGATATGGCTGAAATGTACCTTACTGAGAAGAAAAGACGAATGGAATCATTTATCTATGGGGGAGATCAATCTCTGGCAGGATACAGATCAACGGATGGTATTCAATCTGTTTCTGCTCCAGTTTCTCCCGTTTCTTCGCCTCCAGAAGGGAGAAGGCTGGAAAAAAATCTGAGTCTTGCAAGGAGCAGGTACGATAGCACAAGGAGTTCAGAGAGTGCTACAGAAAACATTGATGAACTGGAGATGTTATTGGAGGCTTATTTTATCGTCACAGATAGCACTCTTAATAAGCTTACATCGGTATATAGTTTATAATTAATCTCAATATATTGAGTTTTCATTGGGGATTTATGTTTCAGTTAACACCTTATTGCTGACTTTCAAGGTGGTACATGGGACCAGAGGGTTCCCACCCATTTACCCTTTTTTTATTGCTGACTTTTTGTTTTGTTTTGTTTATGTTAGCTGAAGGAATACATTGATGATACTGAAGATTTTATCAATATCCAACTGGTATGTTCTCTTCTATAGCCAGAATGGTTTACATAGCCGAAATTGTTTCCCATATGTCCCAATGAATGCTCACTGACCTTTTATTCACGGATACGTAAGTGAGTTATCTGTCCCTCTTTTAGAACTAGCAATGAGAGAGATAACCAAAAAGGATAATATTACATAGTTGGTCAACTGTCAAATAGGGGTTAAGCAGGTAATATGGACAATTCCTCCACGAAGTTACTTTATAAGGGAATGTTGCATTTATGGGAGCAGATTTGACTTGTGACATCCACAAAAGGCATATTTAACATTTCGGTCGGCAGCTTTCAACTTTGATCATTGTTATCTATGTTCATTTAACCCTCTTGTCTTAATGTCGCAATTTGACCCATTTACTTACAAATCGGATGGTGCGAATAATGTGTTATGTCTAACGGATCAAATGGGTAATTAAAAAAGTTACTTAGAAAGAAGTTTGGTGGATATAATGGGTGGATATAATGGGCAGAGTGCCTCTCAAAGTGTACATTTGATGTATGCAACCTGCTGACTCACTTAAGAAAATTAGACTATTTTTGTAATAATAATAGTTCTTTCTAAACATAACTCGCACACTAATTATAATTCAAAAATAAATAAAAATACAGGTTGGTAAATAAAGTGTTTTGGGTCAACCTAACCTGTACAAAAAGTACATTCTTTGACCCATTATCCATTGTGCCTGAAGTGCCAATTTGCCATCACTGCCGTGGTTCAATGTTGATTGACTAATGATTACTGTCTTAGAAGCACACTTCAATTCTGCTCAAAGGCGTTGAATCTTGTTTGGCAAGTCTATATTGTCAGTTCTGAGTAAAGTTAATAAAGTGATGTCAAATATTCTATGAAAAGTGCAACATTCAACCAAACACATGCTAGTTTTAGAGAAATGTTTGATTAGCAACCAAAGTTCTTAAATGACTTTCAGCCAGTCTGAATTCATGGCAGGATAACTTTGACGTGCAGGATAATGTTCGGAACCAACTTATACAGTTTGAGTTGCTTCTGACGACAGGGACATTTGTTGTTGCCATATTTGGAGTCATAGCAGGGATATTTGGTATGAATTTTGAGATATCTCTGTTTGAGTACCCCTCAGCTTTCAAATGGGTACTTATGATTGCTGGGGTTTGTGGCACCTTGTTGTTCAGTTCATTTTTGTGGTTTTACAAGTACAAAAGACTCATGCCGTTGTAGATGGTCTATGGAAACATGAGAGTTGGAAAGTAGATCAATCCAAACCTGACTCGTAATGATCTTTCCAGATGTGACCCAAATCGTTGATGCAGATGAAAACATAGTGTGTATTTTGATTGATGGGTTCATTTGGCTTGGATATGCGATCACCCTTTCTATAATTGTAATTAGATGCAGCCGGTTACAATTTACAGGTGTTTGGATGTATATTTTTAAGTGATTTTATGTATTGAATAACTAGAATATATAATCACTTGTAACTAAATGAACTTTAGGATATAACATTTCAATAAGTTTAATCAGAGAAAATCACTCATACGGTTATGCGAAAAAATACATATGTACTTGTGTTACGCCATCTAATAATGATGTCATATTCAGGCAATACGACTAAATAATCAAATACTCGCTTTATATAATGATGAATCGGTTACAAAACAGAAATCCAAAGACCCTTTAGGGTGGATGGTTATTTCTTTGTGATCTTCACAGGTTCAACTCAAAGATGCACTGTTTGGCAAAAGAAAATGCAATGGACTTGTAACGAGCCAAATAACTTTGATCATGTGTCCGACAAAAATATCCAACAGCAAGTTTAAATTGAGCTACCAATTATTTCTTTCTTTCTCCAAATACAAATATAAAACTAAAACTTGTGGCCATCCAGTTAACGATAACAAAAAAGACCAAGAACGATACAGCTTTTTGAACCAAGTGGCTTGTACCGCATTCTATTAAGGAAAGTATGACCAGTGTAGAGAACTAAAGACTTGCAAAATGATTACTTCGGTGCAGGTGGTGAGGAATGAAGTCGTGCGTTTCGAGCTCTATCAGCTTTCTCCAGGTAGTCTTGATGTGATAGTTGTTTAGTACCTTCATTAAAAGCAGCGAAATGGGTTAGATCTACCTAAACATATACTGTGAGAAGCTAAAGGAGCTACAAGCCACCACTATTGATTTGTAGCTTATATTACCATAATAGATCAAAGAATGTTTGGCATCGGAATTTCAGCTGATTTATGTAAAATTGGGTCAATAACATGGGTTGTTCCGTTATAAAGGAAATGTGCCAAATGGGTTTTAAGTCACCTAAACTGTATTCAAATACTTACGACCTCCCAAAATGTTTAGCGTAAATAAATTATAGTAATGTACAATACGTAATCATATTAATACATCGACTTTAATAAACTAAAAAACGGGAGCAAGAAGTGGTGGCCAGTCTACCCAGACCGGCCCTTTTGTTACAGGGAATAATTAAGATGATTAAAATTTAAAACTAAACCACAAATTTATTAATTCACCTCCACTACTGTTTATGGCATATGCATGTTACTCATTGACCACAAAAAAATTTACCTTACATGTCGGGGTTTAACAAAATCCTTTTTATTGGCCTAGTCCCCATACCTCGTCTTTGACGGGATTGGGTACCGTTGTTGTTGCTTTATAATTGGCCTAGTGGGCAACATACTTATAATCATCAACAGTCCCACACCTTAAAACATGTAAGCATACTTACTAGCTTTCCACTTAATCTGACTATATAATATATGCGCATAATAAAGGATAAAAGGGTTGTTCTTATTTCTATGCCCGTGCATAGTGAACTAGTGAAGAATGATAACGTTAAAAGCATTTACTTAAACATAAGTGGAGATCCATGCTACTATGCAATAAGCTACATGTCTATAAATACAATAGTGTAACCCTTCGGTAAAAACATCAAGTTTAAGATCAGATTGTATATCAAGCCTGTTTCACAAAATAAGTGTCGGGACACGCTAGTGAGACCTTCAATGTATATTGGATTGGATGTGTGTTTTGAAAGTGATAAGTTGATACTGATCATCAACTATCTGGATGGTGTTCTGATTAGCTTATTTTATGAGTCTTACCGGCTTATTGAATTTTCCAAAAGCCAATAAGCTCATATTTATCTGGCATATGAGCAATAAGCTTAAGTTGATAAGTTCATAGGCTCAAAAACATAGCTTTATTGGCTTTTCAAAATTTGATAAGCCGGTAAGCCCATTTGGGAGTGTGCAGCTTATAAAAGCTTATGGAATATATAAGCTCATAAAACATAAGCTAATGGAACCAAAATTTTAAAAAGTAGGTTCAGGTTATGGAAAAGTTAACCACCTAAATATCTTAAATAATTGTATTTAACATTTTGAGTTTTATTGGTTTGTCTTTCTATGTTATTATACATTAACAAACTCGTCTTTAGCTACTTTACCAAACACCTTTATACAACAAAACTCTAGGTACAAGCTCTAAACAAAGTTTGTTGATAGATAACCTAAACTTTGGGTTAATTATGACAAATTAGAAAGTATTTATGTATTATTGAAAATAGGTTGGCAGTTAAGTCCGAAGGGACACGCCTGTTAGTTTGAACCGGTACCAATGTTGGTAGTTATACCGGTTGGAAAAGTATATATGTGTGTCGTATGTCAGTTAGTGTATGTGTGTGTGTCTGTACGATCAAAGGGTATATACATACCCAATGAAAGTCTATACGATTGTATGAACAAATATTGCAAGTTTCAATCAATAGAAAGTATATTTATATATTACCTGTGATTTGTTCTATCATATAGCAAGATTAATTCCAACAAAGTTAACCACAATGGTGGTGGCCTAGTAGTAAAGAATTGGTCTCTATGGGTGAAAATACTTGGAGGTCCTAAGTTCGAACCTTGTGACCATGGAGGTTCACCCACGACGAGTCCAGCAAAGCGGGTGGTTGCCATGGGATTAGTCGAGTCGCAAATATTCATTCAATCCCAAGCTAACTATTATTTCATTCAGTCCCAAACAAACTACTATTTATTTTCATTTTAACAGACCCTAATCATGTAAATCATTTTGCATAATATGGGATCAAATTCAAAACCGAGACAGTAATTTTATTTTATTTAAAAAAAAGAACCTTAACTATTTTATAGGTAAAATAATTTTAATAAAATAAAATAAAAAAGTGAGTGAGGGAATACCTCGGTTCATAAGGTACCAAGGAACGCCAAAGACAGCGGTGATGATGGCCATGCCAGCCAACACGTGTTTCTTTTCGCCACTATACATATAGTGCTCCATCTTTGCCCTGAACCCATTATTCGTCTGGCTTCCCATTTTTTCTTTCTTTCTTTCTTTCTTTCACAGCCCTAAACCCTGTCTCAGCCCTTTTTCTATTACGTTTGTCAAGATGCAAATAAACCCTTTCTCGTGGGTGTGTTTGGACCATGTTTTTGTTTTTGTTCAAAAAGACTGGGATAACATATATGCTTCTAGCAGTATGTTCATATATGTTCCTTCGTAATTTTTAAATTTTTTTAAAACATTTAGTCATGTGATTCAAAACAATGTAAGAGAGAAGTAGAAGCATATATGTTATCCCCAAAAAATATATACATAAGAGAAGCTTTGGAAATTTTTAATTTGTATAACTTAAGCTGCATCATAATTAAGTTGTATTACAATACAACTTAAACTACATAATGCAGCTTAAGTTATATTATGATGTACATTGCCACATTGGTCAACATTTTACATTAAAATCATAAAAATAAGGTGTAATTAGCATGTGATGTATTCAGGTAGACGATTCAACTTGAACGAAAGGTTTGGAACAGTTCGAGGGTGCGTACGAGGTCTAGTGCAAACCAGTGATGCATTTTAAAATTTTTATATTCTTCTCATTTTAATGAACTCCTCTTTTTAATCCATACACATATATATACTAGAAGGGTACTCGCGTAATGCAAAAGCCCCGAATATTAATGGTGATATTTGACCCATTTAGTAGGAGGACTGAAAATCACATAAGATCATCTCTCTCACACACACACACTGCTACGCTACTGTTCCCCAATCACTCCAGTTTCTTTTTTGATCGTTATCCTCCGCCGGACAGCAGCTCCGGCACACCTCCACCTCTGCTTTAACAATAATACCCATTTATTGTTTTCTGGTCACCTACTGGCAGGCTATGCGATACTCCGCCGTCAGGTATGTTTTCCTATCCCTACACTTTATTATTATTCCCCCTTTGGCCGGATGTCCTTATGGAAGCAGTCTCTTTACCTTTGAGTAGAGACAAGACTGTCTACATCTTACCTCCCTTATATCCCGCTCCGGTAGAAATTGGGTACTGTTGTTGGTGTTGTGCTGAAAGTCACATAATCTAAAAATAACATTAAAAAAAAAACAAATGAGAGACATAAAAAAATTAATTAAAAGTGAAGAATGGAATGTAGTAAGTTAAACCACTTGAGCCGAGCGGTGAGGGTCCAAATAAATGTGATAAATAAACCGGATTTCCTTCCAAAATCAAAGCAACAAAATTCATAAAGTGCCTTCCTATTTCAACAGAATCACAAGGTCACTCACAGCAGCCAGAAATAATAATATAATATAATATAATAATAATAAATGGGGATATTGGCATGTTTGGGAGTAATCTCACCATTTCCATTCTATTATTATCTTTGGAACCACCCACAAACATGGGTAAATCTCGTCGGAAAAGACCAAGATCCATGTAAAATCATGGCCATGGTTTCTCATTTCTTGAAACTAGTTCAGTTTATATCTTTATTCTCTGTTTCCACTCTCTCATGGCCACCACCCTTTTACTTCTGGCCCCTTTTCTTTTTCGGCCAGTTTCTTAACTTCAGGTCTGTCTTTTATTTGCATTACATTTTTTAGTTTGTGTGATATTTTGTAGGTTTTGGGTTTGACTTATTTTCGATAAGCCCGGCAATTTATTAGCTTATTATGACGTTAAATTGCAGAATAAGCTTATAAGCTTTATAAAATAAGTCACAAAAAGCGGGCTTGTCGAAGGTAAGTCAAACCCAAATAAGCTATTAAGCTCTAGAATAAGCTAACACCCCCTCTTAGTTAAGGTTTTTAAGGATCATATGTTATGTGAAGGAATAAATACTACTGTAGTTGATATTAAGTAAATTGTTAATGGGGTGTTTGGCTTACCAAAGAAAATTACTTGCGCACCCAAACATCAAATAAACTAGCATCAACAAACAAAGTTTTTTTTGGGAAACCAACAAAATCACCTGGTTGTCTTGCGAGTTGGCTTTCTATTTTTGGTTAGCAAACTCATAATGGTCAAAATTGCAGTAAGACTTAATCAAATTGGATTGTTATTTGACCGATCAATGCTCATTCCGGAATCGCTTTTCGAATACCAATTTGCAGGGAAACCTTGAGATTTTGTTGGTTAGTCAGTGATGACCTAAAAAGAGCTTTAGTGAATAGATGATAATGTATTTGGTGTTTGGCCTGTCAACTTATTCTCTTTGTACTAGCTTATGAGCTTATCAATTTGTACTTATGGACTTAAATGAGCAATAAGATCAAGTTGATAAGCTCATTAGCCGTGAGCAATAAGATCAAGTTGATAAGCTCATAAACCATTAAAATTGAGCCTATTAGTTTTTTGAAATTTCAATAAGCGTTGATAAGCAAAAGTCATAAAATAGTAGTAATATACTTTTGACAGTGGTAGTCCATTTTGGTAATTTAATTATAACTTTCTGAATCCGTTTTGGTAATTATACGTTTTTGAAAAACCTTCATTGGAATTGATGTTTATTTTGGTCATTATTTTGGCAAGTTTTTTATGCTGTTATAACGAAAGTAAGGGGCATTCAGAAACTTGTAATTACCGGAAGGAATGGCGGTAGTTATAAACTTATAATTACCAAAAGCGGACACAAGCGAAAGTATATTGCAATTCTGTGACATTTGTCCGTACTAAACTTATTTGTTTTGTTATTGAGCAAAATGGTGGCTATGAAAATTTGTCTGAAGCTGTCTAACTTGTTAAATAAGACATGTTAGTTGCAATTTGCTAGTTTATTTGAAAATTCTGTCATTGGGTATAAAAGCACTTATATACTCCCCTTAACTTAAATTGTGGGAGTTCCAATCACATTTCACAAGTCCCCTTCACAAAAATGTCCTCTTTTTTTTGTCAAACACACATACATTTGGTTATCTGATTATTATAATTTCAGACTGCAACAAAAGCATATCGAAACTATGGTGTGTTCTATTACAGTTGATTATCTAATGCTAATTGCTTAAGATCCCTAATCACTTTCAAAACCGACATCCAAACACCTCCTTACTATTACATTGGAGAACCTATTGTCAAACATAGAACTTGGTTATTGGAAGTGTTACAAAAACATAAACCAAACTTGACGTTCTTTAGTTTCTTATGGCATAGATAAAGATGTTTAGTACATTTGATATGTTTCCTTCTGTAACAATCTTAGTATAGCTCCGAATGCATCAAGTTTGTTTGGCTCCATTTTTCTATGATTTTTTACAATTTAAAGCTTGAATTATGAGCTCTTTTTCTGAAACATATAATTACAGGGTATATCAGTTGCTTGGTGAGTCAGGCACTTACTATGGTGTACGCTTTGGGAAGAACATACCATGGGTCACAGAGTTCCCTTTCGGGACAATAAAAGACCCTCAGTATGTAGGCAGCATTATGAGTCTTTTAGCTTGCATAGCGTGGGTTCCCTTCTTGTATATCTTCCTTTGGGCACTAGGATACGTATTCATGATACATATTGAATCGAAGGAAGATCCAGCTTCTCGCGCCAAGCCACTTTCTTGAATCTGATTGACTCAAACTGTCTGTAATATCTTGCTGACGGGATCTTTGTTGGCATCTCTCCGCATAATTAATCTTGTAATTTGAGAGTCTTTATTCTAGTTAGATTTTGATGTTTTGTGTTTTTCAATCCCCTCCAGCTTTAATGTTGTTGGTATGCATCAATGTATTTCATCTAGGTTTGAAGTTTGACACATTCATTAATTCCACATAATTTTTGTCCTTCGTGCAGGGATTGGGTACAGTTATTGTTGTTGTTTTGTCCTTCGTATTTGGTTTTGCAAAATCAGACTTTGATACCGAGGTGGCCTGCAGAGGGGGTAAGAGGGATGAGTCAGGCAGGCTGGGTAGGTGAAAATGGCTTTGGTTTGAAATGTGTCATTTTTAATTACTATTAGTCAAAAAGGGACAGGGCGAGTGAGGCTGGCCTGGTAACATTTTTGTCCAATTTTTAATTATTTTTTTTTAGCAAATGAGTGTATTATACAAAGATTTTTTGGAGGTTGTATACCTTAAAAATATAAGCTGGCGGACTTTCACCCTGTTCATCTCCTTGACCCGTCCTTCTGACCCATTTGAGATCAAACACAAAATTTACCAGTGCATAAGTAACTGGGTTGAAACTGCCTTCTGTGTTCAGGTACATTCAAGAGAGTTTTGCATATCCATGAAGTTAAATTTGTTTCTTTTTCATTCAAGATTAAGATTGAATGTTTGCTGGCTAAACTGAGCCCTTTACAGATGTTCAAACTGATGTGTATGCAACAGCATCATGTGATTTTAACAATTTGGATGTCAAATGTACAGTGGAATAACAGAAATATTATTAGAAACAAAATGTACAGCTCATTCTAAGCGATGACCAGTGGCATCTCGAATATTCGGACAGCATTTTTGACAGCATCAGTGTCGATATCTACTAACTTCCCTGTCTTTGATGAAGCAACAATGCATTTACTGTCTTCTAAGTTTGGAAGAAACACTTTTGCTTTCTCTTCAGAGCCGAACAATGCCACACTGTAACAAAGCAAAGTCAAAACCCGTAAGTCTTTACTCTAAATGTTATTCCATTCCATATAAAGTTGACTGTCATTTTTGTAGAACTAACCAGGGTTTTTTGCGTGCATGTGCTAGTAGTATGGCTGCTGTGTTTGTGGATATAACACCAACAGAGTCATTGATTAGAGCGGCCAACTGCGACGTAAATTAACAAAACATGAACATTAGATTAACTTCAATGCCAACATAATGTTCAAATTCAGTAATATAAAACTTAATTTCAAACCTGCGCGGGTGTGGTAATGAATACCATATTGGTATCCTCTCCTATAATTTCCTCCACATTCTCTCTTTCCTTCTCGTGAGGAATCACATAAAGTGGTTTGACTCCCCTGTTCGACATTACGAATCAAATAAGAAACTAGGAAGAACGTATTATAATGAAATTTTTGTGATAAAAAAGATTGTATGTACATAATGTTTTGATCACCTTATTGAATTTGTTATTTCTGCCCATATATGAAGAGGTAGTAAGCTATCGGTATCCCCCCTAGATTGCATAGAAGCTTTTGAATCCGATTCTATACCGTGTATCACGATATATTTCCCCTTTTCAACACCAGCATTCTTGTATTTTGTGGCTACTAGATCCTTTATCTTCCCAGATATCAATACTTTAAGGGGTGGAATCACTTGCCTCGGCACACCCCTACCTGGTCTTGCTAGCCAGTCAGTCATTTGATGATACCTGTTACAAACATACTTACACTATTGTCTATATCTTAATGTATACTGTTAACTTAGTGGTTAAAAAATGGACAACCAGTCCTCTTCAGTAACGGGTCAGAATGGGTAGTTGATACCTAGGGTCGGGTTGCTTGGTATACACTTTTTTGTCGATTTTATGTTAGGAGATATTTAACACAATTATCTAATTTTTCAAAGAAAACTGCTCACAAATTTTTATGTATTAAAATACACTTTGGTAAACTTGGACCTGCTCAGCCCGTATGACCCATTGCTTCCCCCCCCCTTTTTTTTTTTTTTTTCCTTTCTTTCATTATTTTTTAAATCTTAACTCACATGTTGTATCCACCTTCAGACAGGTTCAATCGATCTGGTGTAAATGTTTCTGATAGAAGTAATCCTGCTCCTGCTGAATTGACATTCGGGTATATGTAACTCGCTCTCTCTGTAGCTGTTGACATGAATAAAAATGATGCATGTCCTAGACCAGCCAGTTTGGTTGATAGCATCAGATCGTAGTACCTATTCTGCGATAGTACATATCACTCATTAAACTTATTTTCAAGTTTAAATTCAAGGTTATGATTAAACGTCGCAATTTTGTCCCATATCTATGGAAATAAATCATATCAGGTTGTATTTAATTGATAAGGGTGAATACATAAATTAACTAAAAATGAAATGGGTCAGATTGGTCAAACGGGTTATAAGCAATCAAAAGCTGCTAGACGTGTTTTCAGATGGGCCAAAAGTTGCTAAACATGTTTTCAAATGTTTACAACGTTCTAATCGTTTTATTCAAAAAATGTTAACTATTATATTTATACTCCGTAATATAGTTTTGTAATCATATTCAATACATCATGGAGTAATAATTTACAAGTTCAAAAGAAAGGATCAAGCTCAACCCAACACAATTTGACCCAAACTTCATTTGACCCGTTATTGGCATGCTAGTTTTGCCACCTATAGCAGTAAAAACTCAAAATCTACTTTCTTTTATGTGGTACCAACCTTGATTAGTCCGAGTAAGTCGAGGTAATCTGCAGGCTCAGGGAAATCATCATCGGGATCAAAGACATCAGCCCATCTGACATTTTTGTTCATTTCATAAGCTTGCTTCCCTCTAGCTGAGGCAAGTATATCCACCTGAACACCAGGATACCGATCTTTGATCAGTTGAATAGTCGGGAAAAACAGCAGGTTTTCATAAACCCCGCCAGAAACCACACAACAACATCTCCTAACATCCCCTCTAATTTTCAACCCCAATGATGCAACTTCTGGCATGAACCCCATTGGAAACTTGAGAAACCCGTATGGGTTATCCGGATTCTCAGGTGGCCTTGGGTCCTCGGATTGCTTCCCTTCAGAATACTGTGACCCATATTCCATGTCTGGGTCGTCACCTGTATCAAATGGGTCAAGCCATCCACTTTTCTTTTTGGCATTGGGTCGAAAAGTTGTGCTTGCAGGGTAATGTAGTTGACGGTCTGGTGCGTTGTTTAGAAACGAAATGTTAGCGGACCGAGAGGAGGAAATTGACGTGGGGTTTGTGAGAAATGGTGGAATGGATTTGGGTAGTAGAGAAGTTGTAGCCATTGATAAATATTGGTTTGGTTATGTTACATGTAAATGGCTCTGCCTATATTGGGATTTTGATCATTTTAATGTGTGGAAGATGGTTGGATAAGGGACCTTGGTTATTTTTGGTTTTTTCTTTTTCAAATTTGGGCATTCCATCCATATATGAGAGACTTGGATCACTTTGATGTAAATATAATTATAATAATGATGATAAAAAAAATATATAAAAAAAATCAAAGCTTACAACTTACATGATTGTGAAACCACTGAAAACATAATGATTCAATTTCAACCAGCTAAAATAATATTCAAGAAAATTAAACATATAATATTCTTCACATATGAATATATATATATATATATATATATATATATATGTTCTGGTTCAAATAAAACAAGTATTAAAGTAAAACAAATAAAACAATC
>JAOXNX010000033.1:19355549-19375681 GCA_028566075.1 Solidago caesia
TCTACGACCGGTAAGGGCGAAGCCCCCCGGAACGGCGTAGCCGTTCGATTAAGGGCTACGCCCGTACCGTCTCCATCGGGTTTTTTTTTTTTTAAATTTTGAAAAAAAAATTTTTTTTTGGAATGGGTTTTTAACTTTTATTATAAAAAAATAAAAATAAAAAAATAATAAAAAATAAAAATAAAAAAATAAAATAAAAATACATACCAAAAAGAGGAGAGAATGAGGGAAAATGTGTGGCTGAGATTTGTCCCTTGTCCTTTTTTATTTAGGTGTCCTCAAATTAACCCACCCCGGTATAGGTATATATATATATATATATGTATGTATGTAGAAGAAACAGATCTGGAACAAACCCGACGAAGAAGAAGACCGACGACGAAGAAGAACGGCGGCATAGATTATTGCGGCGAAGAAGAAGAAGATCTGGAAGTCGGTATATATATATGTATATATATGTTTGATTTTTTTTTTTTTTTCCTTTTTTCCTGGCCTTTCTGGTATATATATATATATATGTATATATATGTGAGTATATATATGTATATATATAATAGTATATATATATATATATAAACAATGATTAGCCCCGCCACGTGTCGCGGAGTCGCCCAACTCTTCCGGGTAGCCCCACTCTCCTTTTTTTTTGAGGCTACCCAACTTGCTAACGAGGCGCCACATGTCGCGAGTCGCCCGCAAGGTGGGTAGCCTCACTCCCTTTGGTCTTATTATGCTTGTTAACTTAAGGGCATATTCGTAATTTTAATCTCCCAATCAACACACCAAAAGCGTGACAGTGTAACCCTGTAACGAACCTTTTTCCAGTCTGTGGCTCGTTTGTTTCAACAGGTGACTGACACATTTTTTTTTAAATTTCAAATTTAAATTCCAAATTTTATATTTAGCATTTTTATAGCAGCAGGCCAGTCATTAGCTTTCATTTCTTCTAGAAACATCATCATCAACTACTACTGAGCTCCGCGCCGCCGTCATAGTCACCGCCGTGGATTCACCGCCCGCGCTCATCCTAGGGTTAAATACATATAAAACTTTCTATATCTATATGAAATCACTTGATTCATCAATATCTGTGCCCTAGATTACTTTTTAGCTTGAATAAACTGTTGAATTTTGAATGTCGGAGCCTCCGATGGACTGTACGGATTCTGAATCACGGCCGGTGTTAGGTCCGGCCGGAAATAAGACTAGATCGGCGGTTGAATTGCGTAAACCAGCGGCGAAACCTAAGAGTAATAAAGTAGGTAAAACTGAGGAAGTTAAGAAAACGAACGTGATAGTGAATTCGGCGGTGTATAGTCAATCGGTAACCACTCCGGTGCCGGCGGTTTTGAGGCAAAAGGATTGTAAGGTGTTGAAGTCGAATTTGTCGATGAATGCTTCGTGTTCTTCGGATGCTTCGTCAGATTCTTCGCAGAGTAGAGTGTCTACGGGGAGGATTAGTCGGCGGAGTGTGACGCCTAAGCGATCTGGTAGTGTTTCGAGAAATGGAAAGGTTGAGAGTGGCTTGAAAACTGTTTCGAAAAGTGGTAGAGTTGAGAGTGTTGGTAGAAGTGATAAGGTTGAAAATTTTGGTGTGGAGAGTGATGCTTCTTTGGAGGCGTCACCTGATGGCTCACCGGGAAGGAAGAGATGTGCTTGGGTGACGGCAAATACTGGTATATCATTCACTCTATGATCTGAGCTTACTGATATTTTTAACCATATCTGTATGTATTACTGTTTGAAGTAGCAAATGTAGATTCTTGGGGACACGTAGGCATTGAGATATTAAGTTGCTTTTATAATTGCTTATGATATGTTTCATTGATTTTGATTCTGTAGATTAGATATTGTTTCGTAACTATTACAATGTACATATCTGAATTTGATAACAAAAATAAGTGAAGGTGCCTTTTAGTTTGGATTGGTACATTGCTCTGAAAATTCCTGCCTATATAAGGAATAACAGATAAACGTATTTCTGTTGACTCTGAAATATATGTTAGGCTGTTAGGGCGATCAGCTATGAGTGCTGGTGGTCATGTACTAATGCATTTGGAGTATCTTATCTTGAATCATAGACCCACTGATTGGAGCTCCCGTAATTTTCTGAAAAGGAAAGCAATAAGGGCTTACGTGGACGGTCGTATACTTGTGCTATTATTAGAAGATGACACTTTTTTTTCACTCTTTGGTCAAAGAGTACTTGATGTAGCAAAATTAGGAAAAGGGTAGCTAGAAAATGGAATTTAGTGGTGCAAAGGTTTAATCGTTTCTCTCTGATTTAGTGATAGTAAATCTTTTATATTAGCATACATGTGTTATGTGTGTGGTCATTTAAGATTTAGGTTGCAGATTACCTTTACTTATTTGTGGATTGAAAAACCCATACTATAGAGAACAAGAGTTGGATAAGAGCTTTAATTAACTATAAGTACCACCTTGTTTATCCACTTTGTTTACTGCTCTAAGAGTCCTTGGTATGATGAAAGTTAATCAATAGACACCTGAAAGATGCTCTTGCAGCTTGTGCGGCTACAGTTAAGTAATACAAATCTTCGGTAAACGTGTTTTTTTTTAGTTTCCAAAGTTGTGAATACCTTTACATGGATATTGATCATATGTGAGATATTGTCCATGAGTAACATCTCACCGCAAATGCAAATTCTATATTGGGAAGTATCTCTTCCTTAAATTTCTTACTAGGATTGATGTCTTTGTTTCCGACTCAGTTAATTTTTGCTATTCTAAGAACCACTTTTCTTTAATTGGTCCTTCATTTGCTGTTTTGTAGATCATTTTGAGAATTTCTGCATGCTGACCTTTTGTTACCTTTTACCAAGTTGCGCCAATGTGGCATTTTGTACTTCAACAGTCTAAAATAATAATGAAGCCATATCTGGTATATAGATTATAGCATACATGAATATGAATGCTTAATGTAAGGTGATTCATTCCTAGGAACTCATTCAAATTTTGATATATTTGGAATTGTGGATACTAAATGTTAGGTGATGCACTCCTAGAGTCCTAGGAACTCATGCAATTCTAGCCGACGAGGTCTCTTTACATTCTCTTTAAGATACTGCTGCTATTTTGTGAATGAAGAAGTTTTTTATAAACCCCTCGCGTCATTGTGGAATATGTAGGTTAATATCATTTATATAGAATACAGGATCTCGCTTATCAGTGTTTATGGTAAAATGTATGCATGTGACAGGTTATTGTAGATGATTTAGGATCTTGCACGATGGAATTGGTTATGTTGTTACCGTTTTTGTTGATCGTTTTGATAATGCCTTAAAGTCCTTGACCAAGTGATGAATGTAAAAAGGTTGCTATTCATAATCTAGGACAACCTAGTTCTTCAGAAAATCAGTATTGTAGGATAATCATGTGTGTCATATCCATTCATGTTTATAATGTGTTAAAATGCATGCTACTCAAAGCTTAAACCAGTAATGCCTCCAGCCCTTCGTAACAATGCTGAAAAATATATTGATCTCATCTTCTTTAATATTCCAATAGTCGTCATTTTAAAACATACGAAGAAACGAAATCTGGTCAAGCATCTTTCTGCTATATTCTTCTTCCATGTTACATCTTGTATCATTATTATTGTTATGGTAGCAGTTGTTACTGGTGGTGTTATCATTTATTGATTTTATTCTCTTTCATCTTTTACTTTTCTTGAGACTGATAAGAATCCGTGACATGTAACCAGTTGTTTTCATTTCAAACAACTTGGCACATGCTCGGTTATCATTTATGGAGTATGATTTATGGTTGGTTGTTTTAGTAGATGTACGCTGCAATTATTTTTTGGTTACTAAGTTTAGTGAAAGTGTCTTGTGCAGGGCATATTTCACTATGTAGTTCTGTTTGCTTCTTTAAAAACACCTAGAGTATTAATAAGTTACTTAACAGCATTAGTTATGTTCACTAAATTTTTCCTCTAGCACGGAGCAGGCATATGTTACTAAGCATGGAGCAGAATTCCTACACATAATTTGAACACTGGACCGGCCTATAAAAGTAGATGGTGCTTGTGATGGTTGATACTGAACATAGATGTTATTTACAGAATAATTCATTAACTACTTGTATTTTTTTGGTATCCAAAAGGCATAAAACCTCCTAAGACGTTTTATCAATCGAACTAGAGTGCTGTTGCAGTAATGTAGTTTCTATAATGATATTTATTATTAATTAAAATCAAGTAAGAGAAGACCACAAAAAGTGTTTGACGCCTGTCTGCCTACCCCTTTTGCCACCTCTTAAAGCTATATTTGTTAACATTAGGCATCTTTCATAGATACTTGTGAAAAGGACCCAAGCTCGGTTTTGCCCTATAAGCATGAGAACTGGCCATTTGGCTAATGGTCCTTGAATAGATTACTCTGCAATTTTCTTCACATCTTTGTTTTATATAACTTGAGTAAAACTGCATGTTGTCTTCCATATGAAGAGCCATGTTGTATCCTTTTTTTTAATTGTAGTACTTTTAAATAAGAAGGTATACATTTCTTATAAACATTTTCAGTTCGTAACACATCTTGTAAACTTTTGGTGGTTGTTGAATTCTCTTGAAACTCTAACCTGCATTCGTTTCTAAGAATCTATGCAAATACTTACCTGATTTGGTTTATTCTTGTTGAAGATCCTGGTTATGCTGTTTTCCATGATGAAGAATGGGGAGTTCCAGTACATGACGACAAGTATGCACCATGAGATCTTTTTTGGTGTTTCTTATTGTTTTTAAGGAACTAATGAATTGTTTCTCTGAGCATTATTTTGTCTGTCATTGAATGGCATCTTTCAGGAAACTATTTGAATTGCTCAGTTTATCGACTGCTTTGGCTGAACTCACCTGGCCTGGTATACTGAACAAAAGGCACTTATTTAGGTATGCACATTAGTTTTCTTGCAGGAAGAAATTGCAACATATGGATATAATATTGTTCTTTTTGATGTGTGGTAATCTCACCAATTCAAATGAAACTTGATGTGTGTACAGAGAAGTGTTTCATGAATTCGATCCTATTGCTGTCTCAAAATTAAATGATAAGAAGATAGTAGCACCAGGGAACCCTGCGACTTCTCTTCTTTCAGAACTGAAATTACGAGGAATTATTGAAAATGCACGCCAAGTTTGCAAGGTATCTCTTTATGGTTGAAAAGACCAACGAAAATCGATTCTTCTTGCCGATGTTATTTTTTCATAGCACCAAGGGGTGGTTTGCATGCGTGTTTTGAAAATGATTATTGCAACATTCACAATCAAGTTTAAGTTTCACCTCAAAATAGACCTTGCCTGCTTTCCGAAACCTGATTATATTGACTAGCGGTGGCCAAATGGGTTGGTCGGGTATCTGGTTTTGGGTCAAACCCAGTAGTTTATGTGTGCCGTTTTAAACGGGCAGGTTGAGTTGACCTGAAAAGCATTTTGCCCATCTTTTCTATAAATAATCGGTGTCATATATGATTTTACAAAAGCTATATGAATTCAATAATAATATAATCTGTTTAAAGGAAATGGTTTTAGAGGCTCATGAACATACATTTTGGGTGATTTTTGGCCCGAATTAAACCATTCAATTTTTGACCTTAAGATGTCATAATCGAAATCAGGTTTGGACACTGTAAAAAAAGGATTTTTGCTATTTCAGGTTTGATGTGCACATCCAAACATCTCCTAGTAAGTAGAAAGAAAGAAAGAAAGAAAAATTCTTATCTATGTAGCCGATCAAACAAATACATTAAATTACAAAGATAGAAACCTTCATTAGATCAGTGTACGTAAATGGAGACCATCAAACTAGAGTTTTATGTTTGGTACCGTTGCACCATGTTTGATCTTTCCACATGCTTTGTTAATGATGCAGATAAGTGATGAATTTGGGTCCTTCGACAAGTACATATGGGGTTTTATAAACCATAAGCCTATAGTCAACAAATTCCGCTACCCTCGTCAAGTACCAATCAAGACATCAAAGGCAGAGTCAATTAGCAAAGACCTGGTTAAAAGGGGTTTTCGAGGTGTTGGCCCCACAGTCGTTTACTCCTTTCTACAAGTGGCCGGGCTTACTAATGACCATCTTGTTAGTTGCTTCAGGTTCAGTGAATGTGTAGATGCAGGATCCACAAAGGTTGTATCTGATGAATGTCAAAACGGTAAGTCTGATGGGAGGCGATCCGAGGAAGGAAATGGATTAGGGCTAACGAGGGTTATTGATGAATTGCGTTTATCAGGTGAGTAGTTGCCGAGGGTATTTGTAATGCAATGTGGGAACAGCAGGTTATGTGTACAAATTGTTGTATTAATGGTGTTTCTAGGTTGTACATCAAAAGGCACATACATGAAAATGATGACGGTGATGATGATGATGATTGTGAGATATTATTCTTTACACCGTCTTTTGCCTGTTTCCTCATTTTCTGTGTTATGGCTTCTTACTAGATTTGATTCATCAGTCATATTTAAATGTTTTAACAGAGTGATTTGAGTTATAGAACCAGGCTATAATCTATAATGTCTTAAAGTATCAGCACATATTGGGTTTTGCCCTAAAGTTTAGGGCTTTTTATGTCTGCGCAAACATTCTAGAAGGTAGAAACTAGAAGTTGCGCTCCTTTGCCAAAACTAAAACTAGAAATTTTTAGCTCATTTGTAACATTTGATTGCCAGTCCATGTCCATCTTAGGATCGATCCATTCATAGATCTTTAACCCTAACCCATTGCAAATTCATAAACATGAGTTTAGTTCATTTGTCAGATGTGTAACCTTATCATTTACCAATTTTACCATCGAGCCGGTTTACATTTTGGCAAATTATTTTTCCAAGGTCATTCAAGTAAACATGACAAAAAATTTTAGACATCTGTGTAAACAGAGAAACCTTATTTAATCTTTTTTGATCATTCCAAAATGTTTAACCAAAAAGGTTTCGATCTCGAATTTTTGTTTAGGCCTTCAAGTCACCTTACCATGGTCATGGAGTTGATATGTCTGAATTATTAAAATTTTGCTTTGCGTATATTTAGTATTTTACTTTGGCATTTTAAGGAGACGACTAAACCATAGGGGGTTGAGAAAGAATTTATAAATTAAACCTTCGAAAAAGACGAAACTACCCTTAAAATTGCCCAAACAGCACTCCAGGGATGTCGAGGCATCCGCCACGTGGAACAATACTATTGGTTTGAACACATGTAACTTACTCCTACTTCAAAGACTTCTTTGTTCTTCACACACACAGACACATATACAGACACACAAAGTTATCTCCATATTCCGGCCAGTGATTACTCACTCCGATCTTCAGCCGTGGCTTCTTCATCACCGTCAGGGCAGCAGAACAACAACCTTACACGACGAAGAACATCGTCGGCGCGTGAACCTACTAACACTACACGGATCATATACAGAGAAACGACGTCGTTATCTGAACCGGATCCGGTTTGGCAACGGACGTGGTTCATCGGAACATTACTCGCGATGGCTGTTTCGTTTTTCGGTATCGCTGTATTCATGTTTCTAACCCTAGATTCAGATTTTTACACCTCTTCATCATCATCTACAGTTTATGCCGCCAATTCTGAAGGCGTTGAGGTAGATCTTTTATTATTATTTTAATTTTAATTTTAATATTATTTCATGATTTTGTTTTGTATGAATTTGAATTTAGGAGGTTTAGGTGATATGTATACAATTACTTTACATCAATGTACAATTAGTATATGTGTTTCGATTATTAATGTGTTAAAAGTAGTATATGGTTTAAATAGTTCAAATGCATATAATCGTTGTGCATTGGTCGAAAGTTGTTGTCTACATATCTATACTAGTATTAGAAATGGTCGTAGGGATGTAAATAACCACCTGAATATGATTAAAAGGGAGCTTGTGTGTGTTGGTTTGTTTATGTTTAACCTGACAAGGGTACTACCACGATTGGATAAATTGACGGATTTTTGTGTTAGTATTCGTTCATTAAGAAAATTGGTTCTTCATGTTTGTTTATGCTGAATTTAATTAAAATAAACGAACGAACATATAAGTTGATGTATAAATGGAAAATTAAGCTGCAAGTTCGAATGGACAAAAAATCAATAATTGTTAATGAAAAATCTAATGTTCAAACAAATGCTATAACAAAAAGTAGTTAAAATTTTTTTATATACTCTAAGACGGTTAATTCTTTTTTCAAGATATATATAGCACTTTTAATATTAATGTGCCAAATTCTCACGAATGAGATCTATGTTTGTGTTTGTTCATTTATTAAATGAACAAAAAGTCTTGTTTGTATTCGGAACATAAACCAACATCTGGCGAATGATTCACGTGTAGCTAACCGAACGTTTGGTTCATTTACATCCCTTAAAATAGGAACCTATATGCATTTAATTTGTGAAACATAAAACCATTATTATTGTTGGATAGGAAAATGTGTTTAATTATCTTACATATTCATCTTTACACATCATAGGTGAGGGAGTAATGCTATGTTGTTTAGTAATTGAACTCGTTGTATTTAGGATAGTAAAGAAAGCAATGTTTTAGGTTTTGAAGTGTTTGATGTTAGACTTGGCATCTATGTCTTTGTTCAGCTACTTAATAGTATATACTCCCTAAGATGCAATAGTTGGATATTTCTTAGCTATTTGCCTATTTAAGATATGAATAATCAGCAAACACAAGTCCTCGAATTACAATGGCTAAAGCTGAAACAAAATAAAGAATGTTGCAAAAGCATCTTACTTTGGTTGTTTGGTTTATAATGAATAGATAGGTACTTATGCTAGGGATTAAACAATCTTGATATATTTTCATGTCTACTTTTTGGAACTTTATAAGTTGCATTTTGGATCACCTGTTGAAACTTAATATGTGACAGATTACCTATGGGTCAGTGATCAAGTTAATGCATGAAAAGACAAAATTCCGACTACACTCACACGATGTGCCATATGGATCAGGCAGTGGGCAGCAATCTGTTACTGGCTTTCCAAATGTGGATGATGCCAATAGCTACTGGGTATGATGTTTACAACTCTATTTCATATATTTAGATAACTTGATCGTAAGTTTTAAATTCTGTTACTCAATTTCATTGCATTATTTCTGATTCTATGCTTAATATTGGTGTCTTAAATACTAGATTGTTAGACCTGAGCCGGAGACATCCGTGAAATCGGGAGACGCCATAAAAAGTGGTACCATCATTCGATTGCAACATATGAAAACTAGGAGATGGCTCCATAGCCACTTGCACGCTTCACCAATATCAGGCAACCTAGAGGTGAGCGAATTGCCTTTTTTAGTTTTTATACAGTTTGTTAATTGTTATCCGACAAATATAATTGTAGTTATTACGTTTTCATGATTATACTGCTAATAGTCTAATCTCCCTTTGAAATATTGTAATTTTATTTTATTGTTGGGCTTAGGTTTAGTGGTCGGTGCCTCGGTGGTTCCGCCACTAGTCTTTTGACATGTCCTTTTTTGACAACTAGATAAATCCATTAAAGCCTCAAACCTCATGTGTATAAAAAATTACAAAAAATGAAAACAAGCCTAACGCTCCTGATTGGCCAAAGAACATGACAACCAACATTGCAGCTGTTCATGCTCACTTAGTATTGTGCTTTGTGTAGGTGAGTTGCTTTGGAGATGATGGTAAGTCAGATACTGGTGATTATTGGAGGTAAGACCTTCATCTACCTTTTTCATTTTATTTTGGTTTTTATGTAAAATCTATGTTGTAGATTATACAGAAAACACACCCCATTGCTATTTACCATTGTGTCTGACATTTGTTTATGTTGTTAAGAGTTGAAATTGAGGGAAGCGGGAAAACATGGAAACAAGATCAAAGAATTAGGCTTTATCACGTCGACACAAGTGGATATTTACACAGCCATAATAAGAAGTATAGTCGCATTGCTGGTGGTCAGCAAGAGGTCAGTACCGTTCATAATATCAATCATAATGATATAATTCTACCATGCGAGTGTGAAACAAGAACAAACTAGTGTGATTGTTCCGAGAATTGCATAGGAAATCAAATGTTGGTTAACTAAGTGTCACCACACTCCGGATATGGTGATGGATTATCACAGGCATTTGGTGCCAATTTTTGGGTAAAGGGAATTTTTACCTTTGGTTAGATTTGCCAATTTCAACCTATTAATTAATGAATTGGTCAATTTTCCTGCGTTTATTTTCTCGAATTGGTCAAAAACTTCACTGAAAAGGAAACGGGTCAAATGAGACGGATAGTCACCCAAATTGTAGTTTTAATGGATACCACCACGTAAATAATCATTCTATATATAAATACATTATGACTGTAATAAAATTTTCTAATCTCATTTTTCAGGTTTGTGGTGTACGAGAGAAAAAGGCTGATAATGTTTGGTTGGCAGCTGAAGGCATATACCTTCCAACAGCCGAAAGCAAAGCATCAATGTAGTTTTCCAGTTTTTACAGTTTTGGTTATAATTTCCAGTGAAGTGTACCTTCTTTCTGCAATTGACAACACTTGTTTAAGCTAATCATTTCAAGAAACACAAGTTAAGATATAGATTTTTGGAATTTTTATATGGACAGTCTACTAGTTATTATGTACTACTTATTTTCTGGTTTCATCAATATTTGATATTTAATGTAGATGGATCGGATGTCCGGAATTAGTCTGCATTTTGATGATTTCGTTAGCCATTTATCTAGCTTTTATTCAACTGTTGCCTATTCATTCAGTATACAAGAAGTAACACAATAGTGTTGTATGTCTTAACAAGTATAGATTGACATCATTAAGACTGAGAGGTATGGGGCGAGAAAAGCCCGACGTCGTGCAAGGTTGGCGAGCAAGTCGCCGTCCACACTGCCCCCCCTAGGCGGGGTGGGCTTGGGCGAGCTAGGCAAGACGTTCGTACGAGGCATATCCGCATATATAATTAAAGTTTATATATATATATATATATATATATAATTAAAGTTTGAAAGGAAAAAAAAAAACAAAACAAAACCTTGCCACATGTCACAAGTCCCTCTTCAAGTTGCCTCACTCCCCCATTTTTTGATGGCAACTTGGGTGCTGACTAGGCGCCACATGGCGCAAGACGCCCCTCACCCAAGTTGCCCCATACCCCTTAGTCTTAGGGTTTACTCATTATACATGCACTCCTATTCATATGTGATCAATAATATAGTATACCTGCGGGTTTACAATGTTTATCAGATAAATGATTTGAACAATCTTCAAGCATTATCATAACAACTATCAAAAATAGATCGAAATGTCGATATTTTTTATTTCATAAATTAATAAGCCTTATGATCCATAGTTGTTATTAAGGGTGATATACCACAGGGCCTTGAGATGTTTGGGGCAACAAAATGTATCAAAAATACTACAGTAACATACTTAAAAGTTTTAAAACATTGCTTAAAACCGCTCCCACGGTGTCCCACCGGCCGGTTTGAAAACATTCCTTAAAACAAGCCACACAAAAAAATGAAGACATTTTATCGTATATGTTAGTTGTATGGGCAAATTGCTAGTAAACTGGTGATTTGATTATAATGCATAAAAATAACCATTTTTAGGCCTTATTAATTTTCACATTCACTAAGGATCTCATTTTCCAAAACTTTTGCACAATGATAAGATATAATCAAATCATCATAATTAACTGATATAATACAATGCAATGTAAATCGATCTGAAATTAAACAGCAATCAGAAACCTATCAATGATCACCTGATATCAAAAAAACAATGTCATTTAACTACAATCGTTTAACAGCGCGCCGCAATATTCCAGTAGCAACCCATTTGGTGATTTCACAGCAAAGTACGCGTGGTTATGACGAAATAGTGTATTGTCCAATAAGGATGTCACCCGTCACAGAACGTACACTTGAGTTAGATACTTAGATGTCGCAACTATCTTAGAAACCAAATGGATATGAAACCGACCCATAATCTATACCAAAAACTCCAGGTCAGTCCTGAGGATTCAAATGTCCAGGACGAACCAAGAAAAAAGGCTCTCGTGGCCCTGGCAAATTCAAATATTGCCCATCCAACGATTATAACACACTACAAAGCATAAATATAATGTTGTAAATTACTCATTACAATCAAGAATAAACCTGATATATAATACAAAATACAATTTAAACCTCTGATTAATACAACAATCAGAAACAATCTCATTTAACTAATTAATTACTTTCAGGTCCTAAAATTGCATTAACAACGGACGTAGCGAAGAAGACAGCAACAGCCTCAGCACCAAGAACCACTCCAGCCTGACCCAACCCACCTCCAAATCCATTGTCAATATCACTCTCTATCTCCTTTTCCGCGCCTTCAATTCCACGTTCGGCTGCCTCAATTCCACGTTCGGCTGCCTCAATTCCTTTCTCAGCTGTCTCTATTCCTTCCTTAACTATCTCCTCAGCTTCCTCTTCAACTTTCTTAATCTTTTTCCTTAACCCAAACAGTCCTATGTCTTCAGCTACTGACGCCCTCTCCATTGCAGTCACTGATGTCGTTGCTGTCAGTAGAAACAAAAGTTGTCTCCTGGTTTGTTGATGCCCATTGCATTGAACTGAAACATGGGCTGGTTTAGGAGATTGTGAGTTGTACGATGAGACCGCGGTTACGTGACGCGTGGTTCGGTTTGAGATCGGACTTAGGAGGAGATTTGAGCTTGTGCAAGACATGGTTGTCTGTTGATGGAGTGTGTTTTTTTTTTTTTTGGAACGAAGTTGATGATCAATTTCTAGTGGTTGGTTGTAATTTTAGTGGCCAAATAAGATAGTTGATCAGATGAGGTAATTGGGTAGTTACATTATTGCCCTCCCAATATTGGTGATACACGTGGCACCATGTTATTGTTTCATTATTCCCATTTATGTTTTCTTATTTAGTTTCTAGCGGTACGTGTACTTACCTCAATATATTTTGATACGGTGTGTACTTATCTCGGTACATTAAAATTTAACATGATAGTTACGTAGGTGTCAATACGGTACAAGAGAAAGAGATTAAAAGATTCCTTTCGAAATTTTATTTTTTTTTGATTGTTAGTTTTCAATACTTCGGTAAAATAGAGATATAGCTAGAGTGCTAGAGTTAAGTGGAACAAAAATTTTATATTCTGTTAAGTAATCAATATTTTTATCTACAGACCATATAAATTCATACATTAGCAAAGCTAGTATCATATGGATATAACAAAATGTGACAATTTAATATATTTTATTCACTTAACCCATAACTCATCTAATAAAATCGTTCGATCAATTGTCTTTATATAATTCAAGAATCGAACTATATGAGGCTTGCTTAATACAATTGCCAAACTAAATTGTGTTATAGTATATAGATATATGATGGATCACACTGTATAATTTGATCAAGAATAGCCATTTCACTTTTGTTTTCATAGCATTTTCTTTGCTACTAACCTATTTTTATCACCTTTGATTTCTTATTTGGAATTCAATTAATAACTATTAATACTTCATATCATACTAACTTTTCGTTGCTCGCATATGCATATGAATATCATGGTGACTTTGGCCCCAAAACGTACAGGTGCACATATAGGCTTCACCTCGAAAAAAGCTCATAGTCTAACCTACAAAAATCCTATTTGAGACTTGTCCTACACAGCCTGGTCTAGACTACAACGCCAATTTTGGGTAATGTATTTGTTTTGGATCCTGAGCCAGCCTAGCTTGATTCTTGGTTGGGTTAACGTGAAAAACTTAAAAAAGTCCGCAAATTAATATAACACAAAATCCAAATCCCTAAAAGCCCGAAGCCTGGCCCTTAAAAAGGCCAAAACCTTAAAAAGTGAAAAAGCTTGTTTATGGAGAGCTATTTTTTTTAAAGAAAAATGATAAATGTGAATAATTTGATAGAGCTGCCAATATGCTTAAAAATCTAGTACCGGCATATGTCATTATTAGTGGTTAAGATTTAGAGAAAAAGAAAAAACAATGATTTTATGTAATTTCCATGTAATATGATGGCACCAAATTTTTAAACATATTTGTATAGTAGGTCTACTAGTTAGTTTTATTTATCATTACTCTTTTCTAATTCTTATATATGTTTCCCAAAAATATTTGTCAATTACTTTTGCTCCAAAAATGCGTATCGTTTTAACTTTTGACATTTTTCATCGTCTAAAATCTTTAATGCAACAATGAACTTTTAGGGTTCCATTATTGAATGAAAATCAAAAGTCAATACCATTTTTACTTATAAATTAATCATTGTGTACCAAAAATATTCTTGGAGGGTGTTTTTTTTTTTCTTTTTTCCCCCAAGAAGTACTTATCTTCAAGGCTTGTTCGCATTCACATAAACTTGGTAAATTAATGTTAAACCTGCATCTATATGATGTGGATGAAGACATTACTTTTAAAAAAAATAGAAATTAGGGATGTGAAGAATGAGTTCTAAATTAGGGCTCTTGATGAAAAGGGATAAAAGACGTGTTATGAGAAAGAATGTTTATATACAAACATCCTACATATAATGACAACCAAGTGCCATGTTGATGATATGACGACATGTTTTTTGGTCTAGTTAAAATAGTTTATTTCGTTTATGTTAACACATAACTTAAAAGGGAAGTGATAAATCTACAACAACATTTATCCATCCACAACCATACATGCAATATACAATTGTATACTGTGCAGTAAAATATGTACATTTGTTGTAGATGGTTAAATTTTGTTGAAGATTTATCACTACCCAACTTAAAAGTTTATGTCCCACACTATATAACCTACATCAGGACAAAATTAAAAGTATATACCCAATTTATAGCTTCTGAGTTACCATTCATTATTTTTTTTTATTTTTTTAAAAGTGTGAATTACTCGCGAATGACGGGAGGTCTAGCATACGTTATCTTAACTGGGTCCTCTCTAGAGAGTCCCTTCGCAAAATAGATCCCTAATTTAAAACATCTATCACCCAGAGATATGGATGGGAAAACTCACATAGACCCAGCATAAGTGAAAATTAAATATCCGTGATCACGCCTAAATATGTCTAGAGTAGGACTCGAACCTGAGACCTCTTGTAAGGAAACATACCTCTTTGTCACTAGACCATTTGGGGATGGTTACATTCGTTATTTAGTATATTTGTTATCTTAAGCATTTTTATAACTTAAATCAACTTTTATGTAGATGTTGTAATTATCTGAAGTGACTTTCAAACTAATAAAGTTGCTATAAGCTCAATTTTAATAACTTAAAGTCTTAAATCAAGTTGAAATAGAAAAAAGCAAATATAAATAGCCCAAAAAAGACCAGTCTATCATGAGTAATAGCCCGGTCCACCCCCTTCCAGCCTTTTGGGACGTGTTATTTAGTATACCTGTTGTTATCTTAAGCTATTTTATACTGTAACTTAAATCAACTTTTATGTAGATATTGTAATTATCTAAAGTGACTTTGAAATATCTAAAGTGACTTTGAAACTAATAAAGTTGCTATAAGTCAATTTTAATAACTTAAATCAAGTTGAATTGTTGAAATACAAAAAAGCAAATATAAAAGCCCAAAGAAGCCCAGTCTATCATGAGTAAAAGCCTGGTCGGCTGGTCCACCCCGGTCAAGCTTTTCAGACCTTACTATAACCTGGAAATTGGGTTATCAGGGAAAAAAAATAAATTTTTGAAGGCTATTGAAACAAAAGCATGGTAATATACATAAATATAATATATCTACGCTAAAAATTTTCGGGTCGTCCGGTTGCCTCCGGTGTTTTCATGCTACATCCGCCACTGCCTATAACTTTTTTTTGTTGTTGATGAAAGCTTGGGTTAATCATCTCTGTCTTTTTTAGGCCAGAGTAGGGCCTGGTCTGGGGCGGGTTTTGTGCACCTCTACCAGAATGTATGAACGTTTACAATTATTTAGCATCCAAAGACGATTTGTAGGACTAAAATGAATATAGCACCTATTTGTGTTATGGACATTTATTCTCTCATACCATAAAAAGGTTATCTTTTACAAGTCTGTTATTACCAAGCATGGTTGGATCGGTGGTAAACACCCTGGCCTCTGGAGACAGAGGTCATGGGTTCGATCCTCATCCCATGCAAAGGTTGGAGGGTCTTTTCTACCATTTAGGTAGAAAAATGGAAGCAGCCTCTCTACTTAGGTAGAGGTAAGGTCTGTCTACATCTTAACCTCCCCCATACACCGTCGAGGTATTTGGGCTCAAAACCCGCAGAATGCGGCACTGAGCAGTTTCTTTCTTATTATTGTTATTATTTGATGATGACGATGAATTTGGAATTTATAATAATAATAATAATAGTGAAAATCAATTCCAAAGAAATTTTTTTTTTGATAATGTGGTTTTAAGTAATTAATTTGCAGAATGCATGAATCGAGATTGAATATTTAAAAAGATGTGAATGTGTACGACATGAACAATTTCTTAGATATTTCGTTATAAAAATAAAAAGAGAGAGAGAGAAAGACATCTATTAAATAGGGCGAACTTGTTAGTTTTCCTTCCTAGGTGTTTGCCCGGGCCTCTCTCGCCTACTCTTTTATTTATTTATTTTTTTTTATCTTTATTTTTTTTAAAATAAATATTATTGTTAACAAATTTATGTTAAATATAAAACTGAGTTTATAACAATAAAACCATTTTATCTATATTGTTTAATTCTTCTTTTTTTTCATCCGTAAAAACATTATGATTATTATTTTTGTATATATCTATTAAAACAAATTTAATTTCTCCTATTATTTTAAGATATGAATTTTTTTAATTTTTAGTAATTATTGAAAATCTAAATATTCTAATCTCTTTAAACCTTTTTTTTTTTTTACAAAAAGCTATAAAGAATGAAATTTGAAATTGTCTCTAAAAATATTATGCTTTTAATTTAGGTAAGCTTTATTTTTATTATATTTTGAAATTGTCTCTAAAAAGATTATGGTATTGTATTTTCTGTAGAATCGTATAAGGTTTCTCTCAATATGAGATTTTTTTTTGTAAATTTATTTGTTTATGTAGTATAAACAGAATTGATATTTTAGTTATTTATGTGATTTTAACTTATCATTTATATTTTAATCAGAACTATGATTTATAATTGAACTTTTTTTGAAATGTATATTACATACAGAGCCAGCCAAGACATGAGACGAAGTGGGCGACCAGCCAATGCCCAATTTTTTAGGGGGCGTCATTATTTTTTTAATGTATATATAAGTTATAGATGTAAATATGTAATCAACTAAGTCCATTACAAATCCTAACAATCATAAAAAAAAAAATTAAACCATACAACTTAACTCACATAAAAAAGTCCACTTACATATCTTTTGTGGATAAAAAAAATTAAGTAATTAACCAACAAAGCCTTCGGCTATTGCAAATTGTGAATTGTCATTTCACCGAACTTGAAAGGTAACATACAACTGTCATAAGCTATCACTTTTATCTCTTTATGACTTTATGTATTTCAAAGGTCAATAATTAAATATTAAATAATATAATATATTTATTCAAACTAACAAAAATGCTTAATTGCTTAGCATTTTATGTATTTTCTTGAATCCATCATAAATATTTTGTATTTTTTTAGGTTTTAGATTTTACATTGTTTTATATATTTAAATTGTTTATTGTTCTTTATGTTATTGTTTATTTGTTATGAAGAATGCTAAGAGAACTACACGAATCATCGGCTAACTATTACGATTTGTTATTTCAATATGATTTTGCATTGTTTTTTTAATTTTTGGAACAATAACTTTTGTTATGTTTATTAATATAACATTTATCGTCGTTTTTAAAAATTAGTTTATATAATATAGTTTATTGCGTCTAGCCTAGGTTTTTTTTTTCTCGGCCTAAGTCCATAAATCCTCAGAGACGGCCCTAATTACATATGTATATTTTTTGTTTTGTTTCTTTCACCGAAGTTATCAATCCATTTAGCTAGATAAAATTTTATAACTTATCATAAAATCCAAACACATATTTAAACAAAATTTATAAAATATATATTTTTAAATCACCCGTCCATATCGGACTAGCGTGAAAAGTAATTTTATATATGAGGGATGAGAATATAAGGCTGTTATGTAGCTAGCTTAGGTATAGAACCCCCTCACATCTTAGTTTTTTAATCCATAAAATTCATGGGGCCCAGATTATTTATTTATTATACAACAAATATTAAAAAATTGATATGTGAAAGGTTCTATACCTAACTTAAGTACATGACAGCCACACATTCACTTTTTCTTTTATATATACATGCATTACGTACTACATGAAATTTCACCCAAGTCATCTCCTCTCTCATCAACTATTTCACACTTTTTCAAGCTGACTTATCATGTAGTAATATGCTTTTCGTTTTTACTTTTGTTGTTAAACTTATCATTGTCAATTTATTTTGTTTTAGGAGGTAAATACATAAAAATGTGGTCACGTTACCATTAATAGGAACAGTCACGTTAAGTAATTTATTTTTTATGATAAATGATAAATGATAAACGAAAGTTTATTTCTATTAATGATAATTTTAATAAATCGTTTTTATAAATGGTAATGTGATCAAAGTTCGTTTTTAACTTTCTATTTTACAAATTTATTTCATTTAACTACCAACAAGATAAATGTTGTTACATTGACAAAACTACTTGAAACAACCTTGTGGGGCGTGTTTGGTTGGGAGAAATGAAATATAACAGAGAAATGAAATAAAAAGAAATGAAATTGGTGTTCCATTGTTTTGTAACAATGAAATAATTGACCTAAGAAATACTAAAGAACATAATCTTTTGTAATCAAAAACCTTTAAAATTCAACCAAGTTTGCATAATCCCATTTGAGAAATGAATTCTAAAAAATAAATAGTAATAATAATAAAACACTCTAATTATCATTTCTTTATATTTCCCCTCATTTTGGATGGAAATCAAACAAGAACAAAAACATTTCCTAAGAAATGGTCATTTCTTCGCTCATAGCCATTTCTCCATATCAAACAGTGGAAATGAAATCATTTTAATTTCTCCATCTCAACTCTCTCCACTAAACACACCTGGTGATATAGGTTTTTACTTTTAATCTATTCTCGAGTTTATTAACATTTGCACTTAACCCAGTAAAAGCATCCTTAGAACATTTGTAACGTTTGAATTGGTATCGGTGTGTTAGGCCCACCGACGTGTTGCCGTCACAGGCTATGGTGCGTTGGTTGGCGTTTAGATCGGCTTGGTGGTGAATGCGGTGGGCGTGAGGAGCGTTTTTGGTTTTTTTTTACCCCCGATGGTTAGCTTTTAAAACAATCGGCCGTCACGACTGGCTCTTGATTTTTTTGTTTTTTTCCCTCCCCAAAACTCTATAAGTACACTACCACTTTAACTACAACAATCCTAAAACGTTATATTTATATATACCTTTCACAATTTCACTCAATAAAAAAATTTCATTCACAACAACACGATGGTTTAATAATAACCTACTAATACGACAAAGAGATAGACATCGCGACCTTCATTTTTCTTAAATTTCTTTTTCATTTTTGTTAACATTAAGTGGGTCCCACTTTATAATGTTGCATATATATACTTTCAGTTTTTAAATTTCTTTTTAATTTTCTTAACATTAAGTGGGTCCTACTTTTTAAGCCAAAAATATTTTCACAAAGCGACGGAGATCTAGCGACGACTTATGTCGCCGCCAAAAGTTTTAGCGACGACTTTTTAGGTATTTAGGCTCTAGCGACGACAACAGGTGTCGCCAAAAGCTTTTATTCTTGTAATGAGTAATTAATTTGCAGAATGCATAGAAATTAAGATATGATATTGAAGGAGGTTTGTGAAATAGTATGAATTGAACGTACGATTTCTATATTTCATATAAACATACGTACTTGCTGCATAAATTATTTCACCCAACTCATCTCTCATGAATTATTTTGGGGGCATGTACCCCGACCACCATTCATGTAATCCGACCACCCCTTTTGGAGCGACGGTCGCTCCTAAAGGGGTATACGGAATAGTTGACCTAGACAGCATACGACAAAGGAACAGTAACG
>JAOXNX010000033.1:19417183-19431017 GCA_028566075.1 Solidago caesia
CTCTATAAATGCCTTAAGGTCTACGACCGGTAAGGGCGAAGCCCCCTGAACGGCGTAGCCGTTCGATTAAGGGCTACCCCCGTACCGTATCACAGTTTCCGGCGATGGTGGTGGTGGTGGGGGCAGAAGGCTGGTGGTGGTGGTGGTGGTGAGCTGCTGTAAAAAAATTAAGAAAAAAACCAACAATAAAAGCCTTCGCACACTTCGCATTTTAACAGTCTTCGCACAGTAACCTTACCCTATATATATATATATATATATATATATACATCAAAGTTTTGCATCTAAAATATTGTCCCACGTGCATTGACATGGTGACAGGGGCGAAATTTATAAGAGGCTAGAGGACATGCTAATAGAGGATGAGATAGTATGAGTTTAGAGGGTGTTTGGTTACTTCCGGCCAATACAATTTTTTATATAAGTTCTCATTACAAGAGGTTAACTCAACAAATACTTTTTCCAAAAAAACTCTTCCCAACAAAACATTAGTGATTATTCTTAAGACTATCATTATCATAATCCTTAAAAAAAATTAATGTATCCTGATAATATTGTTGATCAGGTTCAATCGGCATTTCTTAAGAATAGACAAATCCTTGATGGTCCGATGATCCTGAATGAAATTGTTCACTCTTTTAAACACAAGAAAAAGCATCCTAGTGTGCGCTTTAGTTTTTATTGCAGCTAGCGCTTGACTAAGAAGATAGAGAGGGATTAGGCTTCGAAAGGCTCCGGCTACCTTCTTACTAAAAGCACAGCTACGTGATGGCACTCAATTAGTAGTGTTGGCACGTCACTCAACTCCTCGACTGACTTCATCTGCAAAGACTTTCTCATTAGGCGCATATCTCAGCAAGGCTGTGATTTTCAAGGTTGGTATTGCTAAGGCGTATAATTCTCTAAGTTGGGGTATCAGTCAGTTATGGGATTCATGGGCTTCGATGTTAAAGTTTGGAATTGGATCAAAGCTTGTCTTGAATCGGTTAGAACTTGTATTCTTGTTAATGGCTCACCGAAAAAGGAGTTTTCTCGGGGTATAGGTTCGCCACAAGGAGATACTCTTGCTCATTTTTTGTTTATTATTGTCATGGAGGGTTTTTATGTTATTATGGAAGAGGAAATTGAGGCCAATCGGTTCACAGGTATTAATATTGGAAACATCTGTCTTTCCAACTTGATCTATGCTGATGATGTTGTTATTTTGGGATAATGGTCGAGAGAAAATTTTGTGAATGCGATGAATATCTTTCAATGCTTTTATCTTGTATTTGGGCTTCAAATTAGAGTCACAAAGTCTAAGCTTTATGGAATTGGAATTAAGGATCAAAGGTAGAAAACATGGTTGCGATGGCAGGATGTAAAGGGGAACGATTGCCTTTTATCTATCTTGGTATTCCAATAGGCGCTAATATGAATTTGTCATCTTCATGGAAACCGGTTTTAAATAAATTATTTAAAAAGTTATCTAATTGGAAATCAAAATTGCTTTCTATTAGGGGTCGAGCCACGTTGGTAAGTTCGGTCCTTGGTGCTCTTCCCACCTATTATTTATCATTATTTGCTATGCCGGTTAAAGTTCACAAGACTCTGGAGTCTATTCGTGCAAAATTCTTTTGGGGAGCAGACAAAAATGAATTGAAAACTCATTGGTTGAAGTGGGATTTGTTATTGCTGAAAATGTGGAAATATCTCAAAAAAATTACATGGCCACTTATATATGATCCATTAAGGCATGTGAAGAACAATGAAATGGTAGTTGAACTCGTCTTATTAAGGTTACCAAAATAAGATAAAATAGCTAAAAGGGCTAAAACCGCAAAATAGGTCGAGCTGGGTTGGACCAATCGCACCATGGGTTAACCCATATTTGTCCATGGGCCAAACAAGTTGCCTATGGGCCTCATATAGGGCGACGACGATCAAGGAGGAGGAGGGGGGGGGTCCCACATTGAAAAATGTCGAAACTTGGAAGCTTTTCCCATCCCTATAAATAGAGGGCTTGTTTCTTATTTTTCTTTGCACCTAATCTTTTCTTTCTCTCTCTTGGTAGCTTGATCCCACACATTAGTGTGAAAGGTTTTTTTGAGCAATCCTTAGTTAAATATTTTGACCTTTTTCGAGTTTTGGCTAGCACTTAGCTAGCATTGGTGATTTGTTCGTGTGTCTGAACATAGTGGGGCATCCTACACTTGGATTCTAACTCGTGATAGAATTCAGTTTTCAAACTTTTTTTCAAGATGTCGGTATTTCGTATTCTTGTTTTGTTTATTTTATTATATTGCATATTTGCATGCATGTATGATCTTGGACTCTTGGTTTCGGAAATTAATGTGTTTAGTTATTTTATTAATTCGTTTCCGCATATTTAATTAATTGGATTAATTATTTGTTCATTTATAATTAACTTTATTAATTACTTGTTTTATGTAATTAAATTAGACGTTTAATTTTGAGAAATTAAATCATGACAGTTTTAATTTGATGAACATTTATTTTTGAAATAAACTAGTATTTTAGTTAAAAAAAACCCAACAGTTGTTGCTAGTAAAGGAAAAGGGGGTCTTGGTTTTGGAAGCGTAAATGCTTTCAACTTGGCGCTTATGTACAAATGGAGATGAAGATGGAGATATGTTAATCAATTGCACTAGTTGTGGGTGTGTTTTATTGATCAGTTGTATGATAAAATGAGCATCACGATTGGGAATCTTACTAAGAGATCGGGTCCTTGGCACAAAATTCTTGCTACAATTCTTAATCCTGATGTTGAAGACAAAGTCCCAATTGCCTTGATTTATAAGAAGATTGGTGATGGTCATGCTGCATCATTTTGGCTCAATAATTGGCTTGATAATGCGCCACTTACTAATCAATTTCCTCGTTTATTTTATCTTGAAATTTGTGAACAGGTTACAGTAGCTGAAAGATGGAATGGCTCCGCGCTTTCTGCATTGACCATTAAGATGAGACTTGGAAGAAGATCAATTTCAAAGGTTGTGTGAGCGGATTTCTCATGTTACTATTGTAGATATTCCAGATTCTTGGAGATGGTCATGTGCAACTATGAATGACTTCTCGGTTAATGGGGTTCGAAACCACATTGATCATTTATCCCTTCCAACATACTACCGACCTACTAGATGGAACAAAGTTGTTCCCAAGAAGGTGAACATTCATTTCTGGAGGATTTTACACGACCGCCTTCCAACTAGATGCAATATGTGGTTGAGAGGTATTGATATTAACTCTATTGTGTGTCACGTATGTGGTAATGGTCTCGAAACATTGTTTCATAATCTAGTAGATTGTCGAATTGCTAAAAAGGTGTGGTCTTCGATAAGCAAATGGCTCCACATTTCTCTTCCTTCTGACTATGATCCACCTGAACTATTGGATTATGTGGATGTCTCTATTAAACCGAACCAGGCTCAGGTGATTTTTTCCATTGTCGTGTATGCTGCTTGGTGGGAACTTTGGTGATTTAGGAATGATGCGATTTTTAATCCTACAAAGAAAAGGGAGGTGTTGTTTTTTTATTCTATTGTGAACTACTTTTATTTGTGGTTCTCGAATAGATTTAAGAAGATGAGATTGTCTTCGAAGGAGTGGCTCAAAAACCCACTCTTGCACTCTTTGGAGACGAGCCATAATATTTGATGTTGGATTTGCTGATGACTTGTTCCTACACGTTGGAAGATCGAGCCTGTTGTTGGTTTTTCATATGTATTTTGAATAGTGTTAGATAGGCCCCAAGACTTGTATGAGATTGTATCAAAAACGTCACAGAATGAAAACCGATGACACGACCTCTGTTGGTGGGGGTTTTTCTCATGTCTTGGTATTATTATAATTGACATGAGTTTTTTTCACCCCTTTTACAATTCTTGAAGTTAAAGTTTCCGGGTAAAATCTAGATTTTGGATTTGTTGTAAGTCTGGATTTTTGTATTTTTGGTCTATAGCATCTTGCTAATGACTTTTTTATATTTGATATATTTTTTCCGCGGTTTATAAAAAATTTAATGTATAAATCACCCAATTAAAATGTCTATAAATAATTGTTTGATTGAACCTTGTGACATAAAAGTACAATAATGTTCCATTTTCTCTCTAGTCTCTACTAAAAAAGCCATTTCAAATAATTGGTTTGTTAGTGTAAAAGTTTTAACTTCATTCATACACTTGTTCTTTCAATAGTGAATTTATTCCCTGCCAAATTCCTTCATAATAAATTCAAATTTTAAAACAACCCCAACACCAACGTTATTAATTCCTGATAAATATAACCAACTACATAACATACTTGTTCATTTTTCCGTTAAAAACACACACACAAAAAAATGTTGTGCGGAGCAATGTCTGCCAAGCGTGCAAAAGATGGTTCGGTTCCTGTGTTCCTCAATGTATATGATCTAACATCCATGAACGGCTACGCTTACTGGCTCGGCCTCGGTGTCTACCACTCTGGCGTCCAAGGTGCCATTTCGTTATCTATCGTAGTTTATTAGTTAATTTGACCGTTTCAAAACAAACAAAAAAAAAAAATTCTTTACGATATTGTTAAGTTAATTAATATTTTTGAATTTAGTTCATGGAATGGAATATGCATTTGGGTCACACGAACGTGAGACGACTGGAATATTTGAAGGAGAACCGAAACAATGTGAAGGGTTTGCGTTTAGAAAACAGATTTTGGTTGGATGGACCGAAAAGAATAGAAAGGAAGTTCGAAAAGTTATGGAAGACCTTGCTGGTGACTATAAAGGAATTTCGTATAATCTAATTACGAAAAATTGTAACCATTTCTGTAATGATGCTTGTGTTCGACTTACTGGTAACACGATTCCTCGTTGGGTTAATCGTCTCGCTAGACTAGGTAATGTGTTCAAATATACTTATATATACTAAGCGATATCTCATTCATATTCCAAAAGTTTTATATATGTTCTGATAAGTTGTGAACTTTTTTTTTTTTTGGTTAGGTTCATTGTGTAACTGTATAATTCCAGGGAGTTTAAGTTCGACAAGAGTTGGTATCGAAGATAACAAAGTGTATAACCAAGGAGGAGAGATGAAGAGGAAATTAAGGAGTCAATCTAGTAGGTTCGCTTCGTTTTCAAGTTCTTCGTTGTTGTACGAGAAATCGTCTTTTTCATCACCTCCGGTTGCTAGGACGAGAAGTCATAGGAATCGTAATTCGTCTTCCTCTTCTTCATCATCATCATCTTAGCATCATCAGAAAGTTTTTTGTTTTTTTTTTCTTAATCCAATTTGTTTGTCTTTGTAATTGTGTTAAGAATATGGATATTTTATTTATGATCATTGCTTTAGGAAACATATTGTCATTGAGTGTGGATGCCCACAATGTTCATCCAAAGCGTACGGTTTAGTTTTTAATAAAGATATAAAATCTTATACATGAAGCTTTCCAGTTAGATCATCATATTAGGAAGATTTTACTAACATTATATTTGTGAAAGTTGTCATGTGTGACAGAAATATAATTTTCTCCTTTTGAAAAGTTTGTAGATTAAAATTACATGTTTGTTAATTGTTGCTCATACAATGGGGTACCGGGGATCAAGGGGTTCCTTCCGATTTATCTTTTTTTTTTTTAATTATTGCTCATACAATCTTTTAAGTAATCAAAATTTTCATAAACAGTGTACAAGAAATGGACACGAACAAGGCGAATAGGCTCATGAATTCCTGTGATCACGATTTGGTTTTGATGTATCAACAAGCCGATACAAGGCGAACCAAAACAAATCGCGCTCATTGTGTTCATACAGTTCATATTTTAAGTTATATGCTTTTCAAGACTTCAGTTCTATTACGAGTACCACGGGGTGTCTCATTGGTCGAAAGTCTTATTTGGTTGATGAATAACTGGTGCTTGAACTTTATGGATTGAACCAAATGTGTACCAATATAGACGTATCGTTCCTCCGATTGTAAGTACTTTGTGGGGTTAATACAGAGGACTTTGCTAGAAAATGATAAGGGGTGAACATTGCCGCCGATCTAAACTCGGTTGGGTTCAAAGACGACGACACCAGGGTTTTTTCGCCATTCTCGACCTGTTGCTAGAAATGTGTCCCAAAAATGTGTTATTTTACATATCCTGTTTAAAAGCTAATTATTGATATTGTGCAAGTGAAAAGGATTTACTTAAAAAACACTTTAAAATTCTGCATCCACCAACCAACTATGAACTACCATTAATGATTTCCTGCAACTTCTTTCTGTTTGGACCAAAACTTTTGGTTGGATATTTGGTATGAAACAATGTGTGTGAGTTTTGGTGTATTTGAGAAGAAAGAAACAAAAAACTATTGGTGTTTTGGACAAAAAAGTTCCAAAGAAATGCCTGTAAATGGACCCGACAAGACTTGTAATATAGGACCCACTTCACATTTTCACTTTTTTTATAGTAGCAAGATTCAACCAACATAGGATCCTTTTACTGTGGCAGAAAACTACTGTTATTTCAAGTCAATCAGATTATCATGGTAAATGATGAATCTTGCAATTGCAATATACACTCAGAAACTACTGTTAATGGACCAAACCAAAAAAAGCTACCCCAGACTCTGTGAGCATATGGTATTTAGGTTGCCTATTTTACTTTAAAGTACTCTTTTTGTAGGGCCGAATATACTATATTCGATCTGAAGTTCACACAAAAATAAACGGGTTGGCAGGGGTGGTTTTGAGCATGTATGATAACAGCAATTAACAGGGTCCAATATTCATAAAAGACCTGTATTTTACACCCAATGTGTACACATATAAGGGGGTTGGCAACGGCTCGGCATGGAGGCCGGCATGCCCCATGCCGTTGTGGCACACGCCGCCACTCGAAGGGCATGGTTGCGGCATGAATGGATTCGGCATACATTGCCGAGACGGTATGTGTGAGGGAGGAGCGCGTGTACAGATGTATCATGTATGTATATATATATATTATGAGTGTGGGTATAAAATATTGGTGTGAGGCATGAGATCATGGTTACCATTAAAAATGTATGGTGAGGTATGAGAGAGGCATAAAATGAGTTGGAAATATATTATTGGTGGGTAGTGAGGCATGAGAAAGGCATAGGATCATGGTTGTCATCCCCTAACAGTTATAATCCAATAAAGTCTAATCCATTATTTATAACAAGACGGTAGATTTTTATTATCAACTATTAACGAGTTTAACTATAGAGTCTTTGAAACATACAAATTATATGTGTATAGTGTCTACTTTTGGTTGTTGCAAGGTCTTTAAAGTCCAAAGATGTCCCTGCCCGTTAAGTTTTGAATTCATAACCATCATTATTTTCCGGGTGGGGTTCAAGTCGGCCTTCTGGATTAGGTCATCTCCAGCCGTGCCCACTTTGCTCACTTTGCCGGGACAACTTCAGTTTGCTTCTACCATGTCAAAAGCACATTGAATAACTTTTTACCCACAACCCAGCACACTGGTATTCAGTTTGTTGGTGTCACATAATCATCATTAAAATTAAATTAAAAAAACACACTTTATTACATAAAAAACACATATATATACAAAAAAATAAAATTAAAAAAAAAATTTGATCAATTAACTAAACACAAATACATTAATAAAAATTAATATATAAAATAAAAACTAAAAAAAGACATACATCAACAAAGAAATAAAATATAATATAAATATGAAAAAAAACTAAATATTGTAGTAGTCGCTCGACAATTTATGCATGATTTGTGTCTTTTGTTTTTCAATGGCCCCAACTGCGGCTTCCAAGTAACTGTATATGGGTGTGCGCAACAGCTCCATATCGTAGCTTTTTTTTGTTTTCTTCGTTGCGAATGTTTTATTTCATGATTTGTGCCTTTTGTTTTTCAAAGCCCTCATGTACAGCTTCCGGATAACTGTCTATGGGCGTACACAACAACTCTATGTTGTAGTTTCTTTGTTTTATTTGTTGTGAACGTGTTATTTCATGATTAACACGCAATTTTAACCACAATTTTTCACGACTTGGTTGTTAATATTTTTATATTTGATTTACATCAAAATTTAAATTTTTTAAAAAAAATCATCGACCATTGCGCATTGTGCAAGTACTATTCTAGTTCTATTTTTAAAAAAAATAGAGGGAATGATCCTTGGAAGGATCGTAACCCAGTCTTTCGTACGTAAACTCTGAAAGCTAATTAACCAACCACTTGATCTAAAGAGACTTTTGTAAACTCTACTATAAGGCTGGACGGTATACTTCACCTTTCCTCCCCACTCCTCCCCACCTTCTCCCCACTCTCAAGAAATGCCTCACCACCCTCCTCGTCTCCTCCCCTGAAAAAGACAAAAGATAATAAAGAAAGAAAGTGGTGAAGAAGCCGGGAAGAGCAGTCACCAGTTGGCTCCCCACCTAGCAGGTACCGAAGGCTCGGAATGGTGTTCTACCCGGTCACCGGTAGGTCACTACTCCCCTCCCCACCGTATATCGTCCACCCTAAGAGACCAAATATGTAATATCCATATAGTGTTTATGGTGTGTGTACATTAGCGTAATGTACAATACACGTGGCCTAATAATACCTCACAACAACATTCTATGGAATGTTTGGTATCTTGTACGTTATCATTTTGAGCTATATTTTAGGGTAAAGGTCCAAAAAAGTTATACGACCCATTATCTTAATTCTGACATTATAAATACCATGTCAGTAACAATTGAGAAAACATTCATTCATTCATCAATCATTTACACATCTTTTTACAATCAAATCATTCAATCATTAACATCCTACAGAGATAGAAACATATATCTGGAAATCACCTGCACCTTAGGCCTGTTAAAGGCTTGATAGGTTTGCATTGGTTACAGGAGATTAGGTTATTTTCATGGTCAAAACCCTCTGTGATTGAGCTCATCATCTCATGCTCAAACATTGGCGCCATCCGTGCTAAACTGATTACTAGACGGTATTCATTCCCATAAAATCGAAAACATCACTTTTTTTACTTCTTCCTCAGTTTTGCATGGCTGGGGAACAAACTCCTCTTTCAAAACTTGTGGCATCTGGGTTGGAAATGGAGGTTGACGGCGGTGATGGGTGGTAGACGGCCACCACCACTCCATCTATCCCTGTTGATTCTCCGATAATTCATCTAGATAATGTTGATGTTTCCGGTGATAACCGACTCTCAGGGGAAAAATACCCAAATCTAGGTTCTAAGTCTAACCAGAGCTCTATGAACACTACTATGGTCATTGGAGATGAGTCTAGGTTACTACCTAGAGGTAGCCATGGCTCTGGCCTTGGTTTCGGTAGCGCCAGCATTGGTTCGCTATTTTCTACAACATCCCCCATCCTCACTGTCTCTAGCCCTGGTCAGGCAAGTTCTCAAAAGGGTCCACTCTCTTCTGTCTTAACCTCTCCACAATTTAATATCGGGTAGCCATCTTTTCAACCTACTGCTAGTTCATCCCATGCCAGCAGGTAGCTATTCAAGAGAATCATTTGGTTGAATTGATTAGACTTGCCTCCCAGGCCACCCAGCCACAGCCAGCACCAACCCCGCCTCACAATGATTGGTTTTCCTCGCTGACGGCTGCGCTTAGGCCACCTTAACCTCCTCCCACACCACCTCCATCGCCTACAGGCATGGAATCTATAATGAAGTTGTTGGTGGAAGAATTAAAAAATCAAAAGCCGGTGGAGCTTATACCCGATCCAATCAGTCCAGCAAAAGAGTTGCTCAAGATGTTAAAGATAGCAGCAGAAGAAGAAGCGGATGAGCGAGCAAGGGTTGCCGAAGTCCCGAAGTCTACAACGAAATCAAGATTCTGTGATTGGGTCGCAAACTATGCATTTCCAGATGGCCAAAAGGTTTCTGTTACTGTCGGTACTTATGATGGCACTAGGGATCCGGAGGACCACCTTGCAGTTTACGACCAGGCTGTGTTGACTGAAAAATGGGTCGACCCTATAGCGTGCCACTTGTTCCCTAGCACCCTAGAGGATTATGCTTTAGAATGGTTTACCAAGCTCCCTAAGAAGAGCATCAAAGATTATCAAGACTTGAAAGAAAAGTTCGTAGCGCAATTCATTCAACAGAAGAAGCGTCAAAGAAGCCATTTGGAGGCCCATCTAATAATACAAAGAGAAAGCGAGTCACTAAGGGATTTCATTGGAAGGTATACCGAGGAATGCCAAAAAATACTTGGACTCCCCGAAAGTCAACAAATCTCAGGATTCACCCTCGCCTTACTTCCTGGTCTTCTCCAAGATGATTTAAGCAAAAAAAATCCCGTTAACATTTAGGGAGGCCATTGATAGGGCATACAATTTCCTTCGTGCCAAGGAAAACTAAATCTACACAAGAGGTAAGAATAGAAAACAAACAAATATAAGATGTTGTATGATGGGGTTAAGCATGAAGTAAAAATACAAACGATAGAGTATATGCACGTGTTGTTCAACGGGTAATCTTATTAAGGAGTATAGTACAGGTTTAAGATTTTAAGCAACAACAAAAAAAAATTCACTAAAAGAACCGAAGAATATGTGATTGTGACAAAATGGACAAAGTATAAGGTCTAAATTGTATTTATCATTATAGTTGTAGGGTCATAAATGTAAAATAGATTAGTTAGGAGTTTGTTAGAATGACGGTTAGTGGCTTAGTTAGTTAAATCCTATATATAAACAAACTTTGTATTCATTTTTCATTCATTCAATGAACTTGTGATAATTTCACATTTCTTTTCTGCGTTCATATGGTATCAGAGCACAGGCTCCCAAATCTAGGGTTTTGTGCGATTGAATTTTGATCTGTAATTAGGTTAAATCGAAGAAATTAAGTCTCAAATTCACCATTTCTAATTGATTCTAAACTCTATGGTAAATGAGATCTCTGAGGCTTTTCTTTATGCTACTTATGCTTTTGAATTGTGGAAAGAAATTGTTGAAAGATATGGTCAAAACAATGGACCATTCATCTATTATTTGGAAAGAGAACTTAGTAAGATTACTCAAGAAGATATGTGTATTGCTGCTTAATTCAACAAACTAAAAAAATGTTAGGATGAACTTGCTAATCTCAATGGCATTGTGGCAAAATGAGAGAATGCATCAAATTGCTTGAAAAATATGTTTAAATTGAAGGAAGATCTAGACTAGTGCAATTTCTTATGAAATTGAATGACAAACTGACATTTCAAGCACATTACATCACTTTACCACATTAAAACACATGACGCTAAGTCACATGACACATATACACATAAGCTGTATAAACACATTAAATCACATATAAACTTAACGGAAGCAATTGTCGACTAACAACAAAGTCAACGTCCAAATATAAAAGTTTGGTATGTTACATAAATCATGATGGGTTTGAAACAAAAGAGTTGTTTTGATTTTTAATTTGAAAGTGGGTTAAGATTGTGAAACACCAAGGGCGTGTATAAGATTATTACACATTTAGAAAGTAAAACACAATAATGGAAGCAAGAAGATGATTATGCTTATAAGAAAAACAAAATATTAATTTATTCAAATTAAAAAAATATCACTAGTGGTCCTTTAGAGGGGAAAAAGACCCAAATACCCTCACATGGAAAGCACGTGAAGGATTTAACAGAAGAGAGATAATAAACGTTAACCGAAAGAACTAAACCTGGACCTTATCCACTCACAAAGAACTACCACTGTGTTTTCCAATAAATAAAAACGAAACATGATTTTTTGGTAAACTACATGAACAATTTGTTGTGCCGATTTGCACCGGCTTATCTCTGGGCCTTAACTATACAAGTTAAATGTTGTATTGTTGTGATATATGAATGGCATAAACTATTTTATGTAAGTAGGGGCATTAATGGTTTAGGACAAGTCACCTTTTATATTATCATCTTTCTAATTCTACTTTTTGGTGGATAGTATAGTACAACGAACCAAATGAAAAAGTATCCATTTGTAGCAGTTGTGCAAATTCTGAATTAGCTTGCGACTCATCAACGTCAATGCCTAACTAATCCAAATAAGGCTTATGTTATCAATAAGGCTTATATTAATTTACATCTATCATCATCTATGCAGTGTTCGAAAGAAAAAAAGAAAAGAAAAGAAGGTATATTGATCTATTCATCTATCGGATGTATGTATTGGCTTCGTTTTTTCTTCTTACTGATTTTGTTGTTTTTGTTCACAAGAAGAAGATTTCACATAGATCTGTTTTTTCTTCGGCCCGTTTGTTTTTTTTAAGAGGTTCATGTCTGAATCTGAATACCACTTCTGAATATTAAGAGGTGGTTTAAATATCTGAAATCTGAATCATTATTGTTGTTTGTTTTTTATGTAACATCCGAAGTCTGCATGATAAAATATTTAAATAAACTTTAATAAGAATCAAAATCAAAATAAGATATTTAACATCATTTTCATATAACCATCTTTATTTTAAGCCCATTTTTATAAATAAACAAGTAATTACATTAAAATGGTTGGAAAAAAAAGTCAAATAAAGCATTCAATGAAAACACAGAAACAACACTCATTCATTTTCCCTTTCTTCAATTCTCTTAAAAAAGACCTATCTTCTTCTCCATATTCAAGCTGCTGCTGCTCATAAAAATAAAAATAAAAATAAAATAAAATCCACCATCAAACTTATTCAAACCTCCATCAAACTCATCCCACCTCCACCATCAAACCAATTAGGATCACACACAAACACACACGACGCGTGCACTTTCTCTATCTATATCTATCTCTCTCTCTGATACACACACATGGTTGGTTGATGGGTGTGATGCCTGGAATAGTGAAATCCTTTACGAGAGTGTAATGAAGGATTACGATGGTGGCTGGTCGGTGGCTAATTAAGGGCGATGGGTGGTGACTGGTGAGTAAATGAAGATGGTGATGATAAAGGTCAATAGGTGGAGAGTAGATGAAAGCACTAATGGATCGATGGTGAGGGCCGAGAGGCAGCAAAAAGGGTGGAGACGCTGCTAAGAGGTTATCAAGATGTGATTTTAGATCTGAGAACATAAGAGGTTATTCAGATTTCAAATGTCTTAATGCTTGAAAAAAACAAACGCCCATAAGTCTGAAAACTTCTGACCGAAAAAGAGCTCAGATGTTTTTAAGATGTTTTTTGCAAAAACAAACAAGGCCGAACAGTTTTTTTAGATCTGAATCTTATTTTTTTTTCTTCATTTTTTTAGATCTGAATCTTTTTTTTTTACTGGTATTTTTTATAGATCTGTTTGTTGTTCACAACAAGAATTCTTATAGGTATTTCTATTATTAAAAAAAGAAGATGTTTTCTTTTTCTTCTTTTTTTTTTCTTTTTCTTGTCTTCTTATAGATCATCAAGCCATTTTAGCTTTCACATAGAGCTACTTTACAAAATGTATTTTTATTATTCAAAAAAAAAAAATAAAAAAATAGAACTGTCTTTGCTATCAAAATCTTTTATATTTCCTTGATATTTATTTATATAAATTTTTTTTCCAAATTATTACTTTTTTACAAAATTTTTATTTTGCAGATGGGATTTCACCCCATCGTGATAATCAATGCCTTCAATTGTATGGTAAGTGATAATTGGGCTTTTAAAATATAGCCCAATTATTATTTTTATAAGCCGAATCAAAAATTTATTTACTATTTATTTAGCCCCAACAATGATTTTAAGACCCGGTCCATTTTTGTCTGGACTTCTATTTTCCCAAATTAATTTACAATTCTATTAGCCCAAATATTATTTTTAAGATCTAGTTGATAAAACCCTAGGTTTTTTTTTTTTTTTTTTTTTATAAAAAAATAACAATAAATTTATA
>JAOXNX010000033.1:19431117-19449234 GCA_028566075.1 Solidago caesia
TAAAATTCAGGGGGGGTTTATGTAAAATTCAGGGGGGGCTGTGTATGTTTATCTAATTCAAAGGTTTAATTTGTAACCTTTTTTAAAGGGGCAGTACCTAAGCTTATGTAAAGTCTGAAGTACGGATCATTTTCCCATAAATAAAACACACACATCATTTTAACAAAAGTTCATATTAATTAATACCTCAAGCACAGGACAAGAGTACATACATATTAATCCTATAGGTTAATGATACATCAAATTTAAGGGGTTACAGTGTTGCAATGCACACTTTTAAATTATTATTTTTTATTTACTCACTAGTGAACTTAGACGTGAGGGGACATCATTATCTCCAAATTTAATATACATATTTAATTTAATATACATATATACCACACTTGCACAAGAAAAACCTATATATACGATCGAACATAAATTTGATAGATTTTGTTATTTTTTTCTCTAATGGTAATACAATATGCGTATCTAGTCTCTCGATCTACATACAATTTCATCACTCCATATTATGGCGTCTCTGGGTAAAATTTTAAAGTTATAATCATTTTAAATTGAAATTCTTCATTTGGTCATGTTGAATCAATATAAATACTTTAAACATAAATAAGAGTTCATCATTAATTATATTAAATTTAGGGCCTATATATTATCTTTTCTACCTCACAATTACAAATTCTCAACTTGATATAACACTACAAGAAATTAAAGTTGGTTGTCACGACATGTATTTTGTCGCCGAAAAGTCACTAAACGACAAAAAACACAAGACTCTGACCAAAAAAGTCAAAAAAGTTTTGGCCACAACTTTGTCTTCGTCAAAGTCGTCCCCTTAGTTTTTTACTATTTCTTTTCCAATTAAATTTGAGACACAAAATCAAAAAATATTTGGCCACGACAATTGGGGCTTTTAGCCACGACATCCGTCGTGGCCAAAACCTTATTTTGTTGTAGTGTAATTGGAGAATTAAGATTACAACTTAAGAGGATCCCACTCATAAGTTTATCACTCCGTATTTTTTATGACAAAAATTATTCTAATTTTAGTTAGTAAGGGCAGTCCCTATCCCTCCTCGTTTGAGTCGTCATTATTGCCATCGTGAAAGACGGCATAGGCACCACCCCATCGTGGGTGGTGGTCGTCTATGCCCGTCTTTTTTACGAAATCGTTTGATGAGTTTTGTGTGTATGTATATATATATATATATATATATTTAATTGGGGATGAGATGATGAAGGGGGTATGATAGGGAGGGGGTAGTTCTTGGGTGTGTCTTGGAGAAAGCTGATGTGGCAGTCAAGACGAGGGGATGACGGCGTCAGGATAGGGAGAGGCCTTAGGAACGTGATATTTGTTTGCAATATAAAGGGTGACTGGTCACCAACATAAATTATAATGTAAACTGAAATTACTGTTGTCGTTGTATTGCATTGATAATGCTTGATAGATGCTGGAGAAAATTATTATTGTCTATTATAAGCTCGAAACTTTACCTGAAACCAAACCCCAACAAAACAGTGCACCTTCGGTTTACAAACAGACAAAAAGAGTTCACAGGTCAACCCAACTCGACCCAGCCCATTTTCTTCCATTACACAACTTGGCCCGTCCATATTGCCTCCTGACTTATTACTATTCCTCAAATTTATTAGTAAACCATTCATCATCATATATATAAGATACTAAGTCACTGCCTACAACTAACAGTATTTGATTATTTACATTCTCACCAAACAAACCTTAAAAACAAATATAAGGATTAAAACCTTTACTCCTCTCATAAAAATATACTAATTACTCTGTTCAAATAATCAATCACCCGATAACTTTCTATTAGGTCTTCATAATTTCAAAATAAATACAAGCACTGAATACTTGATAGAAATTGTTGATGAACAAACCAAACAAAAAAAAACAAAGTTTAAGCAAAATATAAGCCGTTTCAGCAGAAAAATTCACATCCATCAGCCATGGTCTCTGTAAGAACTGATCAGGTCTGTTTTGACCTCATCCACTCTACAAAATTGTCCAGGATGAGGGGCCAAGCAAGTTCCTCATCATAATTTTTAAAATCTGGGAAGCTTATCTGTGAAAGATCAAATTGCGTTAGAAGATGAAATTAAAACGCATGGGTGAATCAAATGTGCGGTCTCATTCATAACTTGTGATAGTAGAGGGAGCAATTTAAACCCATTCACTTACGCACGGGTTTATCTGGGCTATGATATATCTCTAACAGGTCAGATGCCAATAATTAAAATATTACCTCAAAAGGAAATTAATCTTGCTGATTAAACGTCGCCTATAGAGTATTTTAATGCATAAAACCTCCTAAATCTATGTATATCTAGGATTGTTATCGTAGTAAAATATTTGTAGTCAAATTTTCAACAGTGCATTTTTGTCATAAATTAATAATTTAAACAAAAAAGTTCCCGGTGTCAACCCAATGCATTGTGACCCATTTAAAAGTACTTGTTAGACACGTTATCCAACTAGCCTGATCGGCCCATTTTTTGCCACCTCTGGTGATAGGTGGAGCAGCTAAAAAGCTTGACTAAGATCTATAGGGGGAAAAAATCCATGATTGATTAAAAGCAAGACCAAACATCTGACTACCTCATTGCAAAATCTATAGAAACCCATCCATTGATCCATGTTTATAACCTTGTAATCAACCTGTATCTGCAAAATGACAGAAAAATCATTAATCGATGTTTCATTCATATTATCACCCTGTCTATTTTCTTAATTTTATTTAGGGTTAAAGGCTTGAAATGCCAACGTACTTTCCTCTTTGTACACAGTTGCACCACAAACTGTTTTATTGACCTGTTTTCCCAACCAGCTTTCAAATTTTGTATCCATGTTGGTTAGGAACCATAATTAAAGGTGACAATTTCAACATGTTGTTTTTATTTGAATGATAACAGGTCAAGTGGTCAGCATACAAAAATAAAATTCTTAAAAACAGAACAGGTCAAAATAGGTCAAAAGTTGCCTAAAGTGTACTAAAATTATACAAACTATATTATTAAAACTATATTTTGAACGACAAATTATCCTACTCCTAATCCTAAACTACCCTGAATGCCTAGGATTGAACCCGGGACTTCCGAAAATACTTCAAATATCCCCCTCCACCCCACTCCCACAAATGTGAGGAGTGAGTCTCGAACCAAGGTACTAAGACCTTACCAATGGGCCTTCAACCCCATTGGCTTAATACAACTATTATTCATAAGAGTAAATATGTGGACAATGGGAATATTGGCAGTCAACTAAATTTTTGACGCATTCTTAAAATTACTTGTGCTGTAAAACTTAAAAGTTTAGCATGTAAAGAAAGTTTTGGCTCACCTTTAGATACGTAACAAATGAATCGACCTGAGGACGGAACTTTGATCCCAAAACAAGCTCTAGTAACTGACATATGCACTCAACATCTATGCTCTTCTGATTATCCTCTACATAACCATTAATATAGATACTGATGAATAATAAGCAGCAAGAAATCAGACAAGTTCAAAGCTGCTAGATACTACTCGTACCTGTTAGGCAATATTGAAATGCATAGGAATAGAAATCCATATGATTTGATGGCCTTTGAACCTTTAAGAAATAAATTAACAAGATTAGAAATCCATACATGTAGAGTTGACAAAATGGACAGGACAGACAAAGGGATAACAATCAATACATGCACTTTTTGACCAGATTGCAACGGGTCGGATTGGGTTGACCCAACATGGTTCTTATCCAAAAGTTTCTTTTTTCTAAACAATAATTGGTCAGTCGAATATCAATGCTAAATTTATATTATTTCCGCAGTAATATCATTTATTGAACAAAATGATTTAGGCGACTGTATGCATTTTGAAAAATACAATTTGGAAACTTTCAGTCCAGCCCGTTTGACCTATTGCTCTATTTTTACCAGGTTGACCCATTAGGGATGAATCACAACCTGTACATAAGTTAATGGGTCGAAATTGTTACACCTACTAGTATGCTTATATTCGTATACCTCCATCTCCAGTTCTGGAAGTGCCTTCTTTAAATTAGTTATGGTATCAGCACGCAGTGCTTTAAGCCCTCTTCGCCACTCCTCCTATAATCATTGGGAGAAAGGTTAGTAACAACAAAGTTTATTCCACCCAAAGATATTACCCATTACGATAAGCAACCACAGCTTGTAGTTTAAAATAAAATAAACTTAAAAGGAGAGAAACAAATTAGCAGGAAGAACAGCATATTCACTTCATAGTGATGTACGTTTACAAGAGCGTCAAGAATTTGAAAGCGGAATAGTTACGTCATGATACTTGTTTCATGAGAATATAAATCCGTAATGTTAGTAATGCATATTTTCCTTACCAGGGTGAAATATCCCTGCTTTACAGCTTGCATTTTCCTAGAAGTTTTTTAGACCAATCAGTGCATTAGAAACAAAAGGTAATAAAGTCAGCTGAAAACGGAAGCAAAGAAACCTACCAAGCGAGCATTAGCATCCGTACATCGGTGTGATCAACTCCAAGATCAGAAGAGAGACGCTCAATACCTTCAGGACTGTTCGGAATTCGTAAATAGAGATTAGAGATGAAGCAAAGACTGCCCAAATGAATACATATTTTATAGAATTAGATATACTACACTTACCCAATCATGGACGTCTTTGCATATGAATAATATAGATTATCTATGCATTCCTCCTTGTTAGCAGCTCTACCTGAAGCTAAAGAACAAAATCTTCAGTTTAAGTATGCAATGAACAGTATAGTAACAATATACAAAATTGTAGTTTAGTCTAGATTAGACTGTACATCTGAGCACATTCTTCGGTCCAATTTAAGTGTCAACCTTCTTTCTAGGTAATACGACGTAATGAGAATTTTATAAAAAACTGTAGATATAAGCAAATTATGGCACCATGTAGCCGTGAAACAGTTATCGCGTGTTTTGATGGTTAATTGAATCCCTCCGTAGGGTTATTTTATGGTTATCCCTGTCGTATGCATAATTCGCCACTACCTTCAGGGAATTTTGACTCAAAGGCTCCACATTCATGCTGTTAGTACCGATACTTAAACCACCAGAATGCCCAACATATAAGCCCACATGGGGTTCCATTTTAAAATCAATTGATAATAAAGGGAGTAGCTCATTATAGCTTATATATTGGCATTAGATTCTTAACTTTTCCAATTCAACAAATCACCTGCTTTCATAATCGTTGCCGAGGGGGTGGGGTGTCCTAAGACTAGTGAATCCACTTCTGGTTATTATGTATTTCTATGAGACAATCTTGTCACTTGAATCTTGATACTCCAAACGACAACATGCGGCGTCTCGGTTAAAGCTATGCAATATGAGTGTTACCAATACTATTATTGAAACAACTTGGCTTCCTAATATGCTATTAGAGCTACAATGTCCGCTTTGTTTGTTTTTTTTTTTCTTTTAAACATAATGTGATTGCAGTTTATTTATCGTCTAACCGAGTAACCGACACTAACCCATTACAACAACACCTAAGAATCAAACAAACATGTTCGACATTGATTTACACTTTATTAGGAACACGTAGTGTCTCAAAGTCAAAGAAACTTATTTTGACTATAAACAACACATCAACAACATCGACAATACCCAATCCTGTTTTATTAAATTTGTTTGACTACAAACTTATCACACTTAATATAATGATGTCGATTTTATTTTATCAATTTATAAACATACTCCGTATATATATATACAAGTACTATTTGTGTTGCATAATTTAGGTAACCTTTACAGTAAAAGAAAAATAGTGTAAACATAAACTTCAATATATCTTCACTCACTGTTAAGGTTTTACTATAAGAATTTACTTAGATAAATAAAAAAAATCTAAGATTGAAAGTATAAAGAAGAAAAAAATAATATATATATAATAATGGGTTTTGTAAAGAACCTCACACTACATATATACCTTGGGCTTGGGTAGAAGAGGAAGAAGAAGTAGAATTGGAAGGACGTTTCTTGGTTGAATTTCGACGCATCTTTTTGGGTTGACGACCAACTCTGAACTGGAACTGGGGAACACACAAACACACGCACGCACGCACGCACGACCGACCAGGTGGTTGGTATGGAATGCTTTAAAGATGATTCGACTTTCGATGATGTAATGTAACATGGTATTGTAAATTTTTATATTTATAATAATAAAGATTACATCGTACTCATACCTTATGCTTTGGTTTGAGTTCTTTTTGGGCTTTTTTTTTTTCTTTCTTTACCTTATGCTTTTCCTTTTCATAATAAGTAGGTTTCTTTAAATATTGAGTTCTTTTTAGGCCCATTAACATAAAAAGGTTACTTTTATCAGCCATTTTTATTATATTTTATGGATTATCGATTTTTATATGTGCCTACCAAATTAATCAAATATAACATTACTCATTAAATATGGAAGTACTTAGGGTACAAGTATGGAAAGTTTAGATATGAAAAATTTAGGCCTGGATTACAAGTAAGTAAATTACTTGGTTGACAAGCTACTTGTAGCCAAAATTTATCACATCTACAAATACTTCTCCTAAGTAATTGTAACCTTAAGCCACAATGATATGGATCTTTAGTTTGGCCCGTGTATTAAACCAATCATTTAGTATAAGTGATTAGACATAAACACGTTAAATTCATGTGTCGTTTGTTCTTGATTGTTCTTGTTTTTACTTTATCAACGCAAGGTTATGCCAATTAAATCTACTCAAATAAGGTTGTGTAAGGCGGCTACATAGCCTTATAGGGAACCCCACACCCAACTTGATGGGTAAACCTTTCGGTAGTCCATCGTTGTCGTTATGGATAGGCATAACCAAATCCATGAGTAACTCGTTCCACCTAAGTGGTCAATCACGCCACCCGAATTACTCTATCAATACTGATTGGGTCACCCGGAAAAGCAAGTGCACTACACTCGAGTAATCTACTCAGCATAACTAGACTAAATAGCCAAGTTGTGGGTTAAGCTTAACACTTTTTACTCAATGCTCGAGACTTATCAACACACAAATAGATTTCCACTAATTATACTCAACAACAATAGGGCCCTTAACGTGCACGTGACATGACAACTTAAATCATGTCTAGTGTACTATGTGTACAAGTCCACATAAAACAATCACAACTCAAACAACAAGCTACATAAGTAAAACATGCAACAACAAGCTCAATTCTACTTAAGCATGCATAATCGATACCTCGATCAACTTCTCACATGAATCCCACGCCACACATATGCATGAGATACTTTAAACAACATAAAAGGGGGTTTGATTATCAAAACTAAGTTTGTTGTATCCCCCATGGCAACCTCAATCAGAATATGAGCAAATCTAGCTGATAAGGCATGCATATATTCATCCCATTGGATATCCTTAATGTCTTTTCCACTAGATTTGACATAGGCTAAGTGCCAAGACAAAGCCCTACCTTATAAGTGTAAAGCAGCATACCTGACCTTGTAATTGGCAGGTGTTTCATCCAGTGTGAAGAAGTGTTCACACTTATACAACCACCCTTCAATATCATCTCCTTCAAACTTTGGAAAGTCAAGTTTAGTGATGTGGTTATTGCAGATTCTTCCTCCGTGATCATTGCTACCTTGACCAGAATCATTAACAAGAGTAGTGTTTCTCTGATTTTCAAGTCTAGCAAAATTTGTATCCATCTACCTCTGCATCTCTGAAAACAGTTTCTTTATGTCATTGAATCCTGATGTTGTGAATTGATCGATACGAGCAACATCTTTTGCGAGTTTTTCCATCTCTTGATTCCTCGTCGTCATCGTCGGAGAAGAAGAAGAAGAATTGATCGGCTTCAGAATTAATGGAGGAAAGTGATCAGAATAGGGAATGGAATCGCGAGCGAAGATCGAAGGATCTATGGTTGTGATACCAACTTGATTGGAGAGAAAATATCTAAGGAAGAGAAATGAGAATTATCACACCAATCATGCCATTTCATTAGGAATCATTCGTATTTATACAACCAAAGCCTAACAACTTTTCCCGCCCAAGTAACTAACCGACTTACATAATTACATAAACACCCCCTCAGCATTTCACATTTATTCAAATGGCTATCTAACTATATTACACGTATCAGCCGCCCATTTGGGTTTGAGCCGATCCATTGTTGTTTAAGATCCGACCCATAAGGTAGAGCCACGAAGATGTAGTCATGAGGATGCTTAGGAATTCTTAGATTCCTATTATACAAAGGTTAATTATACTAAGCTTGTGTGCGGATATCTATGCGCAATCAATAACATTTTGGGGTGACTAAGAAAAACATTCAAGAAATAGTCACAGAAATATCTTGATTAGAGTACATATATTTAAAATCAAAATACTATGTTTTCTCAAATAACTTAGGACATGAAACCAGCTTCATTATATCACGTAGACAAGTGACATGAAAATCATTTATATGGGTTGACTTGTGACTGTAGTTCATAGCTCATCAAGTCTAATACATATGGAAGAGAAGCACATCAAGTTCATTTGAGGACAAAAGAATGGTTCTATTATCAATCTCAGATTAAATATGAAACCAACAATGAGAGGTGGTGTTAGTAGGGGTTAAAAAGTATTTATTTCCCTCCAAATAATACAATTTTTTGTTTTATGTAAGTTTTCATTCAGAATGTTAAATCAACATAATATTTTTCAGTTGGTCTTATTCATTCAAGCAGTCGGCTTTTCTTAATATGTTTTCCTGGCTCTGCCGCTACCTACAAGTATTACCACTTACCGTTATTTTTATCTTTATATATACTAAAAGACAATTTATCTAACCACTTATTAACCAATCACATATCTCTATTCCTCTAAATTAACTTTTGCTTATGTCATAATTGATATATATCTAATGGTTAATTATTTCACAAGAGCAATCCAAAACTATTAATATAATAATAATTACAGAAAAATTCTCACTAATTTACATTTTTTTTTTCATCATTAATTTACATTTTTTAGCCTTTAATAAAAGAAAAAATCTTACTAAATACTTAATTTTAATATAATTATTACACTTTCTATCCTTCAATTTGAAAGAATTTTTTTTTTATTAATTTTTCACCATTTAATTAATTAAAAAAATTTCAACATATTACTAATAACTTTTTTTTTCATAAAATATTAAATTATATGTTAACTTATATTAAAAGACAACTGATCTAATTACTTATTAACCACTCACATATCTTTATTTCTCTAAATTAACTTTTGTTTATGTCATAATTGATATATATTAAATTTACAATTAAAATTCCCAATAAAGTTATATATATCTAATAGTTAATTATTTCACAAAAGCTATCCAAAACAATTAATATAATAATAATTATAGAAAAATTCACACTAATTTATATTTTTTTTTCTCTTTCATCATTAATTTATATTTTTTAGTCTTTCATAAAAGAAATAATCTTACTAAATACTTAATTTAAATATAATTATTACAGTCATTTAACATGTAATAAGACTCATCTAATCCGTATGAAGTTCATGACGAAATATCAATTTTTATAATGTTTTTAAAATATAATATTTTTATATTTGTCCGTGTATATACACAAGCCAAAAATCTAGTATAAAAATATAACAAAAACGCATGTTATTTAACAAAAGTCATTTACCTAAAATTGAAATTTTGTGAGTACCCTTACACTTCATGTAACTGTATAACTTGTTGTACCTAGAGAGGTCTAAGTCATAAAGTCTCATTTGAAACGCCAAATAAAATATTTGTACGAACGCCTGAAAGAACACAATACCAAGGCGCTCGTGGTTTTTTGACTACTTGGAACTTATAAAATAATATTAGCTATGAAATTTCTTTCATTACTTGGTAATCCTAATAACATCAATATAACAAATTTAATTATTACCAAGTTTAATTTAGAGAAATACTTTTCCCAGAAAAATTTTTAAAAAAAAATTTTTAAAAAGGGAAGAAAAACAACAAACTTGAATGCTTCATTGTTCAACAATTTTTTCTTCAACAATACCATGAAGACTTCTTTCTTCAATAACACTAACGCTTTTTTCTTCAACAATACCATGAAGACTTCTTTCTTCAATAACACTAACGCTTTTTTCTTCAACAATACTATGAAGACTTGGTTGCCAATAATCAAGAGTTGTTATCAACTTCTTGGGTGATCCTCCATTCTTTCCAATTCTTTGATCACCAGTAGTACTCGAAGAAGGCATCGATCCAATTTCTTTGCTTGATCCTGCTTTACGTTTCGACCCCGTAAACACACAAGCAAAACAACTTTTATTATTCGCCTCATTTCCACCATTAAACGACTTCATACAAGTCCCATCACCATCTTCAACCGAGCAACAACTCATATCATTATCGACGCCTTCATCTTCACCGTCTTCTTTAGAACTTTCACCATCTCGGTCTGCAAGTCCTGAAGACAGCGACCTTTTTATGGATATTTTCTGAAGTTTTCTGACAGTCGATATTGGAACCACATAGACCTTTTGTCCAGGCATTAACATAGTGTCCGGTTGCACAATTGCCCATGGTTGTTTGAACACGTTTGGGTGAGCCACACAACACTTGGGGTTGCGACGAATTATCTCAGAAGCTTGGACCGGTCGGTCATGAAGCTCGGCGTGTCCTCCCGGGTGCACGATTTTAACTCTAAGATTTTTTGTACTATTTGTATATAGCCAACTTCCAATTCCCATAATTGATCTCTCAATGGCGCACGGATTGGTGAAATGATGTTATATTAATTAATGTTTATGACCTAACATAGTCTTTGATAATATCGTGTCAACTATGCTGGATTTGGACAGCATCGATGGTCTACGGCAAGGACAATATATGGTTGCTGTTTTGGTTTTGGCTTTACCAAAAACTGCACCAATAACATTCAAGGATTCCCTAACGAATCAATGGTCTACCATTTAATCCATAAAAACCAATTTTACCGTTACATAGATTTGGCCATAAAAACCAAGTTGTTCTGAATACTTTTAGAGGACTTAACACTTTTAGAGGGTGTTTGATAGGGTGGAATGAAAAGGAAAGTAAAGGAATGATAAAACTTTTTTTTGTTTGGTTGCACACTTCTATTAAAATGAAAATGGGAAAGAAAAAGTGAGAATGATTTCTATTTTTTCTATTTTTCATAAATTGGATAGAAATGATCAGAATGGGAAATTTTGTTTTACTTTTTGTAGTTTTGATGTGGTTTATGTATTAATTTTAATTATTTATGAGATGATAAAGTAATTAAGTTGTGTATTTTTTGTTTATTATTTTTTCTTATTAATTTGTTTACTTCTTATATTTCTCTTATATTCATTCTCTGTTTGTATCAAATAATAAAATCTATTTACTTTTTAAATATTCATTCTCTTTTCTACCATTTTCATTTTTTATTGAGTTTCCATTTTATATGATTTCTCACTACCAAACACCCAGGCTTAATTCTATGTGACTGATTTGTCATAAGCTCATTATTACGACTTGTTTAATGACTTATAAATTTTGCTTGATTTAAAATCGAAAAACAAGATTACAAGTCTATAAATAAGCCAAACAAATAAAAAAAAACTTATCACGATCCATGTTAACGTGTTACCCAATCTATATAAATTGCTTATATTGATATCTAAATTTAGTAATAGATGTTCATGGTTTAGCATGTTTATAATGATTGGCTTTCTTAGCAGCATCTCTATTAGGGTATCTTCAATCTACCATCTACCAATATATATATAAGAGCCTTGTAAATTCATTATTAAAGACACAAGAACCCTTGGATGAGTTCTAACTTTGATTTTGAGCCATTAGATCATATTAATTATTTTATCTTTGACTTCTTAATTGGTCAATAACAATATTAATACTCACACTTTATATGATTTGTCAAAATTTATCCTTCTTAATCATTATATTATATTATTATTGTTATTATATATAAAATGGGATATGACTTAACTAAGGTTATACACGTAAAAAATAGTTTAACTTTTGATTTGAGATTCCTTTTATTGATAAAATTAAAATATAGTATGGAAAGTAGATGTCAATGTATCCAAATTAAAACTATTGATTTAAAATATGGTAATTTAATTATGGATATGTATCAAGTTTTTTAAACAATAATATGATAATTATTAGATAACACTTTTTTAATAAGTAAATTAAGATTTTTAATTTCAAAGTATTGATTTATCTATAGATATGATAATAATATAATAATGAGAGTTTAATTATATAATGTATTTTGTTTAATAATTAAATAATGTTTTTAATGATAAATAATATCTAAAAAGTAAGATTTATTAATATAAATTAAAAGGGACATGTGCTTAAATACTACACCATGTGTCGATCAAATAATGCTTCCATTCTGTTGTAGTATATTGGTAGATAGATTGTTTTCATTCTCCCACAAATTACAACTTCATAGGTATACATAAGTATTCCTTTATATATGTTTTACTATAATTCTCATCCTTGAATTTATTGGTACATAAGTATACATCTTTTAGTATAGATTATTTTCCATATTAATTGAATCAACTTAATATAAAAAAAATCAAATAAATATATAAATCCGTGTAATATATTTAGAATATTGAATCAAATTAATTGCTAAAATAATTTTAATATAGATGTTATTTTAAAATAAAGAATCTCTTGGTTTATAGATATCTTAAACTTTTACGTAAATATCTTTTGATATCTAGATAGTGACTATTATAATTATAATATATATATATAGAATAGAATTTATTAAAACTATATTTAATCTAATATTGTAATTATAAATGGTATTTTTTAAAATAGAAGATTTTTTAATTTGTAAGGACTAAAAATACACGTGTCGATTTAATATTATGTCATGTGTCGATTAATGGATGCTGCAATTCAACATTTTTGTATTTTTAGTATATTGGTAGATAATATATTCAACATTTTTGTATTTTATTTCCGCCTGATGATGATGATGATGGTGATGATGATGATAAAGGTGTAATAAATAAATAAATAATTATGCATATAATAATGTATTCCAATGGAACAGAACTGCTTTATAGGATGACAAAGGAGAGCGTAACTAGATTCGTGTATGAATTTGCGAGACCAACAGCTTCCTCTTCTCTGTTTGTTATAGATAGAAAAATCAAAGATGTCGTTGATAAACTCCCCTCCCATGTCATCCATTTGTTTCAAGGTTAATTCTCCTTATTATTTATTATTATTATTATATTACAAGCTTAACTTCTTTCTTTGTTAATTACGGAGTATTAATGACTATTAGAATATTAATATTTAATGTTATGTTGTTTTTGTATATATAATCTATATCTTAGATATGTTGATTGATATGATTGAGGAGACATATGTCGGAGGATCCTACAGCGTGAGCTTTGATTCTTATTCTAGATCTTTTGTGTTTAACTCCGACGTGTCTCATATTGGAAAGGAATACCTCAAGCTCTTTGTTGTTAAAGATTATCTTATGGTAACTGGCATAGACAAAGATGCCCCTCCTGCTCCTCCTCGGTTGTTTGTTTTAAGGGCAATCATTCACAACATATTAAAAATGCCATCCTGTCTGTACTCTCGTGACGAGGTAACTGCTTCCATCTTAGAAGACCAAGAACAAGGCAGCCGCCAACTCAAGATCGTTGTTCCTAAAACAGAGGTGTTGGTCGACAATCCAAGGGTTTTCCAACTGAATCTCGACACCAAAGGCGCTCACCAGGGTTAAGCTTTTGCATATTATCCATCTTTTTCTTACTACTATTATCGAGGAGATGTAGCTTTTTATGACTCTTGTTTGTATTGTATCTATATCTATTTGGAATTCTATGGGCTCTGATCATGATACGATCATCTTAGTAAGTTAGCATTTTAGAATCCAGTTTATCTTTGTCTTTTGCATGACTTTCGGTGTCTCCTATCCCAATTTTTTAAATTCTCTATGTTTTGCTGTGTGATATACCGTTGTGGCCGTCCGCTAGAAAACCATTACCATTCGGAAGGAGGACACAAAACTGCCTCCTCTTGGCACATTCCTCTTTCTAAACTGTGTTCTAGCATTATACACCCCATTAGGTCCAAAACAACCATAATTTAAGACTTTCCAGTTTACGACTACTCTGCTACTTTTTATTGACCTTTATATCCACACACTGCTGTGAAACAGAACGCCACACGTAATCACATCAGTTTCCCCCTTTGATTTCCAACAAAAAAGGAAACATTAACTACTAAACAAAGGAAATGCCAAACCACTTTTGAGTATGATAAATTTACACTCCACCAACAACAATGTTACGACACACGCCCATGTTGTGCATGTCGATCATGAGCTCGGTGCTTAAACAGTGAGGTATCAGCACCACATAACCTTAGCTCTTGTGACTTTCAAGGTCCAAATTCGCTACTAGTAATATCTATTAACTTGCAGATCAGCAGTTAACTCGCACACTGCTAGGAAAGAGAATGCCTAAAAGAACCACATCAGTTTTCCAATTTGATGTCCAGTAAGCAAGGAAATACCTTAGCAATTTTGAACATGATAAAGATTAAAAAAAAAAAGAAGCTAAAGTCCATTTTAGTACCCAAACTATATTTCTAGTGCTTTAAACTTTTAAAGGCGCGAAATATATATTACCCTGAACTTGTAAAGTCGGTTAAAATAAAGGCTTGACTCAGTAGTTATCTCCGTTAACTACTTAACAGAGAAAAGACTGTCAAAACAAAATTAATAAACACTTACAATGTTGTTGATCTTAAATGATTCAAATTTGCGTAAAACTAATAAAAGCTAATAATATAAATACAACTAGACTAAAAAAAACAAAAGATATTACATTATTACCATTACCACAAAACCAAATAAGTTTGACACCGACTACAAACACATGAAATAAACATCTAAATGATGATGACCCAACCTCTAAGAATGCCTCAATGCGTGTAATTACACAAAATCAAATGCATTGTCCAGCTACTACTAAAGTTTTTGTCTTGCATCAGATCACCATTAGGTTTTGGACATTTTATTTGATTTTGTGTAATCACATGCATGAAAGATTCTTACAAGTTTGGTGATCATTATTTGGGTGTTTATTTCATGTGTTTGTAGAGATTGTAAAATGTATTTGGTTTTGTGGTAATGGTACGTAGATTTTCAATTTTAAGATTCGTTTTGGAATCATTTGTTTAAGACTTAAGCTCATTCGTTTTAAATTAATAATAACCCCCCACCAACACTGCTTTCTTCTTCTTCTTTTCTTTACTTTTCTTTCATACCCATCTTTTCTTCATGCTTCCACCCATCATTAACAAAAACATAAACATGTAACCAAAAATTATATCTAATAATTTCATTGGCATCATAATCTTTATTCACCCAATATAAATTATAAAATCAACAAATCCATCAACAAATCCAAAAATTATATCTAATAATTTCATTGGCATCATAATCTTTATTCACCGAAACGTTCCCTTGTTGTTCCCGAAACGGGTACGACTTACCAACTGGCGTTTCGGTGCATCATAGAAGTAACTCATCTATGGATCTGCATAGTGCCGCATTTCCAGATTTCATATACAAAAAATCCCAAAATATTCACAACCATCTTTAAATCACATAATTATCTCAAAAAAAGTATCATACATATACAAAAATAAATAAAAATTCATACCTAATTCAAGAAATCGCAACACACCATTAAATCGGAAATGGTGGTGGTTGGATGGTCTCGATGTGGTGGTTCGATGGTCTCGATGGTGGCGGTGGTTCGATGGTGTTTTTAGTCGATTGCGGTGGCTGCGCTGAAGGAGTCTGTTTGCCGGTGGTCGCCACCGGAGAGAATGCCGAGGCGGTGGTGCCGAGGATTAAAGGGATTATATACATACTATAATAATCAGATGATAATGATGGAGATTTTGCAAGATATTTGGAAATTTATTTATATAAATATGTGAATGTAACGATGATGATTGCCTATCAAAAGATTTTTAGTAAAGAGTAGAGATTTTTTTGAGAGGGGGAAATCTGGATCTTCATAGAGTTAAAGAGAAAAGTGGTTGTGAAGTGAAAAGGGGATTATGCTTTATTGCATGTAAAAGACAATTATACCCTCATGTGCAATGCATATGAGGGACTTAACTGAGCAAATGTAACGGACGTTAGTGTCAGGGACTGCTGGCAATGAAAACCCCGAGAATACTTAGCAATGAAAAAAAGGGCTTAAAATGCGAATATTGCCAACCACAGGGAACCATTTGTGACATTTTCTCTACATTTTAAGTTAGACGATAACATTTATCTAAATAGTCTTGTTATTTTACGTCATATCAAACTACCTATTATCGTATCCATAATATCTACTTTAGGTATGAATATAATTTGAAAACCCGCGACGAAGCACACGTTTTTCCTACTCGTATCTATATATATTTAACAAGATCCAAATAATATGTTAGTTGGAACCGATTAAATGTCGGCCAACCTTTCTTTATGGTAGTAGACTCGTCCTCGTCAAGTCAGTTTTTGGTAGTCTCAGTATCTACTACTTTTCATCATTTTACCTCAAAAAAGATAATATATACACTCGAAAACATCCGCGGAAATTTTTTTGAAGTGGAAACTCGGATGAAAACAAAATCTCTTGGATTTGCCTGGAACAAAGTTTGCTCCCCAAAAAAGAATTGGGGGACTTGGTATTGGATTTTTCTTATCTTCAAATTGATCTTGCCATGTTATCTCAATGGTGGTGGCGTTTTAAACTTGAACCCACCTCACTTTGGTGCAAATTAATCAAATCAATACAGGGTGGTCTTGAACCTAATTTGAAAACCATCTCATCCGCTTGGGGGGAAATGGTAAGGATTAATTAAAAACTCCTAGGTCAAGACTATATATATGCACTTGAAATCATGAAATTAATCTTGTCAACCGAATTCAAATTACTAATGGACACACATCCTCTTATGTTTGGGCTTGGAACCTCATCGCTCTCAAAGTTCACTACTTTCAAACCTCAGTGCCTCCAATAACCTTTTAGTCGCCGATCTCTCATTCCTCATTTCCTCTTCTCATTGATTTTTCCCACTTTTCAAAGGGGAATTAGAAGATGGTAGTAGCATCTTCTCCTTTAATTAAATACAACAGATAGAAATATCTAAATAAAGTTGATTCTAAGTAATTAACACGTTTTAAAAGATTTCACCATAAGATCCAAATAGTCTACGTTATTCACACGATACATTAAAACAATCCATAACATACTTAAAAACCCTCAATCAGAATCCTAAAAAACTTGTCTTCTTCTGTATCATCATGGCACCTCAAGAATTGGATTGAAAGCTTTTTATTTTTGAGTGTTGCCGAAACATTCTTTGCTTGAAAAGAGAATTTCGGCAACTCAGCAATAACCGGTCCTTGGCCTAGCTTCCCGATCATTATCAAGTAATTCGAGCACACAAATATTTTGAACCTCTCCCCATCCGGACAACACGGCTCAAATGATACAAACATGAAATCTTCATTTGTATAATATTCAAACGAATCATCAAATTTCTGCTCCTTTTGCCAAATTCTTCTTCTTGTCTCAAACTTTTGATTTCATCAATAAAGAAGTCTTTATATGTTGCTGTTAACAAAAAAATATGTGAGAAACTTAAAACATAAAATAAATAAATTTATTAGTTAATTAAAAAATAATAAATTACTCGTTATTTTTGTTGGGGAACACACAAAATTAGCTATTGCACAAAATCGGTTTAAATTTTCACAAAATTAGCTATTGCACAAAATTAGCTAGTGAAAGTTTCAACCGATTTTGTGCAATGGCTAATTTTGTGTGTTCCCCAGCCAAAACAACGGGTAATTTATTATTATTTAATTAACTAATAAATTTATTCATTTTCTGTTTTAAGCTTCTTACATATTTTTTTTTTCTTAACAACAACATATAAAGACTTCTTTATTGATGAAATCGAAAGTTTGAGACAAGAAGAAGAATTTGGCAAAAGGAGCAGAAATTTGATGATTCGTTTGAATA
>JAOXNX010000033.1:19457386-19468348 GCA_028566075.1 Solidago caesia
AATTGTCGTGCCTTCGGGCGGATTAGTAGGGGGTTTTCCCCCCATCGGGTATTTGAAATAGACATTTCCGCTTCGAGAGAACTCTCTAGCGCGGACCCGGTTTAGACAACGTATGCTAGACCTCCCGCTGTCAAACCGCGACACGAAACACTGATAAAGAAATTCACCTTAAAAAAAAGAAGATATAGTTAGGAGTTGTCAACGGCTTATAGTATATCGATATTGTTTAAGTATGGAATAAAATTGTTTGTAAATTATTATTTTATTAAATAAGATAAACATAGGCTCGTGGTTATATTTATAAGGTGTATAAAAACCAATCCATCATAGATGGAAATCTGGAATGATATCAGTTGTCAATGCAGTCTGGGTGCACATGTGAAGTCTAGTGACGTGGGTTCGATCTTTGGGTTGCCAGCATTGTGGGTATTAAGTGAATACATTTTACCGGCACCATACCTCCTACTGAGTGGGCTGATGGGTACCAATGCGTATTGTGGGTATTAAATGAATATATTTTACCGGCATCATACCTCTTACTGAGTTGGGTGATGGGTACCAATACCGAGGACAAAGTTCATTCTTTAACCCTTTCTTGATAACATACATAAAAGATATTTATATTAAACATAACCGTATTTACAAAATATAAATCAAACTATAACTTCTTAATAAGCTTTAAAACATATTTTGATGGTTTTTTTTTTTATTTTACCTTTTTAAAAGGAAGAAAAAGTTATTCATTTGGTTATTTTTTTTTATATAAATTCAAACGTGACCAAGTATGCAATATCATGTAATTTCGATATATTCACTCCAAAATAAATAAAACAGTTTTTCTATATATGATGTGTGATACTTTGTGCAGTGGATGTTGTACATTTAGAAGGTCAAATGGTCAAAGTTGTTATGGCGGGAAAAGTGGGGGATTAGTTAACTGAAACCAAAGCTTTTAGAGGGAAGAGATATCTGGCTTTGGCTTTGGCTTTGGCTTTGGCTTTGGGCTTTCCCCCATTGATCATGCCGCTAGAACCGCTCATCGTTTGAAATATTATTTTTATTTCCTAAACTACCCTTTATCCATCCATCACTTTCTCATTCTTTTTATAATATTTTGTATATATATATATATATTTTTTAATATTATTTGTAGTTAATTTTATCTTACCTGATGTGGACATTGATGCAAACAAGTGGATATGTCACTTTGAATATAGAATTATAAGTTTGTTTATTTATTTATAGACTTTCAAGTTATTATTTTAAATTGTGCATATTAATAAATAATCAATCAAATCAAACATGATAATGAAGGATATGTCACTAATGATTATTTTGTCAATGTCAATTTCTTTAGCCAAATTAATACTTTGATTGGTGTTCACGGGCTTTTTTGTTTTAACCAAAGAGGTGACCGTTTTTTTTACTGTTGGCATGGTTTTGTTACGGTTTTGTCACTTAAATCTTTTCAGTTTAATGATCAGAGGAAAAAAAAAGTGGGTTGTGTCCTGTTTGATCCAACCGTTGCATTCTATAAAAAGAAAATTCATTTGTTCCTGAATGTTGCATACTTTTTTATATATAAAAAATATATTTTACGGTCTCAAACTAGTCATATTTTTTAAACTTTTTACCACTAAAATACACATTCATATACTTATTTTATTCACACTTTCATTACTACAATAACAATATTTTCACTATATTTTTACAAATCTTTATACAAATTTTACCATCATGTCTAAAAGAAACAATTAATCTCATCTATCACAAGCTCATGATATATTCCAAAATTTACTCAATACTCTGATGCTGTCACCAACTAATTCTTCATCCGCTCCTTAAATGAGCAACCCGTCGCCAAGCAATATAGCTTCTCAAGGCGGTTTTTGCCCTTTTCCAGTCAATCCATTTTTACAACTATTTATCAAAGTGATTATTCCTCTATCGCGCTACAATTCTATTATCAATAAATTTTTTTTGCCTAATATCACCTACACTCACACTTACAATTCCAAGCTCAATACCAAAGTATCAAAGTTTTAAAGAATACAAGTATTTACATAATAATAAATAAAATAGATATTAAAATTTTAAAGCTTGTTCAATGATTTATGTCTTTTTTCTTCTTTTGTCTAATATATATAATCATAGAGTTTCATCTAAAAGAAAACTATTATGAAACGGCTGGAACTGCCTACTGGAAAAACCTAGAACGCTACATTGAGTCACAAATGGTTTGTCATTTCAGAGTAATCTTGAACTAAGAAAAAACCTTTTTGGAAGAATGTATAAGTTTTTTCTATTCATCTGTTCTTTCTATCAAATGTAAAACTATAAAAAAAAACCTATAATATATATTTTTTTAAGAAAATAATAATTAAGAATTCGACTAATGCTAATTGGTTTTTGAAAATTACATCATATGATATCTATATGTATACGGCCTTATAAAGAATTTAGTGTCTTAAAATTTGAAATTTAAGAACACATAACTATGGTCATTAATATGTTATAAAATCAATATTAATTAACCTGTCAACATTAAAAATATAATATTTTTTCGATAGTTAAGTTTAAAGTTAAAGACTTCTTTTACATCACTACTGATCACCGGAGATCAGCAAAGTCAGATGTCGTCACTTTTAGCTGTTTTCACGTTGAAACTGTATAACTTTGCATGGGTATACTTCTAATACATATAAAAAAACTAAAATTAGTTTTTTTAAAATAACCAAAAAGGGCAAAAGGGTAAATACATAGGATGCACGTCTCCAATCTAAGCTGTAGTGGGGGTGTATCGCAAAAACAAAATTGTGGGGGCATTTCAAAACATCACCCACCACAATACACACTCACTCTCACTCACTGTGTGTATGTGGTTTTTTTTTTACTAAAAAGAAGAGAAGATATGATGAAATAAAGTGTCCCACTTGTTTTATTTTTTTTTGTAAGTGTGTGTTTATTTTTTCACATACTCATTCAAAATCAAATAAAACACACATACAAACACACTGGCAACAGAGCACAACATTTTTGTCTCTTTGTTTTTCAATTTTGTTTTTTTTATGTTGTCCTTTTTTTCTTTTTGTTGCAGATAATTACAAGAAGAATTTGTACACACAAACACACACAAAATGGTAACTATGGTGTTCTTGTGTAGCTGATTTTGGAAGCCCGCCACTCTGTTTTCATTTTACTTTGGTAAGTTTTTAAAGTTTTTATCTTTTTTTTTTATTATTGTTTATTATTCTTTATTTCATGAGTTTAAGATATGGGTTTTGTTCAAAATTACAACAAATTGTGATTTTTTTTTGGTTATTTTTGTGTTTAAAAAAAATGAATCACCATGGAACAAGGGTTTCATGGACTCAAATATATTTGTTTTATTTGGTCTTTTTTTTTTTTGTGATAAATAAAAGAAACCATGTTTATATATTTTGTTTTTGTAAAAACTTCATAAACTTATGTTTAATCCATGTGTAACTAATCTCGGGTTTATTTTGTTTTTAATGGAACGTATTTTATTTTGCGTAGTTTGATTCATGTATATATTCTAATTTAGGGATTCTTTTGTGTGTGTGTGTGTGTATTATTTTAAATTTATTTTCTTGAGATGATTATATTGTTACTTAGCCATAGATTAAATGAATTGAATTACATTTTTGAACAATTTGTCATTTTGGCTTTTTATGGGCAGGTGTCAAAATGGAAGCTTTTGAGGCTGCAAAAGTTGTATACAATAGAATACTAGAAACAGAATCAGAAACTATCACCCGAAAAATAATCGGTTACATATACTTACTAGACCATGCTGACCGCGAAATGATTCGCCTTGCTTTTGGTCCGGATAATTTAATCCAAACCCTCATACAAAAAGCCAAAATAGAACTGAACTTAGGCCCGAAACCCGTTCCTTCGCCTCCTATATCACCATCACTTCAACCTGGCCCGATGTTTCATTCACATAGACCATTTTCAACCCCGTCAGCTTTGCAGATCCCACATCCAATGCCACTAAACTATCATGATCATTTCATAGGTTTAGGTGATCAGTTAGACCCGTTTAGTCGAGATATGACAAGTTTTCCTGAGAATGGTTATTCCCCTGATGGAAGTTTTAGTTTTAGAGGAAGAAGGGGCGGAAACTCGACAAAGATATGTCATTATTTCAGTAGAGGGCATTGTAAACATGGGAGTTATTGTAAATTCCTTCATGCGCAATCTATGTCTGACTTTAACTTGACTGAGTTTATTGAAGATCAAGCTGCATTCTCACCTGGTTCACTTGAAAAACTTGAGTTTGAAATCACTGAAATCTTGAAATCAAGAAGGGGTAATCCAATCTCGATTGCTTCATTGCCTATGATTTATTATGAACTATATGGAAGGACCCTTCAAGCTGAAGGTTACCTAACTGAAAGTCAAACACATGGTAAAGCTGGTTATAGTTTGTCTAGACTTCTGGCTCGATTGAGAAACAGTATTCGGCTCATAAACAGGTTTCCTTGGATCTTTATTTATCCTTTTGTTTTATTTTGTGGGATTTTATCATGGCTTTGAGTAAAATTTTGATTGAGTTAAGTTGCAGACCTCATGGGCAACATGAAGTAGTTTTGGTTGAGGATGCATCAAGGTACATGGAAAACCGCTATGAGCGCAATAGTACGAGTCCTGGCCCTATCGTTAGTGGTTCAAAGCAGATTTATTTGACATTTCCAGCCGAAAGCACATTTAGCGAAGATGACGTTGCCGACTACTTCGGGTAAAACTCGTACATGGAAAACCGCTATGAGCGCAATAGTACGAGGTAGCAAAATGGGCTGGTTGGATAAGGGTGAAAACAAGACTGTCCTAGTTGGATTGACCTGAAACCCCTTAGTGAAAAAAATGATTTACGAGGTTTTAAACATTATAATTACACTTTGGGTAATTTTGACCCGATTCCCTTTGATATAGTTCTAACCTGTTAGAGATGAAGCATAACCTGAATCCGCTCATTCATAAGTAACTAGTTTAAATTTTCAAGCTCTACTTGTACCTATAATTAATATTTGGATGGAATAATTGATAAACGGATAACTGAACTTTCACGATTTATTAAACATCTTTGAATTAAGAACCATAAATCAATATTCGAGTGGGATATTACAAATCTAAGAGCCTTTTAATTGATGACGTGTTTGTTAAGACGCGAACAATGCCATTTTATCGATTTATAGGTTACATTCTTCATGAGTTGATGGTGAGACATAAACAATGTAATTGAGGTATTTATTTTACATTTTCAGATCATAACTTTTTGTCTGTTGTGTTTTCTAGTACCTTTGGTCCAGTTCAAGATGTGAGAATTCCATGCCAACAAAAACGGATGTTCGGATTTGTAACTTTTCACAATTATGAAACGGTGCAAATGGTTTTATCAAAAGGGAACCCGCATTATGTTTGTGGTGCTCGTGTTCTTGTAAAACCTTATAGAGAAAAGTGTAAACTATTTGACAGGTAATTCGTTATTCCTTTTAGTCTCTTAGTTTTCCTACTTTGCTTTCAAATATAGAGATGATAAATTGATAACTCATTTTTGCATTTGATTGTCATTCAGAAAGTACTTTGAGAAACTCGAGGGTCCAGTGTATGACCATTCTCAGCATATGGACATGGATCAGGATTTTCAAGCTAGTAAGACCTTGCTTACTTCACAATCACATCAACTACATAATTCGATTTGAACACATATTGACTCTTCAAAGTTATGAACAGGGTTAGAGCCTTCTAGAATGTTTGGTAGGCAACTAGTAGATGAGCATGAGTTAGCAATACAACTAGAGATGATGCGCCTTTCACAACTACAATTGACACGAGGACCTTCCTACCTTGAAAATACTTTTGATGATCAGAAAGTGTCTGAAGGTAAGGTTTTAAACATATCGATTTCTTTGATTAGTTTTTATATGTGTGTGTATTCTAATTTCTTGTCTTACATCCTTTAGATCAAGCCGATAACTCCAAGTTTCAATCTCCAAAACATGTCACACATCTTTTAGATCATACGGACATCAACTATGCCGGCCAAGACAAGTACAGCCCCTTGTAGCATTATCTAACCATCACTAGTCACTGCCGAAAGATCAGTCAGTAGTCACCCAAATAGTCCAGGGCTATTTTGGTTCATGCTACTGCTGAAGCTTTATGCAATGGCTGCTAACTGATGTCTTGTTTTAGTGAATTTTGTGAAGTAACTTGTACTGTTTTTCATGTGTAGCGAAAGCAATGAAGGTTTGGATCTTCCCGATAGCCCGTTTGCAAGCAAATGTAGTTGAACTACCAATAAAAGAAAGTGTTTAGAGTGAAGTGGCAAGTAAATAATAGCAAATGGAAGAAGGAAAAAAAGGTGAAGAATGAGTTTAAAGGAGGTTTTTTTTATATATATAGTTTGGGTTTCGGTAAGCAATGCGACAAGTATAGTTTTAGTTGATAATATGATGGAGATCAATAGATGAGAGATTCAAATGTGTTTTCTGATGCTAACTTCTATTCAATGGTAGATAAAAGACTTCAAACTAAGAAAACCATAATATTGGTGGTTTCAATTCCTTCTTATGAGAAATTATATTTTAGGTTACTTGAATACTATGTTGTTTTGTTTTGTTCTGTTTCTATATGTGTTAAAGAGTAACTAGAAATGTACTCAGGCAATACGTGGAGTTATATAGTTGCAACGAGAAACAAAACTAAAGGTGACGACGTCCGGTTCCGCCGACTGCCGATAACCGGTGGTGATGTACTTAAAATTTGACTATCGAAAAAAGTATTATAATTTTAATGTTGATAAATTAATTAATATTGATTTTATTGCATATTAATGACTTGTCATATTTTGATGTTTTTAAATTTATAAATTTTAAGTCACTATAAGAGAAAGAGTGATGTGTCACTTAATAAATCTATACTAGTATAATATATTTTTATTTATTTTTGTATTGAAAACGGTCAAGAAACTAAATATTCTAACTACAACGGGGTTTGAACCATCTAATTTTATTATTGCAAACTACAACTTATATTGTTGGGATAGAAACCCGTTGGTATGATGGTAAATTATTAGATTGGAATCTTGAACATTAAGGAAATAGGAAGGGTATAAATGAGTTAAGCTATTCATGAACTATTCGAGTTTGATTCGTTAAAAGCTCGAAAATACTTGTAAGCTATTCAAGTTCGAATTGATTTGGTATCTAGCACGTTTTGTTATATTTATAATATTTAATAGGAAGGGTATAAATGAGTTAAGCTATTCATGAACTATTCGAGTTTGATTCATTAAAAGCTCGAAAATACTTGTAAGCTATTCAAGTTCGAATTGATTTGGTATCTAGCAGGATGCTAGATACCGTTTTGTTATATTTATAATATTTTGCCGTTTAAAAAAAAAAGTTTGAATCGTTAAAAGCTTAAAGCTATGAAGCCGAGTTCGTGTTTGAGTTCAAGCTTGAGCAATATACTCGTAAGCATAGACGAATTTAAAGTGTCATGATAGGTGGTAAAGTTAGTAATTTGTTACACTAATGAAAAGATAAGATGGAATAGCTATATTTTTATGGTTGGAAATATAAACGAATGTCATTGGTGCATGGGAAATTAGAGAAATGAGGTTTGACTGTCTTGGTTAACGCATGTCGTATATATGCTTAAATATGATAGCGTACTCGTTAATACAAAAAGAATAATTTTTTTCTTCTCATCGGCATATGTCGAATAGAGTACACCCCTACCATCCAAAGATGAATAGAGCCCGCCTCCCACCATTCAAAGATGAAAGCCCACTCAAACCGGTAGTAGGTTGTCTTAACCGAGCTCCGCTACATCCAACGCTGAATAGACGTCCAAAGAAAACCCCACATGCCTCCCTTCGAATGGGGTTAACAAGGATTGAACCCTCATTTTTTGAGTAAAACATGGATGTTTTACCAATTGATCTCTCGATCATTAACAAGAAAGATAGTAATTTTATCATATATTTTAAGTTGATGAATCCATGAAAAAAATTCTTAGTTTTTACCTTTTACTCGCTATATTCACAAGAAAGATAGTAATTTTATCATATATTTGATGTATACGCCACAACTACAACTACGTATTAATATTTAAAATAATAATAAAAAAGATCTCTTAATTCCATCTTAGTTAAGGAATAACCCTCAGATAAATTTCAACAATGATGATCTAGACATTGAATTTTTTTAATGATGTCATCATCGACCAAACTTATGGTCAATGACATGAACTTTGAGTAACTTTATATAGCACTTTACCTTTTAATACACATTAAATTGAATTGATAATATTTTGTTTTACTGAGATTTTTATAGAAACTCTATTTGTAAATTTGTTATCAATTTCAAATCACAAAACCTTTGGAAAAAAATTATGTCATAACATTCCACATAAGTTTCACATTTATATTTTCACAAATCTGCATTAGTTTTCATTAGTTTATGCAATTATTTATCTTCTTCAAATTTTATTTCTTAGATACTATGAATCCCTTTACGAATGTCCTACTAATCACAAACTACATTGTTGATTTTAAAAGTGGGTATTGTTTTAAGAAATGATATCTTAACCTTCATGCTCTAACTGTCATTGTTAGAAATTATAATATAAAAGTGTTGTTTTTGTTATCATTTGTAAATAACTAAATATTCTAGAGATGGAGGGGTACTTTTAGAAATAGAAATGTCAGTATATATACCCTCATCCATCTCTCCTGATGTAACCTTTTCACCAGTATAATCTTAATACCAATCATCATATCTGACATTCTCTCTGCACATATTTCATACACTAGTACAATACATCAAATCTATACTTTACAATATTAATTAAAGGTAAATTTTCTATTTATAAATATTTTGTCAATCAATATGTTTAGATGGTTACTATTATTCTGTTTTGAGGTAAAAAAAATCAAAGGTAACATCTAAATCATTTTGAATACAATTGATCTTTGACTGGTGAATGTGTGTGGCTTATATCTCCACCGGCATCATGTCAAACCATACTCAATAAAGTAACTTTGTAATAAAACTTATAAGAATATAATACAATTTTGAAATAAGACCACATGGATGTATGACACATTCAATAATGCTGCCTCTCTATAAGAGTTGATCAAATGGTTGAAAGTGTTGCCGTTCAAAAAAAAAAAAATGGTTGAAAGTGTTGACACATGTATTCTAAACATTTTAGTTATTTAGTCCGGACAATAGCCAGGATTATAAGCTAGTATGCTTATATAATATATTTTAAATTATACTATATGTAAAGGAAAATAACTAGAAGGTTCAAAGCCCCGCGTTGCGGGGCCGAAATAATCGTCGTTACTTGTTGTTGCAGTTATTCTTCTTTTTTTTTTATTGACATAATCAAAATTACAATATCTTAGATGTTTTTACTCGTAACAATCACAAATAGACACAATGTTAAAAAAAAAAAAACTCAACAACCAAATAAAAGCAAATATATATTTATTTAAGAGCAATACCCCTAATATGTTCAAAAGTTGTTAAAGTTTGGTGTCCAAAAGTAAGAAACGAAAGCTTTAGTGTCAAAATGAAAGGGATGTTCATGCCGCGTTATGCCATGAATATTTTGTTTTCTTTTTAAGACAAGAGCAAGGGAATATAAAAACCAAATGTTTAAAAAAATACAAAGGAATATATAGTAAATCAAAAAAAATTAAAAAAGAGAAAAAAAAAAGATAAAAAACAAAATATATAGCATTTGAATAAAATATATAGCATTTGAAAAAGTTTTAAAAGAACAAAATGTTAAATGTAGAAAATGTTTAAAAAAACCAAATGTTAAAAAAGAAAAACACAAAATATATAAGCCGAGGGGCTAGAAAAAATAAAAAAAGAAACAGAAGGTTCAAAAAAGAAAAAAGGAAAAAGGGAGGGGGCAAAGTGCAAATTTTACATAATATACCTTAAAACCCTCCAAAAATAAAAGGCAAAAAATAGGTGAGAGGGGGGCTTGAACCAGGTACCTGGTCTCCCACACTCCAAGACTTCAACCACTCCACCAAACCTCCTTTTTGTTTTATAATTGATAAGTTTAATATATATATTAAAAAGGCAGAAGAGGACAAAACAACCACTGTTCATAACTTATTATATTAATATAGTATATAATTTATATAGGGATAATTTGTTTTAAATAATTTTTTTTATCATTTCAATTAAAACAATAACTTTCAATTGTATTTTATGGGTATTAAAAGTTAGTTCCAATTATACTTTTAGGGTAACTTTGTATTCAAATAAGAAAATGATCCGCACACTACCTTTTTTTAGCAGTATACCATAAAACGTGTTCCACATTATTATACAGTATAACATCTTAAAACACATTTGATGGTGTAATGTTAGAAAAGATAATGAATGGATTATCACTTATTCAAATAGTGATGTGGTGATCATATTATGTAGTAAAATAAAATATATAAACTTTAGCCGAAAAAATTAGGATAAAATAAATTAACTTTGACCATTTGAGTTACGTTTTTATATTCCATATGTTTCATCAATATATAGTCACTTCAGCATTATATTGAAATATAAACTTTAACTATAATCACTTGAAAAAATGTTGCCCAAAAAGTATAATTAAAATTCGAAATTGACTTAATCATTTTCAAAATCAACTTTGATTGAGTTGAGCTCAAGTCACTCGAGTATAGGAATTTAGAATTTAGAATCAAGCTCAAATATCATAATATATACTCGGTAGGTAAAGCTCGAGCCTTATTAAGGTTGTATAGGCATACATAATTATGGTAGAATTAATCTAGTCAGGCTCAAAATAGTCAAGCTGTAACATCCCCTTTTTCAAAAGTAATATATTTTAAAGTTTAAAATGATATTTATGACGTAGTAATGTTATTATATTTTATGAAGTCTA
>JAOXNX010000033.1:19478095-19489728 GCA_028566075.1 Solidago caesia
TTCTCTCACGACCCACACCACACACACTAAACTATCCCACTTGATAATATTTAGAGATGAAACTTGATTCTTGGATGGATGAATGGAGGGTATGATTTTGTGAAAGATTTGAAGAAGGATTGAAATGATTTAGATGATAGGTGGATGAAGTGTTGAAGAAGAATTAACCAAACAAGTATGGGAGGGCACTCTTGTGCATGTGCCGGCCTATACTCAAATAGGTGGGTATTATACCCGCTATCCATTAAAGTTCCAACTAATAGTTCTTCCTTTCTCAAAATAAAATACTAGGAAATTAAATTAAAGGTAAAACTACAAAAGTAGGTTATTTTATTACTTTTAAAATCTTGGGGTGTTACACATACGCTTTCGTACGAGCGTCGTCCTTCGAAAAGTATGACGAACCGCAGCCACCTCCTCTTGCGCGACTTGCATCGCTAGATTAACAGTCAGTGAAGCAACGGTCTCGACCGCCTCATCGTACTCGTCTGAGCCGGAACTGGTAGAATCATCGTTAGTAGTAGGAGGAGATGATGATGATGAAGACATTTTTATATTTGTTAAAGGAAGATGGAGTTTTTTTAGAGAGAAAATGGTGAGATTTTGATGATAAATGAGATAAAATGGTTTATTTATATAGGGAATAAATAAGCAAAAAGGAAAAAATAGCCGTTTAATGGCTAGTTTGGTCGAAATTTGAACACATTTTGGGCAGAAGAAGTATGCCGGACGTCGGTTTTTTTGAGCATTGTCGCCCCTCGGAGCGGTGTAGATGGCGGCAAGGAGGCGGCGGAGGGCGACGTCGGGGCAAAATCCGCCCCACTCCATATAGTCTAATATCTTTGCATTACATTCTAATTTTCTTGTCCTTTTATGAAAAACTGAATAGGGGTCTTTTTCTTTTTTATGAAAAACTAAATAGTCGTCTTTTTTTATTATAAAAAAATAAAAAGGCCATGATGTTTAAGTACAAGTATATGATATTTTTCTTGACCAAAATGGAAAGTAACGTCTTATTTTTATGAAATGTGATTTGCACAAATTGAAACATATGGCATACAACATGAGTAACATCAAGACATCATATGTGAAACAAGACACTAGAGTTCCAATCAAACGAGAACATCCTTAAAGTGAAAACAATGTAAGAGCACTTAAAAACTTCATTTTAATACATTATAATTTATAAATGCATAAAAGTAACATAGTGTAGAACTAATTATTATTATTTTAAGTGTTTAACAACACATTGATCCGTTAAAATCGAAAAAATCACACTTTTTGTTTTTTTGCATCCATCTTAGATGCATATTCATCAAGATGAATGTATAAAATAAAAAATATATGATTTTGTCAGTTTTGACGGATCAACATGTTGTTAAACACCTAAATAATGATAATTAGTTCTACACTATGGACTTATAATGCATCAAAATGAACTTTTTAAGTGTTCTCACGTTATTCTCACTTTAAGTTTATTCTCACTAGAAAGTCACCCCAACACACCCAACATAAAATGAAACACCCCTTCTTTTTCTTTTTTAATCATCGCGCGGTTGTTTCAAATAGAGTCTTATATATTGACTTGTCTAGCAATGAAAATGAACTAGCTAGATCAAAGCTGTAAAATAGTACCCCGAAAGGTTAACATCCATGCTTGGAGAGTTATTAGAGATCGTTTGCCTATGTGACTTAATCTTTGGTTACGGGGTATCACCGATAATTCTGTAGTATGCCCTTCTTGTGGTAATGGCCTCGAGACAATTCATCATATCTTAACTGAGTGTACAGTGGCAAGGAAAGTCTGGTCTTCAATCAAAATATGGTTAGATATTGATCTCCCTATGCAGCTCGAGCCGATCAGTACTCTAGACTTCGGGGCTAATAATTTTGTGTAAAAAACTGTGCAACATATTGTGAACACTGTGATTTATGTTACATGGTGGGAGCTTTGTGAAATGACCAAACTTGAAAGACCAAAATTTTTTTTTTTTTTACCACTGTACCATACGCCGGCTAACCGGCGTATCATACGCCGGCTCGCAAATAGGTGTTTCAGCGTAAAGAACAAGTAGAACCAGCGTAACCCAGGAGCTAAAAGCTTTACGTTAAAAACTCAAAATCCATGCCACCGTAAATTACGCCGGAGGCCGGCGTAATTTACGCCCCTACCTGCACATCATGAGACTTTTTGGCCAAAACTATTTCAAACCATTTTCCGTAATCAAATCGAATGGCCAATATTCTTGACACCATTAGACTCAGATTTTACCATAAAACATCATCTTTCATATAAACCAAACTAACATTTACAAACTCTTGATTCAAACGGGTCATTTACCCAAGTTGCCACTTTTACGCCAAATGGTCAAAATAAAACATTATCAACCAATATCCAAAACTTTTGACCCAAAACACTAATACGACCATAATATGCATAAAATGACCCATTGGACTCAAGAGCCAAGATTACAAAAAGGATTAACTAATCTTCTACTCAAAAATGTCGCTATAGCCAAACGATCTACCTTCCAAGCTTTAATTACTTCAAACTTCGAATCTATCGACTTCACTTTTGAGAACCGCCTATCAAATAACAAACAACTAAAAACATAAGCCAAAGCTTAGTGAATTACTCGCATGCATACATACACACATTGGAGGGCAAAACATGTAAAGCAATGTACAAAGCCTACCATATCGTCATATCGTCTCTTTGTACTTACATTACAAGCTAACAAACATATATGGATCCATAGCTACTTTCCACACTACAAGTGTGGTCTAACTTTGCACACGGGCAACATCGTGTGTCTAACCAAAACATACACCCAACGGTGTAAGCTAACTTCTTGGCCACTACATTGGCCTATACCGAATCGACTACAAGTCTCGGGCTACCCCCTTACTTGTAACCGACCCAATATACATATATAAGCATACGAGAAACTCACCTCCAATGCGATAATACAAGATGACCACACAAAACAAGGATTGCTTTCAACCTAGCAATCAAAAATCATAATTTCACACATAAGGCCATCTTCTAACATAAAAACTCAAACTATCAACTTTGCTAGTTCCCAACTACTATCCAAACAACCTTGTCATTTTTCTTTCAAAATCTTCATTTAAATAAATTCATCATTTCCACTAATATTTCCATTTCCAAATATGGGTGATAACAAAACACCATTCTTTCACCAAACTCAATGACAACACAATACAAATGGAAATGGGGTAAAATCACTAACAACTTTGGTGAACAAAATTACCACCCACTAACATAAAACCCCCAAATCCCACTTACGAACCCTAATTCGAAATTGATAATAAAAAGGGGTAATCTTTACCTTGGATAAGCTAGAAATGGAAAAGAGTGAAAATCCACCAAAACCCTCTTCTTCTTCTTCTCAAATTCGTCCACACACACACACCCCTACTCACACTACACTTTGTTACTTGATAATACTAGAAAATGGAATTTAAATCTTGAATGGATGATGATCTTGCAAGAAATTGGTGAAAGATTGAGATAAGGATTGTGAAGAATGGATGGATGGAGTGTTGGTGTGAAGAAGATGATGAATGAAATGATAAAACAAAGTATGGGGCTCCATACTTCCCCCCATCCGGTTTTTCAAACAAAATAAGTGGGTATTATACCCGCTATCCACTAAAGTTCCAACTAGTAAATATCCCATTCTCAAAATAAAGTACTAGGAACTTTTAATAACGACAAAACTACAAAATAGGTTATTTTATTACCTTTAAAAACTTTGGGGCGTTACACTTAAAGTGGTCTAAAAATAATTTCCAAAAACAGATTACTAGTTTGGAAGGTCATTTGTCAGTGTGGTTACTAATCGGCAGCATGGTTACGGGACATAGTCGTTGCCGACCATATTAGGTCTTTCCCAACCCAAAGTTTTCTCAAAGTTTTCTTATAAGTTTTCTGAGAATATCATTAGTAGAGGTGTTTTCTTAATAATTTTTTCAAGGAAAATGTGTGATGTTTTCTGGTGAGAAAAATGCTAGAAAGAGATAGGAAGGGATTGAGGTGGGGTCATGCATACTTTTCAATAAATAAAAAAAAAAAAATTTTTTGTTTGTTTTACTTAATAATAAAATATTTAAGAAAGATATATGGATGATAATGGTATTTTCTGAAATATAAAATGAGAAAAAAAGATGATGTATCGTTTGTGTCACAATGAAAAAGAAATGAGAAAATGGTTAGAATCCCAAACAACTTTGTCATGTATTCTACAACCTAATTATTTTATGTTTATAAAATACAATGGTTGAGTTTGGTTCTAAATCGATTATCTCTTTTGTTTATTGCCAATCAGGTACTCTTTGGGTCCTAAATATCATTATGGTTGAATCAAGACGTATGCAATTATGCATCTCGACTTTCTTCTTCTTCTTCTTTTTCACAGGTTAAAAGTGATTGTAATGTACCAGTTTATCATGTCATTATTCATTAAGATCTCTTCCAATAATGATACACTTCTCCTTTTTCTTCACTTCCATATCAGCGTCTCATCACCTCCTATTCCTCAAGAGTACCCCAAGAACACCCCTCTACCATCTATACCTTTTTTTCAAATACTTTATTATTTTCAATTATTTAAACACAAAGTTAAATAAAACATTACACACGTTCATCCCTATTTCTTCTTCATCTATATATATATACACACGCACACACATACATAGTTGCAGATAAAAAAAAAAAAATTCGGCCCCACACACCCTTGTCCTCGCACGTCGTCAACACAGCGAAGCCTCACACGACGAGGCCTACGACGCACCGGTGCCATCCATGACGAGCACAACGAGGCCAAGAAATCCCATGACGAGGTGGGTTGGCACGGGTCTAAAGTATGCGATGTAAGTTGAAATTTCTTCCCCAACAATAAGATGAAAATTTAAAAGTCAATAAAAATTGGTAAACTTTAACCTCATGTTAGTTTTAGAAAAAGCAGACAAGGAATATTTGTTCAGACTATCCATAAAAAAAAATTGAGCCTATTAACTAATATTTCCATAGCTATTCCAAGTTAGCCTAGTGCTTATCAATTCGAATCTTGTTAGGTACAACTTTGAGGTGGACATGAAAAGATTCAAAAATAATCACGAGATATCTTTGTTAGACTGTATACATATAAATCAGAAGGACTCACCTTCTCTAAATAATATAAATAAAGAAAAACATCTACTTCTTCAAATAATTTGAATAAAGAAAACCTTATTCGGTTAACCATTCTCTCTTTACATCCCAAAATGTTTTGCCTTACAAAAGGTTAATCTAAATATAAAAGCCCATTTAGAATTAAAAATAGTCTTCTAGAGTTCTAGGTCCCTATATTACCAAAACAACAATAGCCCAATAATAAGCCCATCTAAATAGAAAACTATCTTTCTCAAAATCTACACCCACTGACCCACCCACACACACACTGAAAAATAGTCCTGAAAATAGATACGGGGAGCAGCCATTGAACAAACAAATCAAATCAAATCAGGAAAGATGAACACAGACATAACAGCATCAGCTAAGCCTGAATATCCAGTGATTGATCGCAACCCACCTTTCACTAAAACCGTCGCTAATTTCAACACTCTTGATTACCTCCGTCTCACCACCATCTCCGGCATCTCCGTCACCGTCGGTTATCTTTCCGGTACACTCATTTTTATACATTTTAAAAAAAACCCAACTCAATTTTCAACTTATTGCTAAATTCCACTTCAAACTCATAATAAAGTTTGAATCTTTGTTAAACTCTTGCAAAAACCATCTCTAATTTCACTTCAATTTCAAGACCCACTTCAGTTTTATAATAAAGTTTGACTCTTGATGAAAATCTTGCAGGAATAAAGCCAGGAATCAGAGGTCCGTCAATGGTCACCGGAGGTTTGATCGGAGTTATGGGTGGGTTTATGTATGCTTATCAGAACTCTGCCGGACGTCTTATGGGCTTTTTCCCTAATGATGGTGAAGTTGCTCGTTACAAAAAGTAATTTTATTCACTTTTTTCTAAGCCCTAATTTTTTATATATATATATAAAAATTAGGGTTTTGTTTTTGTTTTGATGGAAAATGAAGCTAAGTTTGTGTTAACTGGATGGTGATCGTGTGAGCTCATTAATAATTAAATTGTTGTTGCTAGTAGTTGATTTCCGTTGTGAAATGTAAAGAACTATTTGCATAATTGTTGCATTGTTGTTTCGGGATTTGGAAATCTTGGATATATGTTTTGCTAATGATTCAATATCGTTGCAATGTGGATGTATTGAATAGTTTATAAAACGGAGAGGGGGTCCATGTTCAGGCTACAAAGAGTGGAGCATTTGGCTTTCCATGGTGGTCGTTTCTAGACTCTTTCCAGGCCATCCCAAAGTGTTTACTCAGGGAGGTCTCGAACCTGGGTCTCTTCTGAGACCTTTGGGCCGCCTTATTACTAGGTCATCTTGGAGACGGCACAGTGAACAGTTGTATATATTTAGTTAATTATAGCAGATAAAATAGGGATATAGTTATGTACATATAGGGAAGGAATTAGATACAATATATGGAATATTAATCTACCACTTGGTTTCATCTAGTGTTAACCTGATTATTTGACTCCTATATAATCAGATAGTCATAAGTAGAAGTAGGTTACCGAAACGTTAGAACTTGTTTATTGTAACTTGATTGCACAGTAATCAGATAATCATTTTCAGATTCTTCCAGTCCCCCCACCAACAACAACAACACACACACACACAATGGATTTTAGTCCACTAGTGTTACCGAAATCAGTCAAAGAATTATGTATAACTGATGAGTTAATATGCATAGTTATGAGTCACTTTCTATATCTTGTCCAGGCAACCGTGTGTTTCCTGTTTGTATAAAGTTTAATAGCGAGTATGATTTTGTAAATCTGATTATCCTAGCGTTGGGTTGTCAGAAAAATCATAATTATGGTCACGTTGAACCACTGAAAAGAGATTATTGTGACCCGAAGTTGCAAATTTGGAATCATCAGTTTAAACACACATACAAACACCTCCATAAGGGTGCATTAACCAAATCATCAGATATACCAATATTCATGGCCGTTATGTTGCTTCTGAAGACTGATTTGATCGTAGTCTTCTTGAATCTTGAGTAATCTTTTGTTAACATTCATGAATCATAATCCATGTTGTTTGTGTGGTTGATATGCTTTGTCTTTAAATCTATAGTAAAAACAAAACAATTCAGCTCGCCAGCATCCATAGAAAAAAATGCAGTCTCTGTTTTACTCTTGATTTGATATTGCCCTGTATTTTTAGCAGGGTTTACTTTGTATTTATGAATCGATCTGCATTGCTCCTCATTATTTTATATGATCACTGTTCATATGCAGCCCATGATCAGTCATTGAAATATTGAATTGAATGAATGCCCCAGCAGATTTTAAAATAATGAACCATCTGTGTATTGTTTTTGCTCTTGATTTGATCTTTTTGTTTATGAATTTGCAGCATTACTCTTTAAAAACATCCTTGAATGTTTTTGCATCACATTGCCATTCTTTTCCATTGATTTGATCTTTCTTTAACTCTTTGTGCTGAGTGGTTATCATCTCAAATTGTAATTCCTCTTGCCATGTGTGGTAGCTGAAAATCTGAAAGTACAGACATTCGTACATGCATTACCTATATCGTTAAGGGCACTCTGAACGACTACACCGGTCAAAACCTCTTACCAGCTTAATTAAATGGTGGATCCAAAAATTGCACATTTTTTTGTTTTATGGTATCATCTCCTACTCAAAGGCTACCCCCAAATTCCTTTTAATGACCTCCTTGTATGGTCGATCAAACAACTGTATGCATAAATAATCAAAACTGAAATGTATCATTCAAATTGGCACCCAGAAATAGCACATCAGTCCACAGAAAAGCTAACCTGGACCAACGCATTTCTCTGCACAACAACTGCCTTGGACCAAACAGCTGTTATGAGTTATGACTACCTCAAACACTTAGAACGCTAAACCACGACTAGTGCATCGACCATCAACTAACCAGGACACGACTTTGAGTATCAAAACTTGAGCAATTTTTCCAGATGAAAAACCCCAAAAGTAAACATGACCACTTCAAAGAGACAAAACCCAAAATTGAGAAAAACAAGTTGCACCAACGTGGACTCCGAGGTGCTCGTCAAACCAGAACCTAATACAGTCCCAGATCAGGATTGCACCTCTCATTCCTCTTGCTATTAACCCCTAAATAACATCCATATCAAAGCCAACTAACCTTGAAGGTCATAAAGTTATTGAACTCAAAACTCGGTAAGTTTTCAGTGATGATATTATACCAAAATATAAAGTACTACAGAAAGAAAGGATGGTTTTCATGATTGGACACTACACAAGTCATTCAAGCGATTAATGTAATTTTCATACGAATGGAAAAGATATTTGCTTCATTTTCCAGGCTAAGATGATAAGTTGTAACAATTGTGGAAAGTGCCAAGGTAGCCCTTATAGAAGATGGCATGGGGAGGGGGAATGTGACCACGGACCTTAGGGATGAGCAAAATTACCGAAAAACCGAAATCGAACCGGTGCACTAAAAAACCGTATTGATGGCATTTGGTATCGGTTTCGGTTCCCATATTATAAAAATTTCGGTTTTGGTATAATATGGTAGGGTACCAGTTCGGTGCGGTACTCCCAAATAAAAAACCGATAATAAAAGGAATATGAACTTCAAGCTGAACCCAAGTAGCATAAGCTATTAAGCTGATTTGTTCTTTTCCAGAGCTTCAAATAATGTCTTTTATATGCTTCTTTCTCAACCACTGCAAATCATGCAAGATAATTAATCATTTTTTTTAATTTTAAAAATAGTTTGTTCCAATAAATGTGTGTGAATATTTGTTTTTCAGAAGGAAAAAAAAAAGAAATACTTCATTTGGTGTATTACCTTTCCAATTACATTGATAACATGTTCAATAAAAATCTATATTGTAATGACGATTGACGACTAAACAAACAGTAGCTACAGCCCATTTGGGCTTCTTCTTAAATGTTCATTGGGCTTATGTCATTTAGTGTTTTCTTAAATATTTTTTTTATTGAATTGCAAATTTCGGGCTCCGAGTCATTGCCTTTTCACATACAAATCTTTAGTACTAAGGAAACCTGGTTATTTCTGAAAAAACTCATGTCTTCAGCCCGGGAAGCATTTTGCTCACACCCGAACTTGAAGCCAAGATCTTAAGATCTCAAGTCCCCCCAAATATCAATCCATGGTTTTCTTGAAGATTTATTAATCTTTATTGCAACAACGGCAGTTTTGAACTTTTGATATGAATAAAAAGATTGGTTAATATTCATAGCAAATGTGTGTTTTAGTTTACAATAGATGGCACTACTTATTTGTAAGATGAAATTCTTTTAACATATTCGGTAATGTAATGGTTAAAATATGGGAAATGATAATCTTACCATTCGAATTGATAAATTTATCACAACATACAAGATTTACAACACATTATATGACGTGATAGTACTTTTTCAACGTGATGACGTTTATGATTGGAGATGGTCTTACGACTTTTTTTTTTTTTTGAAAAGCCAAGCATTGCATTAATAGGAAGACATTTCCTTAAGTCAGGGAAATGGCCCGTAAGTACACTAAGTTAGTTACATAAAGTAAAAATGTGACAATATTACTTCAACAAATCAATCTATCTCCAGACCCAAAAATTGCAATCGGGTTAGATATCTAATTACTCTAGTGAAGACCTTTCTTCTTACATCTATTCGCAATTCAGGAATTAAAAAGTATTCGTATATGGGGGAAAACATCATATTCTCGAATTTTATGCTTTGCTTCTTAGTGTCCCTTGAAACGCTCTCCCAACATCAGGGTTTGGAGTGCAGAACATCGGGTGGTTAGCCAAATAAGAGAGTTGCTTTTGTTGGTTGAGAGAACCTCTACCAACCCCTAAGCCAACAAGATTTCACCAAAGGCAACTACACAATAAAATAGTCGAGTGATTTCGGTTCTAAGTCCACATAAGGTACACATCGTGGAGTTCAACCAAGATACCCTATGAGGCCAGATTAGTAAGGGTTGGGAGTCCGTAATGGATGACATACCAATATAGTTTGAGAAAATAACCTCAATACCCAAAAAATAACAAAAATATATCATTTTAACCAAATTTTTTCGGGTTTACACAAAATACCCATAAAAATCGCAATGGAAAAGCTAAAATCGCAATGGAAAAGCAAAATCGCAATGGAAAAGGTAAAATCGCAATGGAAAAGCAAAATCGCAATGAGAAAGCTAAAATCACAATTTTTTTATTTTTTTATTTTTTTTTATTTTAGCTTTCTCATTGCGATTTTAGCTTTCCATTGCGATTTTAGCTTTCTCATTGCGATTTTACTTTTCTCATTGCAATTTTACTTTTCTCATTGCGATTTTATCCAAACAATTATGATGTTAAAAATTATGTTGTTAAAAAGGATAGAAATGAAGATAATGTTTGGTTCTTTTTTGTACCTTTACGTACTTGCATGTCATAAAATCTCGTAAGAAATCTTATCATTGTCTGGATAAAATCGCAATGAGAAAAGTAAAATCGCAATGAGAAAGCTAAAATCGCAATGGAAAAGGTAAAATCGCAATGAGAAAGCTAAAATTAAAAAAAAAAAAAAAATTTAAAATTTGCGATTTTAGCTTTCTCATTGCGATTTTACCTTTTCCATTGCGATTTTACCTTTTCCATTGCGATTTTAGCTTTTCCATTGCGATTTTACCTTTTCCATTGTGATTTTTGCTTTTCCATTGCGATTTTAGCTTTTCTATTGCGATTTTGTGAATCTCATTGCGATTTTCGGTAATTATTGCGATTTTTATGGGTATTTTGTGTAAACCCAAAAAATTTTGGTTAAAATGATATATTTTTGTTATTTTTTAGGTATTGACGTTATTTTCTCTTTTTATAATCATGTTATTTGAACCCGTTAAGACACAAGTGTGTAGTAGTGTAGTCTGTGTTTCCATAAAACTGATAATGGGTTTCATTTTGTAAAACTAAATGTTTAAGTTTTAACGAAAAGTCAATATAATCATAAATAAAAGTTGCAAATAGTTGAGTGATGGACATATATGAGAAAGTCGAAGAAATATATTCATCGATTTCAAATTCTATTAGAATACAAGTATCATATTCATACAACTAGGTTAAGACTAACAATTAACTAATTATAATAATAGTCATCTAACTATCTATACTCCTTATTAAGAGAACAATCCCTTCATATTTTAACTTTTTTGTTTTTGAAATACCTAAAATGTCCTTCAATTTCAAAAACTTTTTTTTTTAATAATTAACCAATTTACCTAAAATACCTCTAATGAAGTAATTTACAACATCTATCCCTCAACTCCTAAAATAACCCCCTTTTACATCAATTACATTTACATCAATAACCACACCAGCGCCTCCGGCACCGCCATCACCACCAGTCGCCGTCGCCACCACCCGTCGTCGTCGTCACCGCTACCATCATTGCCACTGCATCGCGCGGACACCGGTCTAGTATAACTTTACATATATATATACC
>JAOXNX010000033.1:19541621-19555558 GCA_028566075.1 Solidago caesia
AGTTATCTTTTTGAAGGTCTGGGTATTTTTTGAAGAGAGAGAAGCAGATTTGAAGATATGAGGATGAGAGAGAAGCATATTTGAAGATAATGGGCAACCATGTACAAAATTTAAAAGTTTATGGGTGATACGTATGAATAAAAATGTAAAATGGGCAACCGTGTACAAAGGGAAAAGTACGTAGGTAATCCTGTGACTTAACCCTATATTTTATTACTCTATATTAACTTAGAAAATGTTTTTAAAAATAAAATATGAATCATAGTAATAACAAATTATTAATCAACGGGTTAGGAGTAAGCCTGTCAACTATAAGATAGTAAGTTCAAGTCCTAATTAATACACATGTGTGAGTCATTACTCATTAGGTGTTATATGTCTTTCTGAATAACAAATTATTATATGAAAATATTGTTTGAAATAATGCATGGTTTTACTTACGATTTTCAAACAAGATAAACTTTTTCATTTTCAAACAATGACTATTATGACTTAAAATGGTTTGAAGATAACGTCTATAAAGAGTGTGACATAATACTATAAATAGGAATCAAACCAAAAGTCGGCCCAAACATACAAAAACACTATTAATTCAGCTCATTAAGACATAATCTTGCATTAATTTTGTTAACCAATTTTCCATTTTTGTTATACAAAATATCGAAACCCCAACATCCACAAAAAATAGTCATCAATAAAGTTGTTAAAAATAAAAATAAAAACATGTTCTCACTCAAATCATTGTTGTTTATGTTACTAACTGTGGTTGTTCATGGAGTGGTTGTTGATGGTGGGTCTCGAGTTATTTCGGTGAGGTCTGCTCTTGAAGTGGGGAGTAATGGTGGTAAGAATTGGTCTATGGTTTTGGCTGAAAAAAGAACAAGGAGAAAAGACCCTCTGAATGATTTTAAGTATTACATTGGTGGTTGGAATATTAGTGATCATCATTATTTCTCTGTAAGTTTTATTCAAGTACTTGGATCATTGTTGTAATACAATATCGTTTTTTCAGATACTTACTTATAAGAAAAATGAACAAAGATCCTTTGGCCTAGAAAAATAAATAGTTTCATTCGTTAAGTTTATAACTTTTTTGGCGTTTAATTCGTAAGTGTTTTTTCCATGATTTAATCCTGTAAGTTTGTGTTGACTTATTTGTTAAACCTTACAAACGATCATACAAACTTTTGAAAGTTAGAGAATTAAACTAGATAATTCAAAGGGGTAAAATCATTGCAAAAGATAAAGTTTATTACCCCGTATTAGCTTGAAAAGGTATCTAACTACGGCAAAAAAGCTTTAGCAGGTATCTACTCTTAAAAATGTCTAACTTGGGATATTACCTACGAAAAACTCTAATGTGAGATCATAATACCCACATTAGAGTTTTTTTGATACTCACATTAAAGCTTTTTATGGTTGTATGATACATACATTAGAGCTTTATAGTTATATGGTACACACATTAGAGCTTTTTGGTAGTTTATAACCTACCATAGACTTATTAAAGGTGGGTTAAATCATATGGGAAAAAACCACAGGCTTATTAAAGGTGTATTAAATCATATGGTACACACATTAGAGCTTTTTGGTAGTTTAAACCACCAAATTTCTGAAACTTGGAGGATTAAATCATATGAGAAAAAACTTCGTTAAAACGCCAAAAAGTTGAAACTTAGAGAACTAAACCATTATTAACCCAGAAATAAAAGACCAAAAAGGCCTTTGGCTTAGTGTATTTGTGAGGTTGGTTCGAGTCCCATAGGACAAAGGTGTGCATAATTGCGTAGTGTGGAAACATCTGTCATTCAAAACAAATGACAAGAAGATGTGCGTGGGTCAACCCAACTAAACAATCTTGGCATGTACTCAAGAGCGAATTATTTTAATTTTCAACTAAACCCATTTTGACATCTTACTGAACCTGTACGTACCAATATGTAGTCTAGCGTTGGTTCTTGCTGTGTTATTTCCTCTAAAGCAAACTTATATTTATGCAGTCTGTATCATATTCTGCTGCACCCTTGTTTATCATTGCTACAATCTGGTTTGTGGGGTTTGGCATAGCCTTGCTCCTAATATGTAGTTATTACTGCTGTTGCCGGAAAGTCAAGTACGACTACTCAAGAACTGTTTATGCACTCTCTCTTGCCTTCCTTACCCTCTTCACCGCCGCTGCAATGTGAGAAACTCTTTGGTTGATTAGAGGTGGCAAAATGAACGGGTTAGGCGGATTAAGTAACGGGTGAAAAAAGTATTTTATTGTAGAGGTCGGGCTGAATTTGCCCAAAAACCTATTGTGACATGTTTAATCTTCCTGTTAATAATTGGCTGGTCAAATATGTTTACAATTTTTTTTTTTTTTATAACTTCTCTTTCTGAGTAAAATTGACTTAGAAGGTTTTATCACTATTATGCATTAAAACTATACCTAGGGAGAGTTTTGGCCTATTTAACCAGATTCCTTTTGAGCTAGTTTTTTATATTTTTACCCGTTTGGTTCATTAAAGATAAAACCCATTCATTATCAAATGGGTGACTATTGCCAAATGTAGGCTCGATAAATTATCTGGGTGTGTAATGTGAGTTTTCATTGTTGGTGTAATCTGCATTTTCAGTGTTGGATGTGTGATTCTTTACACGGGTCAAGGGAAGTTTCATAATAGTACTACAGATACATTGGACTACGTTGTGAGGCAATCCAAAGATACAAGTCATAATCTCAACAATGTGTTGGAGATTCTGGATACAGCAAAAGGTATTGGAGTTGAGCAAGCTTCTTTACCTGCAGATATAAAGAATAACATTGATCGTGTTGATAGAATGGTAACTAAAGCTGCTAGAGAACTTGAGTTTGAGACCAAAAGAAATGAAAAGGATATACAAGAAGTTTTGAATTCTGTGTAAGTAAATGGTTTATGAGAACAATGGTTTCTTTCAAATATCAGTTATGTGAAATTAGACTTGTGCTAACATTACAATATTACATATTTGCTGCAGGAGGCTTACTCTTATAATTATTGCTGCTGTTATGCTTCTCGTAGCTCTTCTTGGTTTTTGTAAGCTTAAAGTTACCATATTTTAGTTATTTAATGTTTTTTAGATCTTCTTGCTTTCATAAAAAACCTGCCTTCCAGAGGTTTTTATACCTTCTTTTGCAGTTTCTCTTGGTATTTTATGCCTAAAACCTAATGTTACTCAAAGATTTTTCGCTTATTATAGCTCTTTTGGTTTTTGTAAACCTAAAGATCCCATCATTTAGTGATTTTATGGTTCTTTGAGCTTTTGTATTTATTACATATCGATATCATCTTTTGGAGATCGTGAACTTTTCATTCTGTATTTTAAGCGTCAAGGTTTTACCTTTTAAAATTTTTACCCATCCTGCTTGTTTATTTAAAGCCTAAAGTTCTAAAGTTTTAATGTTTTAAACTTGAATACACATATGAACAACTCAGGTTCTTGAATGTTGATTGCAGTGCTCTCCATTTTCGGCTTGCAGGTTCTAGTTTACATGTGAGTGATGATCATGAGCAGTGACAATTTCAACCTACAATGGGTTTATTCGGGTTGTATATGAACTCCTTCGGGCCAAACAGATAAATTTATAAAATTTAACATATTTGGATATGGGTAAAATGGGTATTTTTGGGTTGTATATGAACACCATCGAGTCAAACAGATTAATTATAGAACTTGCCTCCTGTGGAAACGGGTAAAATGGGTTAACCAGATTGTAACTCGTAAATGACCCAAAAGTGCTAAAGTGTTTTTAAATGCTTAAAATCTCTAGATCATCTTATTATTGAAAAAAACCTTATCCCAACGATATGGTTTTTCATAATAAAAGTTAACAAAAGTAACAAGCAGGTGTTGGTGGATGGGATCAACCTGACCATTTGGACACGTACTAAAAAATTACCCATCTGGCCATCTGAACACATTTTGACCCATTACCCACTTTTCCGCTTCTACTAGTACATAGGCATATGTCATTGCTTGTTTGCTCTCTTTTTTTCTCCATGTCATGGACTCATCTTTAAATCATAATTTCTAATTTTCTGTTGGCAGATTGGTGGTCTTCGGCTGGATTCTTGTTACAGCTACGTTTATCTTGTGTGGCATATTTGTCACACTTAACAAGTATGTTATAGCAATCTGAATTGCTAAAAATAACCATTTATCAATTCCACTAAACTAACGAACCACTTGCTAATTGTGTTGTTAGTGTTATGGGTGACACATGCGTTGCAATGGATGAATGGGTTCAAAACCCTACGGCTCATACAGCTTTAGACGATATCCTTCCATGTGTTGACAATGAAACTGCCCAAAAAACATTGTTTCAGAGCAAAGATGTCACTTTTCAGTTAGTCGAAATAGTTAATAAGATCATCAACAATGTAGCAAACATCAAACCTCCTCCTTATGGCGGTTTCCTCAATTACAATCAATCAGGCCCGTTGGTTCCCATCCTTTGTAACCCATTAAACGCTGACAAAACTGACCGTGAATGTCAAGCTGATGAACTGCCTGCCAGCAATGCAACCCAGGTAGCCTTTCTGAAGTTTTGGATGCAACTTTGTCTTTTGAATCAAACATAACTAACTTTCAGCTTAAATATTAATTAAAATTTTGCACTTTTTATTCAGTAATATTTTCCAAATACCTTACAGAGATTAATATCAAATTTGGGGGGGGAAAAAACTTTGTTAGCATTCATCGTATAAATCATTTTTCAAATTTTGAATATATTAAGGCATCAGTTTGATCTCAAAAGCCAAACTGCACAATTTAACGATGTTATCTGCACTCTGCAGGTATGGAAGGCTTATGTATGCCAAGTTTCTGCAGAGGATAAATGCACAAATGTGGGGCGGTTGACCCCAATGATGTATGACCAGATGTCTGCTGCAGCCAACGTGAGCTCAGGGTTGACAAACTATGGCCCGTTTCTAGTTACCTTGCTAAATTGTTCTTTTGTTAGGGATACATTCACGGGGATCCACAAAGATCATTGCCCTGAGCTCACAAAATACAGCCAGTGGGTCTACATTGGTTTAGCCATGGTGTCTTCCTCCGTGATGTTTTCATTGGTGCTATGGGTGATGTATGCCCGAGAAAGAAGGCATCGAAAGTATACTAAGTCTGCATTTGCCAGTGAATGGAAATGAAACTAGTGTAGAAACTCCCACCCAAATTTTTGAACCAAAATTTTCAATAATGACGAATCACCTTCAATAATAGATAATATACAAAAAGAATCATTTTTTTTTAAGGATGTGTTTAACAAGACTTTTGTGTATAATAGGACCTTATATTTACGAACGTTGGTGTTAATTGTTGTAAGCGAAAATGGTTTGGTCCCAACTCCCAATCTTCTATCTTCATAGTTCATACCCAAGGCAAGTATTCATATATCATCACCACATACACACAATTGTTTCGAGTGGAACTAGAAGGATTGTTAGGCCACCTTAATACCGCTAAACCAATTATACTTGGATTTAGGTGTGCAACATTTGTTGATAAATCTAGAGTGACTTACGGGTCCAATAAATATGTCTAGTTCGAAATTATGACTATTTGAGATAAATTTAGTTTTTGTGCATATATCATGTTTATACAATTACAATCCCTGCAATTGTAGCCCGCCAGTGCAAGACATGCAACATAAAAACGGATGCCAGATATTTAAATCCTGGTGTCATTTCTCTTTTAAGTATAATGTTACATAATTTATCACTGTTATGTCGGTCATGTGACTGGTCTATGGGAGACCGATAATAGCTCCGTTATACTGATTCATATATGACTCGGACAATTTTTATTTTGTTTCGCCTTGCCATTGCCATTTATGGTTGACGCACATTTTGGCATCTCTCTGCATAAATGACTCAACTCCACCTCAATATTGTTGTAATGATTTATATATAATATACTATTTTGGAATATATTTAGTTTTAAGTTTAATGAAAAAGAATCAAAGGTAGAAAAAATCAGACCCACTATAAAATGACATGGCGATGACAAGGTATAATATCATGTATGTGAGTTAGAGAGACAAGGTCCCATTGGCTACAACTTTCGGTCTCTTTCCCTTTCCACTTTTTGCCAAATTTTCTAACTATAACTAGAAGTCATCAAATGGTCTAGTGGTAAGGAGACCTCTTTCCTCACAAGAGGTCAGAGGTTCGAGTCCTACCCTAGGTATATTTGAGATGACCACAGGTATTTAATTTCCACCTATGGTGGGTCTGGTTGAGTTTTCCCCTCCAGATCTCTGGGTGATAGGGGTTTCTCGTCGAGGGGTTTAAATTGGGGACGAGGGGGCTTTCTAGCGCGGACCCGATTAAGACAACGTATGTTAAATCTCCCGATATTCGCGAGTAATCCACATCTTTCAAAAAAAAGAACTAGAAGTGTGTTAATCTTATTATTTATTTAAATTTGAATAATGTTTTCATATTACTTCTAACTGATTTTTATTACTATAAAATACGAAAAACATTAGATTAGATAGACTATTAGGTTTAAAAACTTTTCTACAATTAAAGGTAATCTATTGATTTATATTTTTTTAAATGTATGTTTTATATTTGGCGGACATTTATTTTGATACGGATTGTGTGAATTTGGAAAACATGATTTTAGTTAACTTAAGGAGGTCAGATGTTCAACATCCTTAAACCATCTCCAATGTTAAAAGAATCTTAGTCATCCTTTAGATGCGTGCCTCCCGGTGATTGGCTCTCTTCCTCGGAGGAAGCAGCTAGTCCCGCACTGTCGGACCCTTCATACCAAGAGGATGAAGTGATAGGGGGCGACTCAATTGTTTCCATTCAACGGAGACTTTTATCTAAAAACACCTTCCACATTATATCCTTAAAAATCTTTACAAATTCTTATAAATCTTTAAAATCTTTAATTTTACCTCCAAGACTCCAACCATACAAACATCCTTACATATCCTTACATTTTTCACATCACCACACATATTTCATATACAAACAAAAAAATATATAAGGATGCCTAAGGATTACATCCTTGACTAAGGATTTCTACCCACAAATACCAAACTATGGATATACTTTAATGGTTAAGAAACATATTCTTGGCTAAGGATTCCTAAGGATATCCTTAGTTTCAACCATTGCAGATGTTCCTAGTTAAATGGGTAAACGAATGAGGTTTTCATGTTCAGGTTATTCAGGGATGGAAAGTCTTTTGACTCGATGGCCTAATCGGATTATCTCGTGGTCGTCTTCTAACCATTTCTCTAGTTATCCCTAAGATGTTAGCTAATGAAACTTGAACCTAAAACATCTTATAAAAAAAATCCAATATTTTAACCACTGCGCCATTTGAAAATGGTTGTCCTACATCCTCGGTTGTTTCATCAAAATAATATGTTCATAATGTAAAGTTTTAGCTTTATAATTGTAGTTAGCATCTTGACATGTTAATCATCCAACTAATTTAGCTTATCATGATTCTCCAACAAGAAATTACTCCAAAAACATAAATGAATTTTTTCTCCTTTTTGGAATACTATAAAGAAGAGGAATTTGCAAAAATGGAAGAATGACCTTTTAGAAAGAAAAAGGAAAGAGATAAAGCAAGGGTGTGAATTGTTAATTTGCATTTCTAGAAGCCAACTCTTTAACATTTTGATGTGTCATGTGTGAGATGCCCTCCTTTTTCTCTTCATCGTTAACAAATATTATTTCTACCCTCCATATTATAATTTTTTTTTCAGTTGGATCCATATATTTATAATTATATAATAAATATATTATAAATTATAACTTTATACAAAGACTACTCAAAATCTATATGTGGATACACTATTAATGTTCAGAGGTGAGGCAAATAATTAGTGGTCATAACTTGTAGTTAGAAACATGTCTATATGGTCTCTTCCTATCCTGACGTCATCATCACCTCGTCTTGACTGCCACATCAGCTTTCTCTCTCCAAAACACACACAAGAACTACCCTCTCCCTATCATACCCTCATATACACTCTCTCTCCTAATCTCCAAATTAAAAATAAAAAATAAAAACTACACACACATACACATGAGGGCCCACCGAAAAGCTCGTCCAAACATTTTCAATTTTAGATGGCACAAGACGACGACGAAAAAATGAAAGGGGTGGTGCCTATCAAGACACACACGACGAGGAGTAGACGAGCAAGATAACCAGCCTTAGGGAGAGGCCTAATTTACTTTCGAAACGTATCTTATTGTAATAACTTATTATTAACTTGTGATACAACTAATACTCTTAAATATAATCTCGTATAGTGAGATTATCATAACTAATAATCAAAAAATATATATGATTTAGATTACTGGGTACTATAAAACAATATTATAATCAAGTCAGATTTTTTCAAGCAACTTGAACTTGTTCGATTCAAGGTTTTTTTTTGTGTGTGAACTCAAGCTCAAATTTATGAAGAAGATTATAAAAATAACCGAGCTCCAGATTTTAGAGGCTCATATCAAACTGTTGAGTTGAGATTCAACTAATTTGGAGTTGGTAAAGATTATTGTAATTATACTTTATTATTCCTAAATTTTTTATTTAAGATTTTCGGCTTTTGATCGAGTAATGTTTTAGCTTTTATATATACCTTTAAAGAATCAGCTGATTATCGTATTGTATTTTTACATGTGATTGAAGTAATTTTAGTATTTGAAAACAATATTGTATATATGGCTTGTATTTTGAATTCTTGTTGAGTTGAGTTTGAGCCTATATCGTGATTCGTGAATGCTTGTCAAGTTATTGAGTTAAGTCTGATCATAGCCTAAAATAGTCAAACCGAGCTCAAACTAGCAATTCAACCTAATTATCTTTCTTGCAACCCCTACTACTAGTTTTTTTTTTTGAACGACAGAATACCGTTACTATTAAAGTAATTAACACAAATTTAACTTACAATAAAATATGTCTTTATAATGTATGTACACTAAGAAACATCTACAAATTTAGTTAAAATTGACTTAAATGTTTTTATTTAATGCATATAAAGTTTTATTTGCTCAAGTTATTTGGAAATTGCAGTCTTTTGACTCAAATGTATTCAATCCTTTTTGGTCTTTCTAAGATATTATATAGTGAGATTCAATCCTAAAATTTATTGTGAGAAAATACCTTGAGAGTGATCATAGTTTTCATATGAATGAATTTAAAACGAGTCATATTAAAAGGTTTCTCTTGTAATAAGTTACAAAGTAGAAGGTTAGTTCGAAACTAACCTACAAAGTAATGGTGCATAACTATAACTGAAGTTCCTAATACTTCTCGTTGAATAATAACCTTATATCTTGTACTATGTTTCTGTATCAATCAAATAAAACCACATGCACACACACTACCGAAAAAACTTGATGAATTCTTCTTGTAGCAAAAATTCATCACCAACAAGGAGAATCTGTCTATGTTCACCAACAAACCATCCGGGGTCATTCCGGTGCGCACGTCACCGGGCCTCGGCTCCTAAACTCGGTCGAAAATCGGTATCAGAACAGCTGAACCGGTTGGATGGTGACAAGAAAACCAACCTAATAAAAGTGTTTCTTATGAAAATAATAAAACCATCTAGTCATGATGTTCAAAGAAGAAGGAACTTTGAGCCAAAGCCATCCAGGTTCTTTGTTCTGAATCATGCCAACAATAATGAAGTGGTTGTTTCTTGATAATTAATAAATAATTGGTTGGTCCAAAGGTTTTTTTTTTTTTTTTTAATCTCTTTTGGTCTCTCTTGATATAATGTGATATGTAAATCAACTTGTGCATGTTTATTTATGTAAGATTTGGATCGTTTAGTTTTTGTAATTACGGTCTGGTTTTCTATAAATGGAGAGACTTTTTTGACTATTTTGTACGTACGTATTAGTTTTATGTATATTTTTTTTGCATTTTAATATATTTGATCCTGTAAATTATTATCTTCTCTTTTATACTTGTAACTTGTATATATATATATATATATATATAGTTTGATATATATGCTTTGATGATTAAGGCCTAATTAATTTGGAGAAAAATAAAAGTAAAAAATAAAAAAGAAGGAGAAGATTAGTGAGTATAACATTTTCTTAATTTTTTAATTTTTTATTTACCTAAAAAGTAAAGGTTAACTTGTTTCTAAAAAGTTACTGAAATTTATAAAATCATGCTTTGATGAGTCTCTATTTCTCAAAGAAAGCCATCAAAAAAATTACATGCAATTAAATTTATTGAAACATATTTTTTTAATCTAATATATTTTATATATACTGTAATTAATTAATAATATTCGAATGTAATAGATATATTCGTAAAGGTTTAAAACAAGTTCTTGTTATTGTAAAAAGTATAAGAGAATGATATGCTTATGATATTTTTTTTAATGGCTGCTCGATATGCATCTGATATATAATTAAATTTCTATACTAAAGTTTAAGTACTGTTAAAGTGTCAAAAGAGGTGATAGACACAATCCGACTTACATTTTCTATGAAACAGATTACTTAAAGGTTAACTCTTCAATGTCATGCACGCGATGGATGGTTTCAGGTGAAATGCGTATAAAATGTTTCATCCACACGCACATTCATACATTATATCATATATTCATATCATATATGTGTGAGGATAGTGCTTCACCGGACATGAGTTTTATACAGTGTGTGTTCTAGGTATCAAGACTCTACATAGGACCAGAGGGTTCCCACCCATTTACCTTTTTATTTTTTTTATATCATATCATATATTGTAAGACAACAGTTAACAATTAGGACTTCTATTTCCAACTCTTTTTTTCCTTTCAAATACACCCTTCAAATGTATCATAAATTCTGCATAATGTACAAGCTGTTTATTGCATAGTGAATGATGTATTTAGAAAAGAAAAAAAAAAAGAAGATGGAAACAAATACCCAATTAACAATACCATCTTTATTTTTTCTTTTTCAATTTTCTCACATTAACATTACATCAACATTTTTAAACTTACACTCTAACTGTTTGTCAATAGTATTCCTTCACTTCTTTCTTCACTTTACTTTTTCGTTTCCTTCAATTAAACATAATAATTTAAAAAACACATATTTATAAAATAAAAACATTATATTAATAGAAAATTTTATATTAATAGAAAAAATATTACACTAAAAGAACTATATTAATAAAAAAATTACTCTTCGTCTTCGTCATCGTCTTGGCCAAACTCAACACCATAGTCGTCCACAACTTTTCTCGTGTTTTTTATCCTTCTTTTACCCCTTTATTCAAACCATCGGAAATCTGCGTTTGAAATAACTTGAAAGCTTCGATGACTTCCTTTTGCCTTGGGGGCTTTGTCCCCGTGTTCTCAAATACATCACAAATTTGTCCCTGCCACGTGTAACAAATCAATTGGATATATATATATATATATATATATACATAAAATATATACAGATACACATATATACATATACATATATATATATATATATATACATACACATACACATACATATACAGATATATAGATATACAAATACACACTTGCAGATCGCCGGAATAATTTCCACCGCCACCATCACCTTCACATCTAAGGGTTTTTTTGGTGCACCATTGTGGGTTTTTTTTGTTTTTTTTTTGTTTTAGATTTGAGAATAGTTAAGATCCAAGGAGAGTAGAGGTATATGTATATATATGTGTTTTTATATATATAAGTGTGTTTTTTGTTTAATCAATAGATTTGTTACACATGGTAGGGACGAAAATTTGGGAAGTATTTGAAAACACATAAATGAATTTGGGATATATATATATATATATATATATATAAAAGAGTGATTAAAATAATGAAAATGTTTTCACGTGATTTGCATATAAGGGTGTTAACGGTAGAAAACTAACAACGTTGGTTCTGATGATGATTTTGGAACCTAAGTAGCCACCTTAAGAATGACTAGTGTAATTAACTTGCGAGGGGAATAAAATGTGTACAAAACACAGACTACATAAATGATTTTTGTAGTCTACTCAATTGGTTGTAGCTATAGATCTTCTTCACGAAAACCAATGTTTCACCTAATCGGATATAATAAAAACAATTTGATTATTCCCGCGTTTCTCGCGGGATATAGATCTAGTATATATATGTGTGTGTGGTTGGGGGGTTTGAGGAGTATAGATAACTACCACGTATCATTGGTCAGTGCTGATTCGTCACACTTAAACCCTACCACATGCTTCCTTGTATGTTGCACATGTATGGAGCACTGCTGTGATGCCATCCTACTCTATCAGCTAATACAATCCTACTTCTAGAAATGTTTGAACGTTGCAACTGACTTTTTTCATAATATTACATTTTTATTGCACTCATTTTAGTCTTCACAGATAATTTGTTGTATTTCAAGTTTATAAATATAAATTGAATAAAATATAAACATTCTTTTGATAGATAATTTTAAGCCATGGTGAACAATAAATTTTAATTAACGAACATGATGAAAAAAAAAATATGTTCAATATAATAATACACTGAACTAAAAGTAAATATCAGTAGACTACTAAAACTAAGTAACATAAATGTGTATATAGATAAATCTTATGTAAAATATTCATACATAGTTTACCAATTATGATATACCAACATAACAGGATAATTGTTTACTTAACTTGTATGCTAACTTTTTTTATATATATTGTTACATACCAGCATAAGATATAATAATCATTTATTAAAGTAAGCATAGTAACTTTATTAAAAAATACATGCCATAAGGAAAAGGAAAATACCGAAAATAGAACAATACATAAAAAAAAACCAAGTTGGTATCTTTCAAAAATCATATACCAATATAACATATAACAATAATTTTCATAACCATTGTATTAAATTTTCACACATATTATTGCATACCAACATAAGATATAAATAGAACTAATAGTAGGAGGCAAAAAACTAATGTAAACATGACCATTTAGTTTAAAAGCATGATGTAAAAAGAAAAGCTAAAATCTCAAACCGAAAACGGAAAAAAACCAAGCAAACATCGTTACCAACATAAGATATGATATTAATCAATGAGCTATAATAGAAGCAGAAGACTAATGAACACGTAGTAACTTTATACAATTAATTGTAGAAACAAAAAAAAAAATGGAAATATAGCCAACATAGTAACTTTATACAATTAATTGTAGAAAGCAAAAACAAATGAAAACGTAACCAAATTATTTAAAAACATGACAAAAAAAAAAAAGTAAAACCCCAAACAAAAACAAAAAAACAAATAGACAATCTTACAGACATTATTTATTTATTCAACAACTTTATTCACTTAACACTTAATGATTCAAAAAATAAGCAGGCCTTATGTGTGGACTTACTATCTAAAAAATGTCTATAATTTATTAAGTTTAACTTAAACTCAAGCTACTTATAAATGAACCTTACTTTCTAAAAATTATGTACATTTAAAATTTATTAAATTTAATTTACGCTCAAATTACATAAGTTTGAACTTTCTTATCTAAAAAATATTTACAATTATTAATGCTAATTTTTATAAATTAAATATAAATTCAACATAATACATACACACAATTTTTAATTTTGTTTGTATGTATATTTATTTGAAAGACAAAGTTTGTTTTGAATGTATATTAGATTTTGAAACAAATTTTAAAATTAGAAAATATACATATACGTGTCTAAAATATCAATTCACATAAAAAAAAAAATTTAATATTTTTATGTTTTTATATTAACTTAACCGTGTATACAAAAAACTAAATTTTAATTTTAATATAATATATAATTAGAAAGCGGAACTTTTTGAATAAAGTGATCTCATTCTCAGGCCATCTCCAATGGATAACACAGTTTCATCAAGCAAACCGGCCACCTCAGCAACACGTCAGCAAACTGTTCCAAC
>JAOXNX010000033.1:19591138-19604021 GCA_028566075.1 Solidago caesia
GTTTATCACGTGGGATGTATGGTGTGAGGAGGGAAGCATGGATGAGTATGCTTCTAGCAGCATACTCGTTTTTCCCATTTATTAAATGTAACATGATGGTGTTCGTCTATATACTATTTCAATTCAATAAATAATTGAAAGAGACTTATAAATATATGAATGATATTATATATTTCATGTAGATGATTAGTAAATTTATAAACACTATTTATTCACATTTTAGGGATAATCCATATCTCAATTATTAAGTTTGTTTCTTTTAGGCCACCCATTTATCATAATTTTCTTATAGGCCGTCAAAGTTTCAATTTCGTTTCATTTACCAAATTTGACATAAGTTATATCGAAATTTTGTGAAATGGTAAAAGTATTTTCATTTTTAAAAATTTTAAATGTTAAAAGTTATAACTTACAAGTATAATATTAACCATGTCTATTTTTAAAGTACTAAGTTAACGAAAATTTTCTTCTCATTAAGAGTGTAAAACGTTTTATACATTTTAATTATAATCTATGTTATTATGAGGTTGTAAAAAGATGATGATTTTGTAAACTTTTATAGTTGAGTGGCCTAAAAGAAAAAAAGTTAGATATTTGAGCGGCCTACACATGTGTTAACCCTTATTTTTACTAATTGAGTTATTTTAATTTTGATCAAACTATTATATATAACTAATATAAAATTCTAACTTTGACTTTTTGATCATGTACTTATTTGAATTTAAATATGTTTTTAATTACATGGTATGTTATATTTTCATCTAATTTAATCAAATACTTTAATAATAATGAAACAAACTTGCATTTATTATAAATAACACATAACATATTATCATAAATAAAAAATTATAGTATATTGGAATTTACTTTTTAAAACATTCATTGGGTTTTTTTATGCGTTAAGATGAAATTATTCAAGATTGCTAATTTGACATATTTGAAAACTAAAACAATATATAATTTTCTTACGTTTGGTATCATCTCATCTTTAATTACTTTTAATCATTTAATATGTATTTTAAATATTAATTAAACCTTATTATTTGAAAACTTATAACTTTGAAAAGTACGCTAAACTATGAATTAACTCACGTACCTTTACTATATTTTCACATAATGAATTATTACTTATATCAAGTTATCCGCATATAACAACGACGACAATATGTTATCTGCGTAACACGCGGGTCAAAAATTTAGTTATATAATAATAATAATTATTATTATTAAATTTTTTTTTTTGAAAGGTGAATTTTGGGTCACTCACCGCAACGCCACTTAAGGCTGCGACACGATAATATACCAAATACAGCTTCAGAAAGAAACCCAAATAATCATTTTGGGAAAACCCCCTATGAGGGATCGAACCCGTGACCTTTCGGTCCGGGGAAACATCTTATACCACTTGAGCTATAGCTCGTTGGTTTATTATTATTAAATAAACCATATGAATAAACCAACATATGAGTATTGCTCAAAAAAGGTAACATGGACATAGAATAATCACAAAAGAAAGTGACCTAAAGTAGCTACCTCTAATTTTAATTTTCACTTTCACGAGAGATATCTTCAATTTCTCATATCTCGTATACAAAACTTCTTGTCGCACAAAAGCCAATAAATAGTGGCAACTTCGTAATTAAAACCAAGATCCGACCCATATTTAACCTCTCTCATTTTTATTGACATCTTGTCGTCTTTTCAATAATAACATAAAAAGAAATTTTAAAAAAAGAAATTATCCAGTGTGGAAGGACCTAAACGTTCCATGTAATCATACCAAATCTCAACCGTCTATCATTTCCAAGATCAAATCAACGGTTAAGATGCCAATAATACCGTGGGGTGTACAGTAGACTAACGTTACTTTTTTGTTCAAGCCACAGCTGTCAGCGCGTGATAACTAGCCGGCTTAATGGGACCCATATTAATTCCTACTTTTCACCTTTCACATCCATCTTATCAATAAGTCTTGTTACTTATAACTGATAAGTAAATCTACTTATCAAATTTCTTCTATATATTTCAGCATTTCTTGCAAGTAGTATTAATTTTGTTTAAACAAAAAAGCTTCATCGACTGATCTTGTTGTGTTTTTTAAGGTTTGAGTTCTGCCTGTCTTTCTTGATATTATATTTATTTTATAATTATATATATATATATATATATATATTTTATTTTATGTATGTATGTATTTCATATTTGTAATAATCTATAATTATATTTTTTTGTCTTTCTTTATTTGGTATTTACGAACTACTTTTACTTTCTTTATTTGCCCAGTAATTTAAAGCTGCTTTCTTTTTTTTTGATCCACCAAAAAGATATAAACTTTTTTTTATTTTCTATAAATTAAGAATATTATATTTTGCTGTAAAAAGATTTATGCTTTTTTATGTAATTATTGATTATATTTGTCGGCGCATGCTCATCCATAAATGGATTTTTTTGGTTTGTTGTTTGGTTTGATTTTTAGGTCAAATTGAGGATCTAGTTTCTGGGTCTGTTTTTATTTTATTTATTATAATTTCAATTTTTTTAAAGTGATTTAGTAAATAATTAAATTTGGGTTTAATATGTATATTTAGTTAAATTAAGGTTTTTTTTTATAGAAGTTTATTTAGTATTTTTCTTGTGTAATGCAGATCTTGCTTTATTTGAAGGTTTCTCTGATTTAGCAACGACTGAGTGACAATGTCGTCGCTAAGTAGAGAGCTAGTGTTCTTGATTCTGCAGTTTCTTGATGAAGAAAAGTTTAAAGAAAGTGTTCACAGGTAAGTGTGCTGGATTGTGTATCGTTGTTTAATATAAATATAAATATAATATTCTGATTTTCTTTTTCTTTTCTGATGGGGTTTATGAAAGGCTTGAACAAGAATCAGGGTTTTTCTTTAACATGAAGTATTTTGAAGACGAAGTTCATAATGGGAATTGGGATGAGGTTGAGAAGTATCTTTCTGGATTTACTAAAGTGGACGATAATCGATATTCAATGAAGATCTTTTTTGAAATTAGGAAACAAAAGTATCTTGAAGCATTGGATAAGTAAGCCCATTTGAACTTATAAAATGTAATTCAAGCAAGTTTGTTTTCGGTATGCATATATTGATTAATAAAATGTGCTTGAATTTGTTTGATAGGCATGATCGGTCAAAGGCGGTGGAAATCCTTGTCAAGGATCTTAAAGTGTTTTCATCATTCAATGAAGAGCTTTTTAAGGAAATTACTCAGTTATTGACATTAGAGAATTTTAGGTATTGTGAATGAGAATGTTATTGTATTAGGAATTGTTGTTAAGAGTGGTTTTTTTATTGTTTGTTTGGATTTCGTTTTAGGGAGAATGAGCAACTTTCTAAGTATGGAGATACGAAATCAGCTAGGGCTATAATGTTGGTTGAGCTCAAGAAGCTTATTGAAGCAAATCCATTGTTTCGTGACAAGTTGCAGTTTCCTAACCTTAAGAATTCAAGGCTACGGACTCTCATAAATCAAAGGTGAAACTTTGTCACAACTTCAGACAGAATCCCAAACGCTATCTCCTAGCAATAGGTTTAATTACAACTGATTATCTGGTTCTTATCATTCAGAATCACATAATTATTTTCAAAACTCGTATCCAAACATCCTATATCTCATGTATAATGTGATGATATACCCTTATAGCTTTTGTATCTTCCTTTCCTGATAATTTTTATAATGTTTGTGTGTTTTGCAGCTTAAATTGGCAGCACCAACTTTGTAAATCCCCTAGACCAAATCCAGATATAAAAACTTTGTTTATAGATCACTCATGTGGACAACCAAATGGTGCACGTGCTCCATCTCCTGCAAACAATCCACTTCTTGGGTCATTACCAAAAGCAGGAGGCTTTCCACCTTTAGGAGGACATGGGGTTTGTATTATTTGACTTTCTTTAACTAATTGTTTTTAGTCACTTTCTTTACTTTCCTTGACTTTTTTGCATATCCTGTTCTGTTTCTTTTTAATGTTTTAAGCCCTTTCAACCTACACAATCTCCTGTTCCAACTCCACTTGCTGGATGGATGTCTAATCCACCCGCAATATCTCATCCAGCAATTTCCGGTAGTGCAATTGGTCTCGGTGGTCCATCTGTTCCAGGTTATTGGTCTAAAATTATTCATTACTTAGAGCCTTAGAGGGGGCAGTTTTGGTCAAATGGGTTGAAAGTCAAGCAGGTGAAATGGGTTAAGCTAAAAAAAATAACAGGAAAAGGAAGCGTGTCAAACGGTCAAACAGGTCAAATGGGTTGTAAATCAACTGAAATGTATCAAATGCATTAATCTTCTAAATCGTTTTATTAAAAATGTTAGCTTACAGCAACATCGTGTTGTAATCATTTGTAACACATTTTTCTTTGTAAAAGTTTGAGTCAGTTGGCCCAACCAGACTTCACCCATACTAGAATTTAGCTGTTTTGACCCATTACTCAACCCGACTGATCCACCCATATTGTCACTCTTAATCACACTGTTTGCTTATTGGTGTATTAACACATTGTGGTCCATCGAGATGTACAGCTGGATTAAAGCATCCAAGGACCCCACCAACGAACCCGTCTTTGGATTTCCCATCTGCGGATTCTGAACATGTGAGCAAACGAACAAGGCCCATGGGCATAACCGATGAGGTCATTTGATTTGAGTTTTCCAAATGAGATTATACTCCTTTTAGCTTACGAGCACAGGATTGATGGTTTTTGTGGTTGCTTATCTACATACATAGGTCAACCATTCTGTCAACATGTTGCCGGTGGCATTCCAGGGACATGCCAGTCATAGTCAAGCTTTTGACCCATCGGATGACTTGCCAAAGACCGTTGCACGAACTCTTAATCAGGGTTCATCTCCGATGAGCATGGATTTTCATCCTATACAACAAACTCTACTCTTAGGTAATTTAGTCAACTATATGTCTATATCTGGCTTTTACTTTATCTTCTTACATGGTAGATACTGACTTTAGTCGATTGATAAATCTGTTTTATTAGTTGGAACAAATGTGGGGGACATAGGATTGTGGGAAGTTGGCTCCAGAGAAAAATTGGTTCTTAGAAATTTCAAAGTTTGGGATCTTAGTGCATGTTCAATGCCTTTGCAGGTATGTTTATGCCGCTTTAATCACTAGTGAAAGCCCTCAAGCCTTCCAGTATGTTAATATTCTTAACATTTTACTGATTCTAGGCTGCTCTTGTAAAAGATCCTGGTGTATCTGTAAATCGTGTAATCTGGAGTCCAGATGGTTCGTTGTTTGGTAAGTCCTGCTAACTAATTATAGTATATGATATGTGCACTGGATGGATAATTCATCTGTTTGTGATTTTAAGAGGTAGCAGAATGACGGGCTGGGATATGGTTCAGAAAAAAGTTTGGCTTGAAACTGATCATTAGTTCATATAGGCCGAGCCAGATTTAGCCGACACACAAAACCTTTCCCTCATTTAAATTATGTCATAAATAGTTAATGTGTTAATTGTGATTACAAAAAGTTATCATAATAATAATAACTCAAGTCTTGGAATAACCAAACGATTTGGGAAGCCTTATGCAATAAATATGGACTTTTGATGACTTATGACATATTTGACCCGTTCTTTAGCTAACCTTTTCACTTGACCCATTTGAGATAAAACGCAACCCAAATCAATCTGTGCCCAAGTAAATGGATCAGCATCGACTCATTTAGTAATTTTATGGGCAAGTGAGTTTTATAGGTTCAACCTTTCAAGTCTCAATTGAGACATAGGTGTATTATGGGCGTGTGAGTTTTTGCCCTTCAATTATTTAAAGAAATAAAAATAAAAAGTGACACCTCTGCTCTGATAATTTTATGCAAACAGGAGTTGCATATTCGAGGCATATTGTTCAAATATATTCGTATCATGGTAGCGATGACGTGAGGCAACATTTTGAGGTATATGTAGTTCCATTTTGCTGACTTTGGCTTTTCTCTCCCTCCGAACAATTAGTCTTAGTTAATTTGTTTCATTTATAGATCGATGCTCATGTTGGTGGAGTAAATGATCTTGCATTTTCTCATCCGAATAAGCAGCTCTGTGTGATAACTTGTGGGGATGATAAGACCATCAAGGTTTGTATAGAATATATTTGTGGCTCTGATGGTATGCAATAAATTATATTTTACCTAATAGATTTTTTTTCTTGTGTCTCGTGCTTGTAGGTCTGGGATGCAGCAACGGGTGCGAAACAGTACACTTTTGAAGGTCATGATGCTCCGGTGTATTCCGTATGCCCTCACTACAAAGAAAACATTCAGGTAATTTATTTTTAATTAGCTCTTGCCATAGGTTACAAAATGAGCTGGCTACAGGTTGGTTCAAACTGGATAACTCTTATCGGGTTGAGATGGAAAATTTTTAGTCCAAAATTTTGAAATTTCGATAAAAGTTTTATTTTTCACCTCTCTAAGCACTTCCACTTGTTTCTGACAACAGTTTATATTTTCAACGGCTCTTGATGGCAAGATAAAAGCATGGCTATATGATAACATGGGATCTCGGGTGGATTATGAGGCCCCTGGTCGCTGGTGTACAACGATGGCATATAGTGCTGACGGAACAAGGTTTGGTGCATGTGGATCAATGTATAGCTTTACAGTCTTTTTACTTTCAAGGTTGTAACTTTCTTTTGGATTATTTCAGACTTTTTTCGTGCGGGACCAGCAAAGAAGGGGAATCCCACATTGTAGAATGGAACGAAAGTGAAGGAGCAGTGAAAAGAACCTATGTTGGATTCCGTAAACGATCGTTAGGTGTTGTACAGTTTGATACAACTAAAAACCGCTTTTTGGTAGCTGGTGATGATTTCTCTATCAAATATTGGGATATGGATAATATTCAGCTTTTAACAAGTGTGGACGCTGGCGGAGGTCTTCCGGTGAGTACTGTTCATCTCATAAAGTAGAGACAAAAAAGTGGCCTGGTCGGGGGGTAAAGTAACAGGTCAAAATGAGTTTTGCTCAAAATGAGTATATATTCAAAATGAGTATATATTTATGGGTAGAAACAGATCTTGACTGATTGGGTTGACCTGGTTGAAGCACCATTTGTCCAACTTTGTAATAAATTATCAGTGTATCAAATATGATCATAGTAGTAATAGTAATATAATCTTATGAATAAAATGTTAGGAGGTTCTATGCATTAAAAGATAACTTTGGAAACTTTTGACCCGTTTGACTCACCCATTTGACCCATTTCCCTTTTAGCCAAGTTTTTTATTTTCATTTTATGCATTTGACCCGTTAGAGATAAAGACATACCCCAATCAAACCATCCATAAGTGAATAGGTCCAAATTGCCACCTTCATAAAACCAAGTTTTGAGCATCACTGAATCTAATTTGTTCATAACTCCAAATTGAAGGCAAGCCCGCGGATCAGGTTCAACAAAGATGGTACTCTCTTGGCTGTTTCTGCCAATGAAAATGGAATCAAAATTCTATCAAATTCCGATGGTCTCCGACTGCTTAGAACTTTTGAAAATCTTTCTTATGACGCTGCTTCAAGAGCTCCTGAATCTTCAAAGGTAATTGTTGAAGCTAAGCATAATGCATAATGCAGTTCAAACTTGTATTTTGCATTATCAATTACTATTTGATCATTTTATTATCACATGCAGCCTACCATAAACACAATATCAGTGGCTGCCGCTGCTAGCAGTTCTGGACTAGCAGAAAGGGTTGGCTCTGTTGGTTCTATCGCAGGACTGGTGAGTTCAACAGGACATTTATTAATTTTTTGATATTTCACATCATTTTTTTGCACTGATAAACTATCGTAAGTATTATGCTAGAATGGAGATGGTAGAAGCATGGCAGATGTGAAACCAAGAATCACTGAAGAACCAAACGACAAGTCAAAGATTTGGAAACTCACTGAAATAAGTGAATCTTCTCAGTGTCGGTCACTGAAACTCCCAGAAAACATGAGAGTAACAAAGGTATATCAGTGCTATAATATACTTATATGATAGAGTTATAATACTATTGCTTCTTTGTTTGTTCATATACTCTGGACAAAAGATTTTGATGGTGTAAATTTAACTTTTTATAAAAATTTAGTATATTTTTGAAAAAACCCTCTGCTCTGGTAAATTGGCAGTGCATACCCTAGCTGAAAATCCAATATTCAACCAAAATCTTTGTAACGTGGGTTTACTAGAGGCGATAATTTCATACCATTAAAATGGAAACCGGTTGATTTTGGGTTGTATTTTATTGATAAATGTTGGTTGACATTTAACTAGGAATGAAATTGGTTAAACTGTTTGAAATTATGCAGATATCAAGATTGATCTATACTAATTCAGGAAATGCTATTTTGGCATTAGCATCGAATGCTATTCATTTGCTATGGAAATGGCAGCGCAGTGAGCGCAATTCAAGTGGCAAGGTTTGGTGGCTGCTACTTCTTTTGTTTATACAAGAAAAGAGATTAAATCGAAGTTTGACATATGAGGTTAAAATTGTTCTTATACACAGGCAACGGCCAGTGTTTCGCCTCAATTATGGCAACCTTCAACCGGGATTTTGATGACAAATGATGTCGCTGAAACCAACCCTGAAGAATCTGTTTCTTGCTTTGCGCTGTCCAAGAATGATTCTTATGTAATGTCAGCATCAGGAGGAAAGATTTCTTTATTCAACATGATGACATTCAAGGTAATTTTGTTATGGACGTCAAACATATTAAACTTTTAACACCAAAGTTGCTGCCACTGAATCTGCAATTGATTTGATGTTTATAATACCGTGGTTAACTCATCTGTTTTGCAGACAATGACAACTTTCATGCCTCCGCCACCAGCAGCTACTTTTCTTGCTTTTCATCCTCAAGACAACAATATAATCGCTATTGGCATGGATGATTCGACCATCCAGATATATAATGTTCGTGTAGATGAGGTAAAAAAAATCTTGATAAAAGTCATCACATTCCGTCTTTCTTGGGTTTTGATATTCCTTCTTAAATGCTGATAGCCATTTTCGTGTTAAAGGTCAAAAGTAAACTTAAAGGGCACTCCAAAAGAATCACTGGTCTTGCCTTTTCTCACGCGCTCAACGTTTTAGTTTCATCCGGGGCAGATTCTCAGGTTAGTATGATCAGTGACATTTCATAATCTAGGGAATTTGCTATCAAGATTCTTTTTCATGTTTTTATTTGTTTCAGCTTTGTGTATGGAGTTCTGATGGATGGGAGAAGCAGAAAGCAAGATACTTGCAACTTCCACCAGGAAGAACACCAACAGCGCTGTCTGACACCCGGGTGCAGTTTCATAATGATCAAACCCATTTTCTTGTTGTACATGAGACCCAACTCTCTATTTATGAAACAACGAAGCTTGAATGTGTAAAGCAGGTAATTCTTCTACTTCTGACTTTTGCTAGAGGTGGAAAAAGGATTGGGTAAAGGGGAAAACGGGTAAATTTTGGTAAGTATGAAACGGATTAGATTGACCCCTTTACACTTTTTGTCAATTTTCTGTTGTTTTTATGGATCTTTGCTTTGTCAAATATGATCTTGGAAGTTAGTTTATTCTAATAATAATAAACTTGTTCTAACAAAATCATTTTGGAGGCTTCATTACACTTTGGTCTTTGGTTGACTTTTGACCTCGTTTCTTTTCAAGTATTTTCTTATTTTCGTCACTTGTTTTCTTATTTGACCATTTGAATAAGTCGAAATTGCTACCTCTAATTGATTATTTATTTTTTCAGTTACAAACCCGGAATCAATTTTTTATTTATGAAAGTCAGTGCATTAAGTATGTTTGACAAAAAAGTATTATGAGAATATCAATTTTTTATTTATGAAAGTCAGTGCATTAAGTATGTTGACAAAAAAGTATTATGAGAATAATAGTCTGAAACTTTGAATGTTGGGATTTTAGGAAGTTGTGTGCATTAAAATACCCGTCATACGACTTTCAACATGTTGGACTCGTTTGACCATTTTCTATTTAGCCAACTTTATTAAATTGATATGTAAAAGGTAAAACACAAAACCAAATCGACCCATTTATAAGCAGGTTATAATTTCTCTAATTTAGTTTTCTTCATTGTGATGAACTTGGGAATCTGATCTGTTTTCTGTTTTTTTTTTCTTTTCAGTGGCTTGCACGTGAATCTTCTGCTCCCATATCACACGCAATGTTTTCGTGTGATAGTCAGCTGGTATATGCAAGTTTCTTGGATGCAACCGTGTGTGTGTTTACTGCTTCTAATCTTCGTCTGCGGTGTCGTATAAACCCTTCTGCATATCTTCCTTCCAACGTCCCAAGGTAAAAAGAAATCCATCCAAGACTCGTCAAAATGTTTTCTTTTTGTTTCTTCCAAGTCTCAACCTTGTGTTTTTCTTTCAGCAATGCAAATGTGCATCCGTTGGTAATTGCTGCACATCCACAAGAACCAAATCAGTTTGCATTAGGGCTCTCAGATGGTGCTGTCCATGTTTTCGAGCCTTCGGAATCTGAAGGCAAATGGGGGGTCCCACCACCGGCTGATAACGGTTCACCAAGTAATGTAGCGGCTAGTTCAGTTGGAGGCCCGGGTGCGGAACAAACTCAAAGATAACCGCGTTGTTTTATCGCAGCAGTTTTGGCGTCTCAGGGAAAATGTAGTCTAGTTGGTGATGTGTAGATCTAACTTATTCCGTTTGTGTAAAGTACTAGGTTCGGATATTTGGATTCTAATGTTGCATGGTCACAGTATAGGGATGTTTTAAAACATGTTTGACCTTTCAGCCTCTCAAATACATCATCCAATGTTTTAAAGCATAGTTGTAGAAACCGTCTTGAAGGAATTTCGATTTTATGTTTCTCTTGAGATCCATTTAGCATGTTTTCCGATTCTTGTTTCTAATAGCATATGAAGAATTGGTTAAACATATGGCAAAATCAAAATCAAGAGGCCCTATATGATCAAAATCATAACTTCTGCATGAAGTTTATCAGTAAAAAACAACAATATAAAACTTAAGAATTCTGCTTAAATGTGTCTTGAACACTAAAACGGACCCATTTTAACTTGTTTCAACTATAAAAGATCTTTCCTTTTCTTTTTTTTTGGATAAATATGGAATGATGTGTTGCTGCTTTTTGTTAACATATTTAGTTTAATAATCTACATTTAGTTTATGGCTTGGTAACTGTTCTAGATAATGACTAGTAATTCTGTAGTAATCTCAGTATTTCAGTTTGATATTTTGGTTTAAACTTTGAAAGCTTTCTCTAATATATATTTGGATTATGTATTGGTATATCTAAGAGCACCCGGTAAGACCCTCGGGCCACTTGGCGTTGTGCTCAACATTGTGCGGATTCAGACCCGGGATACCCGGCGTCACAGACATCCATGCCCGTTCTTCATTCACAAGCCGTTAGACGTAACCTTTTTTTTTGGCTTTTCACACGCACATATATTAATAAGTGGGTATCGGGGAATAAACTAATAAGCTATTTAGAACCAGTGTTATATGGCTGATGCCTATTTCTGCAGGTATATCTCATGTAAGCAGATTTGAAGGTTTTCTATTGATATTATAAAGGAGAAGCAAGAATCAGCATCAACAACCACATGTGTAGTTAATAAAAAAAGTTGGCTTTTATAAACAAATCATCCCAGCATATTTACAAGAATCTTGCACTCGTTACCAAAAGCCACATTGATATAAAAACTAAAGAGATGGCAGTGAAGGATGCCTTTTATTTACATTACAACTTCCATCTTCATGAAAGAAAATGCTTCACATTCACCATACATGTCATGGCACATGCATTCCAAATTATAACGTCATAACGACCTTCAAGCCCAGAACACATAGTCATAGACAGACAAATAAGAGGATATTAACAATTCGACAAATCCATCTTTATATACAGAAGACGATCTTCTTTCAGGAGCTACTCAGGCCGAAATGTCACCAAATCCGGGAGGTGAGATTTATGAAGCTTTTTTATATCATTTGCAGTCACCTTGGTTGATTCCAAGCTCAGTGATTTCAAGTTCTTCAGACTTGTTAGATGCTTCAATCCTGTACTTGTTACCCGTGAACTTGAAACATTTAACGAGACCAACTGTGTCAATTCTGCATTCAAGACGTCTTAAAGTCAATGGCGAATCTAGGAGTCAAATTTATTGGGGTCCAACTTTGTTGATGTGACCCAAAAAAAAACTGGGCAACAAGATTATGAGCAATGCTATATCATCCTACAATTTGTGCCTACTTCACCATCCTACACATGGAGATGTTGACATGTGTCCACACTCATTTCGCTCACTTGATCTCATCTTTTCATTATTATATTAAAAAACTAGTAACTTAGTACAATTGTTCCTAGCCAGGTATCGTCGCATAAAATTCCTTGGTAGAGGTATTTTTGCTAATGCCATCTAAGGCATTTTTCTCAATATATGTCACTAGAAAATCATTCCTATAGGTTGTAATATATGTGATGACCTATCAACCTATAGGTTGTGGGTTCAAGTTCCATGGTGGACACTTGTAAATATTATGTGTGGAGTTTGAGTGGCTTTGTTTAGGCCTTTCTTTAAAAAAATCATTCATATATCAACCACTGGTTTTGTTCCATGAATCACTATTTATCAAACTTCATTGCAGAAAAAAAACATGTTTCATAATGAATGTTGCGATGGAAAAAATAAAAAAATCCCATTTAGGTTCTACATTAATCTTGAAAGAGCGAATGAAAGTTTTTCTATATATTGGGCTGACCTTGAGAATAATTTGTTGAGCTACTGATGCACTTACTTAATAGTTCAAAGTTGTGAGCCTAAATGGAGTCGTTATTAATTTAGTAGTGGTGTCATAAAATAACTCATACAC
>JAOXNX010000033.1:19605242-19621778 GCA_028566075.1 Solidago caesia
ACTCTAAACAATTGATACAAGAGAATGTCTTAACCAGATAGATGACGAAGACCATTGTTTCCAACTTGTGTATCAGACAGCACCAAACATTTCAGACGATTGAGACCTAACAACCATATGTACATATATGAGAATCTATACACATCAATATCCTCAGATACATATGAAATTATAAGAAGACTCATTAAGAAATTAACGATCCATCAAAATATCTGGAATAACCTGCCAAGTGCACTAGTCCTTCATCCCTAATTCCACATGAATCAAGATTCAAGCTCTCCAAATTTATCAAACCTGCAAGCCAAAGTTGTTTATAGAATCAGGGTTATGTCAAAACTCGTTTGCTCATTCAAGTAGATTAAAAGATTCTAATTACTCATTACTAGAAGTCACAAAACAGGCAATTCTAGTAACGACTTTAAACACACTCACGCTAGATGGGTAATTTGTAGTGGTTAAGAATAGGTCACCACAACAATTTTTCCAATTTTTAATTTTATTTCTTTACAAGTGTTGTCACATATGATTACACGAATTATATCATAATTTCTAGCACTAAGTTTTTGATAAAAATCTATAAAGAGGTTTTATGCAAGATAAACTTTGAACAAGTTTCAGCATGTTTGACCTGTATCGTCTCTCTGACCAGTTTCCTTTAACCTAGTTTTGTAAAGTCTACTCGTTTGTTCCGTTAAGACAAAACAAAACCAAAATCTAATTATAGTTGAATGAAATGGGTATAAACATATGGATTGGGGAAAAAATGATGAAAAATGTCACCTTTCAGGTGTGCCAGGACAGCACCCGATACATCATTGAATCCCAAATTCAGCACTTTTAGAGATTTCATCTCTGCATAAATGTTTCAGTAAAAAGAAGCTCAAAAGTTGTGAGAATTTCCAAATATAAAATTTAAGAATTTGTAGATGATCACAGCGTAGGCTTACTTGAAAACTTTTCACACCCATCATCGGTCAGCTTAGATCTGCTTGCATTCAGATAAAGTAGAGCCCCAAGATCTGAAACATTAAAATAAAAGTCAAACAAATACTCCAACATCGGTTGGTTAGATTATAGTCGTTTTATTTTTCTTTTTTACTAAATAAACCTGAAAGTGAATCTAAACATGCCGCGGTTATAGGGCAGAGTTCCATATTCAGCAGTTCAAGTTTGTGTAAACCTGAAAAAATGACATTTTGTCAATTACATTAACTTATATTCCACTAGCGTAAAGACTGTATGTTACATATGAAGATGGAAAATAACTCAAGTAACCTTTCAAGAATGTGACACCATGATCTGTGACCTTGCTGCAGGAAATTTGTAACTCTTTCAGGTTCGTTAAGTCTGAAATGTGAAAAAAGAGTTAGCGGGTCATTAAAATATACAGTACAATATTTGAATTCATCAAGTTCATTATAAAGGGTAGTGAACTCTGGACCTAGTTACATAAGGTGAATTTTCTTGAATTTATAGCATCGATAAGTTATACCTGATAGAGGCTTCATATCTGTATCAGTGATGCAATTACAACAGTTGAGATTAAGTCCCTCGAGCTTTTTTAGACCTGGCAGAATGAAATGCATGATACATCTATTACTTCCTTAAGCAGTATAAGCTTGTGAAATGAACAGATTATTAGAACGAAAACACCATCACCCGCAACACATATTTTTACACCTGATCAACTGAATTTCATTACTCAATATCACATATCCACTTAATAACACACGAAACCACCTCAAAGTGTGTTTGGTGTGATGAACAGGATAATATTCTGATCTACATGAAGATAATATACCTTTTAGATGAACAAGGCCACCATGGATTCCGGGACATCTTTCCAAGTCCAACTTCAACAAATTAACTAAACCCGAAAGCGCACTCATTCCTTTGGTGGTAATGTTGTTGTTCCTCTTGAAACTCAAAGTTGTCAAGTTTGAAAGACCTGACAATTAAGCAACAATAAGCAGCATTCAGATTATTAGAAGCTCTTATTATGTAATATATAAAAATTGATTCACTTATAATCCCGGAGCAGAAGAATACCACTAATGTAGCCAAGTCCATTATCAGAAATCTGGGCACAAAAATTAAAATTTAAGGCATCAACATTCTTGCAGTCTTTAATATGAAACAAACCAGAATCTGTAACTTCGGAACCAGAAAGATCTGCAGACAGTAAAGATGACCCTTGAGAGGAGATGACATCCATCCAAGTATCATCAACGCCTGGATATTCACCTAAATTTATATCCTATCAAAAAAAAAGGTTAAGGTTTAATACTAATATATTATAAAGAATTCTAACTGCTACTCATGATGAAGTACCTGCAGAGCACAATCTTGAAATGCTTCAAGATAAGCCTCGGTAAGGCGTTGAGAATAAACCAATTCGTTAAAAATCTGTTGGCTGATGTCTCGTGGGAGCATAGAGAAGGTACCATACTGATTAATTTCCTGTTAGATAGCAGAAAATCAAGACATTTTATAAAACTAACTACAAAAGGGAAAAAACTGAACAGTGGGAATTTATTTATTATATGAGAAACATACTTCTGAAATTTTATAAATGCACAATTCCATAAGAGACGTGGGTATCGGGTTTCCATCTTTATTATCTACAGATGCCCGAGAGAAAGACGCTCCTCCCAGCCATTTTGAGCTTCCACTTTTGGAATACCTTCTTGAAACAGATCCATGCACGGCGTTCTCTTCCACGGTTTGTGGGTCCCTTTTCCTAGAACAAGCTCCCCCCATTGGAATATAATCTAAGAAACTATATTTAACCTGTCAATTCAAATGCTTTATTCAAAACAAATACAATTAAACAAAAAAATCCAACATTTTGAAATTAGCCAAGCACTTGCAATCACATATGCAACCCAAAATGTAGAGCAATGAAAATGCACAAAACAATTAACAAAGTCATTATTGCCACTTAAATAATCATAATCATAATCATAATCATAACCATAATCAAGGTGGCAAGGGAAAGGGTTCAGTAACAGTCAAGAGGATATGGATATCCCCACGTACATCTAACTCAAAGACTCACACTCCCTGGGTAATGTCTGGGAAAACATCCTCCATTTACCCATTTATAATCATAATCGTAAATGAAATAATCATAGAACAAGGTGCTTCAAGTTAGAAATAGTTACACAACTTTAACATTACTAAGTACTTACAATAACAAGTCTCCAGTTTTTTTACCACTCATCAAAGACATCAAAAATTAATCCTATTAAGAAAGTAGCTTAGTTTCTGAAAGATGGGTATCATAGCCTCGCAATTAGAGAAAATGTCATAAAATAGTGATGTCCATTTTGGTAATCAAAACTTATTTAGGTCCATTTAGGTAACTTAAATCTTATTTGACCTGATAAAGCTTAATTTTTTACCACTATGACTGGTAATAATGTAATATCAGTGATGTGTCAAAACATAACTTTGACATGTGGCCCATTTTCACAGGTCATGATGGTAAAAAAAACATGCTTTATCAAGTAAAATAAAGTTATAATTACCTAATAGAAGTAAAAAATTGTTAAATAAAATTATAATTACCTAAATAGACGTTAAAAAGTTTTAAAGTATATATATAAAAAAAAAGTAAACTTTAAGAAACAATAAACAAGAAATCCAAAAGAAAACACACCCATGTAAAAACTATAAGCAATAAATATAGAACCCAGATATAAAATCACCATAATCATACAAATAAGATAATACAAAAAGAAAAAGGTGCAAACTAAAACTTTACCCATATGGATTAGTACTACTAATTAACTTCTTAATTTCTATTCAACAATAATGAAGTAAAAAAAAAAATCAAGAAACTACAACAACAAAAATTAAGGAAAGAAAAATCGAGGATCAAGGAAACCTATATAAATATAAATTATGAATATGGGTTTTCAAGAAAGCTTCATGGAGATCATCATCATCATCATAATATGATTATTATTATTAAGAACTATTATTATTATTATGAATTATAAATATTAGAAATTAGAAAGAAAGAAGGTGAAGCGTGTAGGAGTGAGGGAGTGGATATTATAGGAAATGGAACCGGCAGATGATAGAGGCTTTTTTTGGAGTTTTGATGATGATCATTTTCTCATCAACTAGACATGGCTTTTGTTTTGGGATAAGAACGTCCAAATATAAATATCAATCAAATATAGATATACTGATATAGGGTATACCATTGTACTTTTTTATTCTAGTTTTGACATGTATAATATAATAATATAATAATAATAATAATATAATTAATAATATATATGAGAGTGATTAAAGATAAAACGTCTAAATGAAGTTTTAAACTATGGGCTACTTTTGTGTCATCATTTTTTATGTTAAAAAATAGATCAAAGTTTTTAATTTGGGTTAAGTGCCAATTTCGTCCATGTTGATTTTCAAAAAATGACTTTTCGTTCCTGTCGTTAATTTTGGTCTTTTTTCATACCTGTGGTCGAATTTCTGTTAAATCGGGTTGTCCCTGTCGTTAAGTCCCCCCACGTGCAAGTCACGTGAGGGGCATTTATATCTTTTCCTTGTGAACGAAATCAATCGATGGTTGCTTAAATCCACAATCGCTATTTAATCCAAAAGCCCCCTTTTTTACCCCCAAATATAAGTATATAACCTTAACCCTAATTTCTTACTTTTTTCCTTCCAAATCAATCAATGGTTGCTTATTGTAGGTGTGGGAAGTCTTCGGTTGTTCGAACATCATGGACTCCATTGAATCCAGGTCGTCGTTTTTATTGTTGTGTAAGTATTCTCTTCCCTAATTTTAACTTTATTTTTTTCTTTTAATTAAAAAATCAAATCGGGTGTATTTAATCCAGGAATCAAAGAATTGTGGTTTTCTTGGCTGGGTTGATCCTCCAATGTGTAAGAGATCCACTGATATCATTCCTGGATTACTAGGAACTAAGAACACATTGGAAGCTACTTTGAAAGAAAAAAATGCCCAAATTGGTAGGTTGAATAAGTGGTTGTTTGTTAGCTGGGTTTTTTTTCCATAATTATGTGGTTGTGTAGGTCTTAGTTAGGTTTGTATAGCTTGAAGAAGTATTAAGTGTAAGTGTAAAGATCAAGTTGTTTGTGTTTTGTTTTGTGAAGTCTCATGTAATGTAACTGGAATGGTAATAAAAGTTGTCATTTTGGTGTACATTGTTGATTCAATAGAATTGTATATTGTTGATTCAATAGAATTGTGGTGTATATTGTCGTTGACACCTGTAGCTACAAAATCATTGTGGTGTATATTGTTGTTGTTGTTGTTGTTTAAACAGAAATGGTTGATTCATACCAAATAACAAAATATTAAGTAATACAAAAGATAACATTTCATTTCACACAAATGCTAAGTAATAAAAACTTACATAAAGTTTACCAAAAGATAGCATCCAAATGACATAGAAGCTTAAGCAAACATAGTACTAAAAGATAACACATTGTTTAAACATTGTTTAAGCAAACATAGTACCAAAAGATAAAACATTGTTTTTGCCAAAATGATAACACATCTTAGCAACTGTGAAGCCATCCAATTTCGTTGAGTGCCCAATGGTTGAGTTGCACAAGTTTGACTTTGAGTACCCTCAACTTGACTTGTTGTTTGACTTGAACCATCTTGACTTGCAGTTTTCCTTCTTTTTTTAACACCTGCACCAGATTGACTTGGAACATCTTGACTTGCAGTTTTCCTCCTCTTCACACCTTTGTTGGATTGAGTTGGACCAGCTTGACTTGCACCACCTTGACCCTTACAACTTCTTGAGTTGTGTCCATTATTCCCACACTTTCCACATGTAATACTTTTCCCAGCCCTGCTAAGCTTTCCATTTTTCACCATCTTTGTAACTTCAATTTCCATTGTACTTTTCTGTCTTTGTTTCTTAGGCCTGTCAATTTGAGTCTTATGAAAAGGAGGGAGAAACCTAGTTGGGCATTCACTTTTTGGCCATGATGCAGATCCTGACATGGGTTCCACTTTAAAATCATAAACCTTTTTCCATGTATCTAACCTATAACATGGATGAACCTAGTCCTCAACTATCCCTACATCTATAGAATTGTTTCCAGCATCCCAAATACCACACACTGCATGTTTGCAGCGCATCCCAGTCAACTGCCATTTCCTACAACTACATGTTGTCAACCTAACATCCACTACACACTACTCCCTATAAAAATCCTTAACCTCGAATTTGTCCTTACCATTTCATATAGCAGTGCACTTACTTGCAGCCTTCTTAATTGCCTCAAATAAAATAGTAGTTGCAGGTGTCAATGGACCTTTCTGGATCAAAATCACCATCCTCACTATCATCTCCTTCTGTCCTGCTTTCACTATCTTCTTCATCCTCACTATCATCTCCCTCTGTTCTGCTCTAAGTATCTTCTTCATCCTCACCTAAAAATGGTTCATTATTCTCCCTAACTGGTTCACTTTGTTCAGCCACAAACTCATTCATCAATAGTTCATTATTCTCCCTAACTGGTTCACTATTTTGTTCCACATTGTATTTGATTTTTTTATTTTTTATTTTTCTTAAATCAACTAGATTCAACTCAGCATCAATTTCATCAATTAAATCCCCTGTACTTTGAACAAACTTCTCATCCACTGTAGTCAAATACACATCAATTTCTTGATACGCATGAACATAACTTAACAACTTAGTAATATCCCTATCAGTCCTAATTGGTCTAAGTCCATTATCTAAACAAGTTTCAGGTATCATGAAATGACGATACATTGAACCATATTCACACTCTAACTCTATAATAATAGCATTCAGCTCATGCATAGAAAACGTTTCATGCTCAATAAAGTCAAAAGTTCCCACCTTTCCATCAACATATTGTCTGTTAGGGTTTTTAATGAACTTTGCATCATAATGAAAGTGAATGGTGAAAACATCCTTGTAAGAATCTGTAGTAAAAAGGAAGAAATAGTTTTTGATCATTAACAAAAACTCATAAATCATAAAAAAAAAAGCCCAAAATCACAATATGAAAATAAACGAACCATAAATATATTCCAAATGAATGTTGTCATCTTTTGATCTCTTTTTCCGTGTTGGACGCAGATTTGTTGCCATGGAGGAAGCCTATGTGTGGATTTTTCTTCGGTTTTTTTTGTAAGCTTAATAGAGATGAAACCGCAGGGATGATTACTTAATGAGATGGGATTTGTAGTTGGAAGGTTTATAAAGAGAGAGGAATGAAATAAAGACATAAATGCCCCTCACGTGACTTGCACGTGGGGGGACTTAACGACAGGGACGACCCGATTTAAGAGAAATTCGACCACAGGATGAAAAAAAGACTAAAGTTAACGGCATGGACGAAAAACCGTTTTTAAAAAAACCATAGGGACGAAATTGACACTTAACCCAAATTAAAAATTGTTTCACATGTTTTTTTGTTTTAACTTTGATTTAATTTAGTTTACCACGTTATAGAAATTATAACTCAAATTTTAATCATGTGTTAATTTTATTTAGGGTTGAATTGGATTGTGTTAAGATTTGGTCTGGTTCCAACCTAGTGGCAGAAGTTTTGTTTCCCTAGAAAGATTTCAAGTTCGAATCATGTTCTAGACATATAACTTGAGAGTGTCCAAGAAATGGTTGGAACCAATCACGTGAAAAATAACCAGATTATACTGGTACATCCCGTATAATCCGAGTAGTAAAAACCTTCCCTGTTTACAAGTTCATTTATAACATTAGTCTTTGAATCTATCTCTTGGACATTGACTTTGATACTTGTATGTTTCGATTTAGATTGGTTTTTGACTAAAACCAAAAATAGAACTAGAAGTTTAGTTTTTGGCTAAAATCAGACATTTATCGATTATGATTACGGTTTTTGTATTGGTTGATTTTTTCTAGTTTTTTTATTTTATTGTTTTTATATAATTATTGATCATTCTTAATTTCTATATAATCCGAGTATTGATATTGACGGTATACAAAGGTAAACCACTTGAATGACTTTACCTACAATATAGATATATATATTTTGTGCAAAGTTAGGGTAAAACAATGAAATACACATATGAACTTAGGGTTAGCAATCAGATGGGGTTCGGGTTAAATATGTTATATCTATAATACCTTATAAAATATTTAGCACTTCTTTTCCCTTTTCAATTTTCAAACTTTAATATACCTATTTTTACCCCTATCTATATTCTATAATATTTTATCAATACTTAAAATACTTATAATACCTCTATTAATTTATTATTTATACATTTCTTATCAATTTAGTCAAACTTCTCTTCTTAAATAATTACCTTATTTAATTATCAATTAATAATAAATTTTTTAAATTCATTAGAACATTATCTTCTATATAATTACACCACTTACAAAGTTGCGACAACCGCTATTAAAAATGAGATGTTCGAGGCCGCTGCATTGTGCGGGTACCCCTCTAGTATTTTTTTTTAAATATATTTTTGGGTTGGCAGGGGTCGACATGTTAAATAAGTTATATATTACTTTTAATATATTTTTGGGTTGGCGGGGGTCGACCCGTTAACCCGATTTTTCAGGTCGGGATTTGGATTGGATCATTTTTTTTTTTATTTTTTTATATTTGGATTTTTTACTTTTTAATTTGTTTAAGCAAAATGACAAATCGGTCACAAAATCTCACTTTCTTAGTTCTACAAATTACTTGCAAAATCTTAAATAAACAGTCTCTTGGATTCGACTTGGACTTACTAACACTATACTGTACGCGATAAGGTTCACTGCCTAGTTGTGTATAAGTCTTTAATCGAAATTTCTTATTTATAAATTTAAGACTTAGGTTTAGCACATAGCCGACTCAATAGTTATTAGGGTCTAAGCAATCGTTTTGGGCCCCCAAAAATCTAAGGCCTCAATTTTTTGTATAACAGGCTTAGTATTTGGACTTTGGGCTAGGTGCCATTATACAATTTGCATTGCAGTAATACCCTTATTGGTTTTTTTTTTGCATCAACCTTTACACCTTTTTTTTTTACTAATAGTTCAACAACATAAGTTGAGTACCTTTTCTTTTGCTTTTTTTTGTTTACTTTTAATTAGTATGCTAATGAAGTAGCCCTTCAAATTTGATCTTGCTTAAGGCCCCCAAAAACCTTAAGCCAACACTGGTTTAGCACATAGAATTCCGAAGAGTTAAAGGCAACTATTCCTAAGTTAAAATCAAACCATACTTGCTTCAATTTCAAGGCCAGTGTTATAGATCGTTAGTGGTACATGTTTGTGTTCGTTAATCGGTACATTTGAATCTTGAGTTAGATGATGAAAACTTGTGTATTAAACTTTGAATATGATGTTAGCAATATTTATAAGAGGAAATGATCCGTAATGCAGATTTGTTAAGAAAAAAGTTTCCATTTTGTCCACTGAAGTTTATTAAATGTACATATTAAATCCCCGATATGTGAGAGGTGCAGTACCTAAAGTTACTTAATATTGCAGTACGGATGATATCCCTTATTTCTGATGACATGCTGTTTTTGATCTTTCAGAGTGTGTATCTTTTTGACTTGAAACTAAAGGTTGGAAATATGAGTCTTACATTATTATACTAATAATAATCATCTAGTTTTTGAATAAAACGATATAATAGGAGATTTAACCTTTTAATTTAACAATCCTCTGCTGCATTCCCACTCGATTGGCCATCCCATCAAAAGATTAAGATTCTATCAAGTTAAAACCTACGTTTTAGATGTATTGTGAGAGAAATTTGAAAGAGCGACCAATTATTTTGGTTAGTTGTTGGCCTAAATTTCATTTAACACTCTGCAATTCCTCAACATGATCCAGTATGCTGGTTTCAACTTGATCAGAAGATCTTAATCCCCCGTAACACCCCTTGCAGTCAGGTACATTTGCTTGACTGATGTGTTCTTAATTAGAGTACTTGATGTCAGTATCTTTGATAGACCGTTGGAAAGTGTATAAATCAATCGTATGTGTTTTTAGTGTACTTGATGTTAGTATCCTTGTTCGCTTTAACAGGAATTCTGAGAGTAAAAGATTGGTATTTGGTTGATAACTCAAGTTTGAAAAGATCCCCTTCCTTCAAGCCATTTGCAACACACAAAAATTTCGATCCGGCCATGTACTACATTACATACAACAAAAGAGCTTGAGATAAGTTTTCTGTATGATCCATAATCACCATTCATACCAAGTACCAACATAATTAAATTCTGAGACACATAATTTCGTTGCAAATTAAACTTGATTCTTATAACGGCACTAAACGTTTTAATCACCATCGTTGGGTTCCCTCGTTGATGAAGTATGGCAGTCATCATTTCCAGAAGGAGTAGTTGGGCCTACGATCACTGCAACATATATGGAGTTCATTGCATATATCCTTATAGGTGCATAATAATGTAAACATTGTAACATTAACTGTATCTAAATATCAGAACAGTTCATGCCAATAAATTCATAGGAATAATGATCAATAAAGATCGAAAATTTTCTGAATTATCCATCACTTAAAAGCACGATTAAAATTCTGGAAATAATATAATGAGATATAACCAATTAATTTTCTCTATAACAAATTTTTTTTTCAAAATCTAAACAGTATATATATAAGTTAAGTTTAACAAGTTTTTCTGCATTAATAGGCTAAAATCAAAAGGCCTGTGCTTATATATACTTGTATTTTATTGCTGATTTGGGCAATTTTTGTTGTTTCGAATTGAGTTTGTAGAATTAAACAACTAAATGGAAGATTAGAAGAAAAAAAAAATACCGTACATGATAAGTTCACAACCGGGGGCTTGTCCTTCTCATTCTCAACGAGCTCAAACTTGTACGCATCTCCTTCCTTTAACCCATTTGTGTCGCAGAAAGCTTTAAGACCATGCCCTGTAACATAAAAATATTTTTCATCATTTTTTTTCAGCTGAACTTCCCACGATCTTCTTTTATCGTCTCTTAGAATGGCTTTCCCGGTTTCCAAACCATTTGGTATCGAAAAATCAACTGGAAGATACTACAATGAGAACAGTCACAATCAGTTACTCGTTTTAGCATAAATCTTAGGGCCGGTGTTAATAAAAGCTTACCAGACAAGACTTATTGAGGGTACAAGGCTTCAAAGTAGAAATAAAGTAACCATGATTATTATGAGTCGAACAAGAATCCTTTACTTGAATGGGCTTCTTTGCTAGATCTGTATAATTGTGTTAGCACATTATGCCATATACGACATCAATTTATATCATGTTTTATCTCATTCAGTTAGGAATGGTATAAAAAAACTATCATTGTGACCTCATATATATATGTCAAAAAAAGGGTAAGAGAGGACTATACTATAGATTTTGAACATAGGCGTTTGTCTGTGTTTTATGAGCTCGAACATACAACTGTCACCAGATTGGATGTGATTTTCCTTTATGAGTTTGAGCCAACCTGCTAAACGAATTTTAGTTCTCCTGACCTCTAATGTTGCTGGCCAAGTTCGCTGTTTCTCGTCCATTATAACTATTTGTGTATAAACTGCTTGTTTATGCTTTCTTTTGATAATTAATCCATTGGATCTTGAGAATCTCATCGGCACAACCTGCAAAACTTGTATATATTCATTTGTTCATGAAAACTACATTTTGATTCTGAACTTATAACAACGAAATTTGTTGCACAAATTAAAACACAGAAAATCTCAAGTTTAATGTGTAAAAATGCACATCTAAGTTGAAGTGTTTGGAATTGCGTATTCCAAAAGTGCTTATGACCTAAAACGCATTTGAAATAAGCACTATATAAGCTAATTAAAACAAAGTGCATTTTGTCTTATAAAAAATGTAATAAACCATAACACACTTAAGCAACCCATTTCCAAATACCATCTGTTAACGTAAAAAATAGGTTGTAAAAACTTACCAATCTTGATGTTCTGATAGAATAAGGTGTCATTGTGGCCACAAAACAAGTATCATCGTCACGTCGAAAGTTTTCTTTGATTTGAGGTGGGATAGGTTGTAAGACCTTTGCTTTGTGGCGAGTATCTGGTAAGAAAACAAGTACTAGCTTAAAGTTGATTTTATAATAATTTTACAACTTAATTAATAAATATAAATGGTCGAGATAGTTGTATGTGAAATACTTTAAGTTCATTTTTTTGGTAATATTTGTTCTGAATAAGAAAGAAATTACTATCAAAAAATGTTTAAACTGTGTACCACACAGCAGTGCAAAAGAAAAGACCTTACCATGTTTGTGGATCGACCTAGAATCTGTGAGGGGCTGTTTTACATCTATTTCTTCAAAGGACTTGCTATTTGTGTGGTTCGAACCATACTTCCCTCTGTTGTAGGACTTCACTTGATGACCAATGTCATCAGGGCGGTCATCTTTAGGCTTCAGAGTAGAAGTGAAGTATCGATGATATTTTAGTGTTGAACCACTAGTACTCTCATTCATTACTTGAATATGGTTGTCGACGGGCTTCTTTCCTAAATCTGGATAATTAAATTGATACAATAAATCTACAAAATAGCATTTGCTATGGACTAGCTTTTCACATTGGATCTGAATTTGTTACGAGTGAACTGTTATAAACTTTATATATAACAAAAGTGGGAGAGATAACGACATACTATAGATATGGAAAACGGCTGCTTCTCCATGTTTTACAAGTTTAAACATACACGAGTCACCAACTTGTATTTGGTTTTGTACTCTGAGTTCTCGCCAACCCATTAACCAACTTTGAGCTTTAGTGATTTTGAGTGTTGCTGGCCAAGTCCTTTGGGCTTCATCCATTACAACAATTTCTGTATGCGTTCTTTTGGTAATTAATCCATTTGACCTAGCGAATTTCATTGGAACGTGCTGCAAAACGTGCATATATGATTACTTTCACTTGGTCATGAAATGAAGTACATTGGCCTTAAAGTTATACGGACAACCATAATTTGCAATAATTGATATGGATTTTGTATTTTTATTTGTTTCAGAGTTGGCTCAAAATTTTCCTTGTTTCCTGAAGTTTAGTTCAAGTAATCAAAATCCCAGGGTAAGCCAAATGATAACCTTTTGATTAAATCCATATCAAAATGCAAAAACTCATTAACTACTCATATGACATACAAAGAACTTGACTTACTACTCTTGACGACCTTATATCAGTAGGTGCCATTACGGACACGAAAGAAAAACGGTCATCAAGTTGAAACTTGTCTTTGTTTTCGGATGAATATGTGTTCCTCTTGCGCTTTTTGAGCTTCTTCGACCTCTCTAATCAAATGTCATAAACATATTTTACGTTGAAATCATATTAATGATATATACCAAAAGGATAAAAACAAAAACAATTACACAGAAAAAACTTTAAAAAAAAAACTGAGTGAAATGAAATTACCCACATTATTGCTTAAGCCTGTTATAAAACACTCCGTTGGTTCAATATATAATTTTCGTACTAACTTTTTTAAAATTAACTTGTATTTATACATAAAACTACATGGATTGGATCCTTTTTGGAATACTTGTAAAATGAAACCCAAATTAATGTTATGAAATGATTTGACCAATTCACTCAAATTAGTACGTCATATACCACTAATTAAATCGCGTCTTCATATATAATATATGTATACATTTTATGAGAGGTGATAAACTTACCACAAAATTTGTTTCGTATACCATTAACAACTTGTACAGGTCCTTCCATATATTATGGTGTAAATCATATATACTTAAGTAGCAGTGTATAACTAATTAGTGAAGTTAAATATATATAGTTAATTTAAATGTGAAGTTTGAAACAACCAACCTTTGAAACAAATTTAATTACCAACACAAAATGTACGATCTATGTTGCACAATGTACGGTAGAATAGAGCTTACCATTCGTGTGGATCGAATCAGATTCTGTGATATGGTCTTCTACATCCATTTCATCAAAGAGAAGTGGATATTGTCTTTCACATGTAGATTGGTCAAACACCATAAAGTCAAACACCAAGTTTCCTTGATGTTTGAACACAACAAAGTCAAACTCTTGCACTCCATTGTCTTCCGCAAACTTCCTCCAACCGTCACCAAAAACCCCTGTGTCGCTAATGTCCACTGGCCATTGGCGACACCCACGTCTCAATATTGGTTGATCGCGTCCCTCTCTGCTTAACTTCGTCCAAAAACACCTAGGAATTGACTGTAAAAACATGCATATATATATATATATATATACCAATTAACTTGTTTGTGTGAATTTTTTTTTTTTAATAAATATAAAAATATGTGTATGCAACAAGAATGGATATATATTTTCAAATCCTACTAACAAAACTTTATTTATCAATATTTTTTCTAGGCTGTAAAACACACTATAACAGATGAGCTTCATGATATGAATCAACAAAGGTCATATTATAAGCATATATAAAACTTTTATCTGTCTCTGGCTAGATAATGCAAATACATGATCATCATATAATAAATAAAAAAAATGTGGTGTGTACGTGCTAAAAGATATATGCACATGATATGATCGAGTTGCATTGATGAAACTAAAAAGCTTACTAGGTTAAACTTGGAGCCAGGGGAAATGAATTTGAAGAAATGATTTGGTATATCTGCCATGGCTGTACGTTTTACCTAGCTAGCTTAGTGGTATATGATAACAACTATGAAGTTAACTTATAATTATAAAACTTCAAAGGCCATAAATTAATGCTTAGTAGTTGTAAATAGTAATTACTACATATATAGGAAGTAATTATTACTAGTAAGTAGGCATCCAAACACATTTACTTTTTTAATTTTTTTTTTTTTAACGTTATTTTTTTAGTCATTCCGAGATATTTATTTATGAAGATTTTAAGAGGCCTCTTCTGAAAAAAATATAACGTACGTCTAACCACTAAGCCACCATGATGGTGGTTTCTTAAGTGAGATTTAAGAAGAAACTTTTTGATACAATCGTATTTTATTGACGAATTAATTTTGATTCTAAAAAAACATTGGTAATATAGAGGCAAATACACTCTCAGTTTGTCGAGTACGTTGTTTATCAATACATTTCTAATTATAACCATGTATGTACTTCATTGTTTACTTAATAGTTATGTAAAGTTATCATACAAATTGTTTTTGGTATTTATAAGGATCTATAGATATAATCACTACCTCAAACAAGAAAACAACCAATAAGCACTAGAATACATTTGGCAATAACAAACATAACCTAGTATTTAGCTTGCCAACGAAGAGAGATGTCCATTGTACTGAACTGTTTTTGGAGTAATATATTTACCAGGTGTAAAGCCTTTTATCGAAAAAAAATAATAACAATAATTTCCCAAGATTAATTATAAACTTTTCATAAATTGAATCATTCATTCAAAGCTTACAAGTAGGAAAGTAGTAGACCAGCTATATACCTAGAGAAATGTCAAAATTTAAAAATTACTATTTAATGTTGTGATTGATTGATGTCATAAAAATTTCCTTATAGATCTTTACAAATAAAGTTTTGAAAAATGATAAATATGACTAATTTGGTGAATGTACAAACATGTCTAAAAATATGATGCTGACATATAATAGATCAAATGTTAAGATTAAGAAAAAAAAAAGAGTGGAATTCATATATCAATTCTAGATTTATAGATATGTTTTAAAGCCTACCAAATTAGTCACATTTTAAACATCGATCATATGCTTTTGTTAAGTTTTTACATCGGGTGATTCAATGAACCATTGTGTTAATTTTTGATATTATTGTTAACATCACTTTTAAAACCCCAAAATCAGACGCTTTAAAAATAGCCTAAATATAAACAACACTCTTTAGAACCGCTTGATTAAAGGCTTGAAGTTATTGTTTAAACGTTTTGGGGGATATAATAAAAACAAGCATTGCCTTGGTCTACATACTTTTGCAAGTTGTATTTCCTACATTGATTTGTCAAACTCAAAGTACACACCACCAACTCAAAGAACAGCACCTATCGATTCTCAAGGAATGAAACAGGTCAGCCCATCACTAAGTCCAGGAAAAGATACATGGGCTGATCATTTGAAATTTTAAATAATGGGTTTTTGTGATCAGGACTCAAAATATTTATATCAGGGCCCAGTTATCAAAATTATCTATTATACTAAAAAGCAACTTGCCTTACAAGAAGTTATGCAAATGGTACAACTTACTTTGCTTCACAAGAAGATGAGCACATAGTACAATCCAAATATGCATAGCAAAATGCACTTAAACAGTTAAACTCCTAATTTATACATCAAAAAGTTTCCAGATCATCTCCACCGCCATATATATCTCCATCGCCATATACATATATATCTCCACCGCCATATATATATATACTTAACATTAGTTAAATATATAAGTATATCTGATGTATATTATAAGATCTCATCAAGTTTAAAGGTAATTAGGGGGTGTTTGGCCTAGCTTATTTTGGATGACTTTTAGCTTATTTAGCTTATTTTGAATAATAAAAGCCAATTTAGTGTT
>JAOXNX010000033.1:19648584-19665331 GCA_028566075.1 Solidago caesia
TTCTGTTATTATTTTCTGGTGCTTTAAATTTTGGGTTTAAATTTTTTTTGGTTATAATTAAATAGCCATTCCAAAAAAAAAAAAAAAAAAAAAAAAAGTATCATCATCATTGTTTCATCATCATTTCTTTCCGATAGAAGGATATCTTCAATGATGGTGGTTGATAAAAAGTTATTTTTTTAAAAAAAAGTCTTTACAATAAGTTGATATAATTAAGATAGAAGACTTATTTAATGAATAGATTAAAATTTCTCAACCTTTTGACAAAAAGCTTTTTCCCAAATACATATGAATTTAATTAAAAAAAAGCTTTATAAAAAGCTTTCCATCGGAGGTAATGACTTTTTAATTCGTTGAAGTTAATGAAAAGTAACGATGACGACTAGATTGTTATGACTTTTAGCAATTTTTAAAGATTTTTAGCTATTTTAGGCAGGTTTTAAGAGTTTTTTTTTTTTTTTTTGACACTTTTGATGGTTTTTATTTCTTATATAGTTGCGCAAGTACATCTTTATAAGCTGTATTTATAGTAAAAGCTTTTAAAAGTTTAAAGTTAGTTACATTGACCGGTATTCCATATATATTTGACCCGTAACACCAATAAAAAAATACATCATTTTTCAAATATATTAACTACATGGATTTAGCGGACACGTAGCCCGGGCTACCCCTAATTTATATGTGGTTCCGCCTATGAGTCCAGGCTACAGCCTGTTCAATCCATGTAGTGTAATTTCTTTTTAAAAAACGTTGTATTATTTATTAGTACTACAAGTCAAAAAAAAAATATGAGATACCGGACATTGTTGTTAACTCTAAACTTTTAAAAGATTTTCCTAGTAATGAAATTTATAAAGTTGTATTTGCAATTAAATGGGAAATAGAAACTGTCCAAAGTGCCAAAAACTGTTAAAAACCACTGATGATAGCAAAAAATCTTTAAAATGGATAAAAATCGTATCAATCTGCTAGTTATCATTACTTTGCACGGATACAAACTTAGTGTTAAAAATTTATGATAAGAGTCACTTTTAAACTTAGTTTCGCTACTCCTCTAATATTTAAAAAGTTTTTAAAGAAAGCTAAGTTTTCTTTAAACTAGATGGATGCCCGCGTGATGCAGCGGTGAAAATATACAGCGTGTGAAGTGTCGTGACGATGTTTTTTTGTGTAATAAAATGATAAAATAGTAGCCGCACAAAGTATTTTAGATAATGTTCCGATGAATTAAAAAAATATATTATTAATTTTCATAATTATAAATTATAAATTATAAGTTATAATAAATAAAATTGATAAATAAATAAGGTAATTGTATAAAAAGAGAAGTTTGACTAAATGAATAAGGAAAGTATAATTAATAAATTAATACGGGTATTATAGGTATATCAAGTATAGATGTTTAAAATAATGAATAAGGATGAAGGGCAATCTAGGTATTTCAAGATCTGAATTTAAGAAGACCCGGGGAGAGGGGGGGGGGGGGGTTGATGCTTTATAAAGGAGTATATATAGTGAGTGTTAAAAAACAAACATAATGAGAAATTAAAAAAAAAAAATACTTACAAGAACCGTAGCAGCGAACGGCGGCAGTGAATGGCGGTGTGAACAGGGCCGACCCAATAGTAGTATTGGGTTAGGCACATGTCTAGGGCCCCCTAATTATTACGGCCCCCAAAATTTTAATACATTGGGTTGGAGTATAATGAATTTTTTTTTTAAAGCTTAATAATTAATTCATAGTTAGGCATCTGGGAACAAAACATCCGTTTCTTTTATCTAACAAAACTGCCGCTTCTTTCTATCTCTGTGAACATGAACTACTTATCTATCAAATTATGCTTATATATATGTTTCTTTGCTTTCCTTTCACAGTGAAGGTATATTAATATGTAGCCAGATACATAAGATTATGAGCTACTTTTTTTTTTCTTTGTCAACTTTAATTTGTATGCTAATAAATAGGCCCCTAAAATTGATCTCTCTTAAGGCCCCCAAAAAGCTTAAACCGGCACTGGGCGTGAAAGAGGACAGTTCTAGGGTGGTGAAGACAACATATATATACATTACACAATATAGACTGGTGCCCGCACGATGCGGCGACAGTGGTCTTAGCGGCAGCGGCAACGGGTGGTGGCGGCAACTGGTGGTGATGGTGGTGCCGGCGACGGTGGTGTGGTTATTGATGTAAATGTAATTGATGTAAAGGGGTAGTGTACTTATTTTACAAGTTGAGGGATAGATGCTGTAAATTATTTCATTAATGGTAATTTAAGTATATTGGTTAATTATAAAGGGAATAACCTATATGCTTCTAGTAGCATATAACTTAGGTGCTTCTAAAGGCAAATGAGGGATTATATGTGTATGTTTAAAATAGCTGAAGGACCAGAAATATAAATTTGTTTTAAAAATTTGCTTTGGAAGCACCTAGTTATATGCTACTAGAAGCATATAAGTTATCCCCTTTATATACAGGTGTAAAGGAGTTGGGTGGGGACTATGATAGTATTGGTTGTTTGAATAAATGTGTAATAATACTTTATTTTAAAAATTAACCCCACTAGGCAATAAATATTAAATAATATTACTATCATTTAATGTGTAAAAAACATATGCTAAATATATATCCTCTAGTGGTTGAATTGCTTTCAAGGTAATATTTATTATTTACTTCTCCACGATGATCACATTAAAGCCACTCATTATGCATGGTCGTCATTTACATTTTAGAGTCGTCGTGAGATGCCATCAATGGCACAAGCTCATATACTCATGTCATTGTCTTCCATTGTTTAAATTTTGAAAGGGTTGGACGAACCGAGTGGGTCCAAGGTGTGGGGCCTAAACCATTAATGTGTATATGAGTTTATTTGTTTTTTATTTGGGAGTGAGGATAGAAAATGTATGTGTGTGTGGGTTTTTAATTTTTTAATTGAGGATGAGGTGGGGAAGATGGTATGATAGGAAGGGGTTTGTTCTTGAGTGTGTCTTAGAGAGAGAAAGCTGATGTGGCAGTCAAGACAAGGGGGTGACGGGGTCAGGATATGAAAAGGCCTAACTACTATAAGCGTTTTTGCATAATGCATGATGATCAACAAATTTTCAAAATTTTTTAAATTTTGATATAAATTAAATCTAAAAATAAAAATCATAAACTTTGATTAGTGGGTACGGTGATTATAGTCGGCAAACAGCTTCGTCAACCGTCGACTTTGGATTGGTTAGTACACAGACACATAAACGTTGTGTTTATTATTTGTTGATGTCATATTAAAATGATTAAGAATTTATCTAATTTTAATTTGTAATTTATGTTATTGTTTTACATGTCATTGACACATTGGATATATTTGGTCTACTCAGTTGGTAGCAGAATATTTGATGAAACGGAACAAAATATAGAGTTCGGTTGAGCAAGTGGTACATTTTGGAGTTGGTTGGGTTGAGTGGTACAAATAAAAAAGTATATGTGATTCTTAAGGAATTTACCCAAAAAGTAACAATTGATTTATCTTTTCTCGGTAAAGGGTAGCATTAACTTCACGACAAATAAATTAATTTTTTTTTTTTGAAGGGCTAATGTCAAACTATTTCTACTCTACTCTATTACCCTAATATATATGTATAAATTCACTAATGTAAAGGGTTGAACCATGACCTTCTCCCTAAGATGTAATAGCCCTACCACCTAACAAACAAATGAATTACTAATTAACTTCAAGTCAATTAAAGGACGTCTTGATGAGTCCACGTATTTTTTCTGACAGAGCAGTCCGTGTCGACGCTAAGACAACCTATATATGCAGCCACTTCATCATCGACTTCCCTAGCAAAATTTCCCGTCAACCTATAACTTGATTTTTCGATTATGAGTCACCACCACGACAAATGTAATTTTTTTTAACAGCTAGAAAAATGTAACTTAATTACGATTTTTTGGCACTTTGTGTCTTATGATACAAAATCAAAAAATTGTTTTCATGTCTTCATTATTTTAACATAGACATTTGGAGTAAATGTCTACTAGTAATCTAGTATTGTAGTTTATTATCTAGCTTTGTTATTATCATTATTATGAATCAACCAATTGAACATAGCTCAAGTGGTATACTTACTCGTAAAATACATGAACCCATTGGAAGTACTTTTAAAAATAAGGCATAAGTCTTGTATCGAGCGTGTCCCACTGTGCTATAACTATTCCTAATGCAGTGGACACAAGGCCGGCTCGATAATACTAAAGGGTCAGGCGGTCGCCTAAGGCCTCCACATGTTAAGGACCTCAAGTTTTTTCATCTTTCAGACTTGAGTATCTTCAGTTGTGGGCTTATGTTTACGTTTTGGGCTAAGACTTAAAAGGAACGAGAGTTTGAGGCTTGGTGGCAAAGAAAACATAGAAAATATCGAAGTCGCATCATAATTGCTGTAAATAAACACGTTATTTTTGCCGATCCCAAAACCGGATAAAGAATAGGGTTTTCGTTAAAACTTTAAAAAAAAAAACCCAAATTAATCCCGCTTAAGGTCACAAAAAAGGTTTGCCGGCCCTTAGCGGACAATGAATGATATGAAAAATAGTCGGAATCAAAAGTAACCTCACCAATATATCTATAATCTATAATACATTATAAAGCATTTGAGAGATGTCTTAAAATTTTAACTTTTCTGTACAATAAATGGTAATGTGGAAAAAATACAAATAAAAAATCTACTTTGTAGAATAATATCCTATAACTCTTTTTGTTATACATTTATTGTATACTCTGGATGCCATTATCTTCAACTTTTTATTAAAATATTTAAAACACATACAATTAGGCTAACAGGAATGGGGGACGGAGGGTACGCCCCATGTGCAACTTTTTCAGTTTTTATTTTTATTTTTAATTTATATTGTTATTATTAAAGAATTTGTGTGTGTAGAAAAAAGAAAAACGCCCTTTCCAAATGAGACGTGACACAATTTTTTAGGCAAAAAAATGCCCCTCGGGACGGTGTAGAGGGGCGTTTTGGAGCGTTCCGGGGCGTTTCGAAGCCAAAAAGTGCAAAAAAAAACGCCCTCACTCCCATTAGTTTTATCATATATTATACGGACACACTTCTATTATTGTCATTATCATCAGTCACTTGTCTTGTCTTGTAATAAAAGAATATAAAAGGTTTTAAGTCATACATACTTCATACGAATTTAGGATTACGCGATAATCCACTCAGATGCCAGCTGGTGATGGCTACTTGTCAAAGCTGGCTCTTTGATCCTACATGTAGATAGCGACTTTCCATTGTTAAAATGCCATGCTGGCACAAAACTCTAAATTTGTTTAGTATCTTTTATTCTTTTTGCATGGCGTCTTTGACTTCGTTATATACACTTGCTGTAAATTATTTTAAGCCTCGTATTCAATAAGACTATAAGGAGTGAGCCACCCACATGAGGGCGTCTTCCATTATGTGGCGGTGTCTCATCTAAAAAGATGTTTCTTCTTTTTGTGAGAGTGATGCATCCTTTTTGGGCATTCTTTAAATTTTTTTATTTTTTATTTTTTAACATAAATACATGTATAAACTTAAAAATACATTATATAAAAATATACATTACAACGTAATTATATTTGTCTACTGTGTAATCTATCTATATATTATATATACTATAATATAATATATTTAAATAGATGGACATGACAAATAAAAATAAATAAATAAAAAAGTTACGTTATTATATTGTCTTCTTCAACCACTTGTGTGGTACTGTGCTACTTCCATACCTCCCCCTTCCTCTTACACTGGTATATATATATATATATAAACAGATACACACATACATACACTCTATCTATATCTATCATCTTCTTCTTCAACAATATATACACACATACATACATACACTCTATCTATATCTATCATCATCATCTTCAACAATATATACACACATACATACACCGATATATACATATATCTATATCCATCTAGAGAAAAGTTTATATATATAAGAGAAAAGGAAAAAAATAAAATAAAAAATAGAAAACTAGCCGTTAAACGGCTAGTTGGGTTGAAAATGAAGAACAATTCGGGCGGAAGTTTGGTGCAGCTCAAAAAATTTTTTGGCCAATGCCGCCCTCGGGGTCCTGTTCACGGCGGAAAGGAGGCGGCGAAGAGCTCACCTCTGTCTCACTCCTTACAGTCTTACTTCATTTTCAACATGTTAATTGGATTAATATATGTATATATATATATATGGAAAAGTGAATGTGTGGTTGTCATGTACCCAAGTTAAGTATAGAATCCACTCACATACCAATTTTTTAATATTTGTTGTATAATAAATAAATGACCGGTCCCATGAATTTTATGGATTAAAAAAATAAGATGTGAGGGGGTTCTATACCTAAGCTAGGTACATGACAGCCTTATACTCTCCACCCTCATATATATATATACAGTAAGAAGATTCATCATCAAATCGATCGATCGATCGATCAATGTCGGGAAACGAATAAGAGATGTCTAGAAAAAAATATATCGATTGATCACCTTACGGGGGTTCTTGGATTTTGTAGCAGCACTATCAATCAATCGATCGATTTGGGAGAAGAAATTAAAAAAAGATTTTATAGCAGCATCATCAATCGATCGAATCGATGTTTTTTGGGTTTTGATTTGAAGAAAATTTTGGGTTAACCATTCTTTTAGGTGAATGGAAGATTTTGGTTAAGTACCACAACCGGATTTCCCCATCACTGCCACACCACCACAGCCGGATTTCCCCATCGCCGCCGCACCACCACTTCTAGATCTCCTCATTACTGCTGCCAAATCGAGTTCAGGTGAAATCCATTCTTTAGTATTAGTGGCAGTTGACCAATGATTTCAAAGGTCAAAATCGAGAAGATGTGAAGTTTTTTGAGACGGTGATTCCCCTAAAAATTTTTCACACAGTTAGTATTTAGTGTGTGTTTTTATGTATGTGTATGTATATACCTTCATAGTTGCAGAAGAGATGTATGCATTTAGTGGATGTTTTTTGTGTGTTTATATATATATATATACACTTGTGGTATTTAGTGTGTGTTTATATGTATGTGTATCTATATACCTTCATAGTTGTAGAAGTGATGAAATCTATGATATGATGATTGGAGTAAAAATTAAAAAAAAAAGTATATAGATTAAGAAAATACATATATATGTATATATGTATTTTAAGATATGGGTTTAGTATGCATTTATTTGAAAGTTTATGGTGTTTGAAGTTAGGTTTACTGGTTTTTCTAAGAACAAGGATGAAGCCAAGGATAAAATGACCAAAATGCCCCTCACGTGACTTGCACGTGGGGGGAGATAACGACAGGGACAAAGGAATTCAGACCACATGAATGAAAAAAACTCAAAGTTAACGGCAGGGATGAAAAGTCGTTTTTCAAAAAACCACAAGGACGAAATTTGCATTTAACCCTTTAATTTAATACCCTATTATATCCCATAATATAACCAAATACCCAATCAAAATAAACAAAACTATAAAAAATAAAAATTAAAAAGAAAGAAAAGAGGTCGGTGAATATGTTCGCCTACACTCTTCTCCATGCATATTAACCTACCCTTTCACCTTGTTGCCTTAACAATTCACCTTGGGGTGTTTGGTGTTCACCTAGCCTTTTCACCTAACATTTACCAATGGTCTAACAACAATATTTGACCCTGTCAAAAACAAGGTATGAAAAAAATGAAATGTAAACAATCATGACTCTACCCGATGATATAAGACACTCACAATGTCTTGTTATCCATTCATCGTCCATTCGTTATTGCTGTAATAACGAGCCAACATCATTATTCTGATAACGAGTGAAGGCAAAGGATTTTTTTTGTTTTTATTAGGGATGGTGGACCAAGTCTAGCGATGAGTTATTCATGTATTGGGGATGTTATTCATGTAATAACGAGCCAACATCATTATTCTGATAACGAGTGAAGGCAAAGGATTTTTTTGTTTTTATTAGGGATGGTGGACCAAGTCTAGCGATGAGTTATTCATGTATTGGGGATGTTGTGAGGGATTAGTTATTGATTGAGAGGTGATTTTCCTGATGTGTTGCTAATACAACGCTGCCAAAGACTAGTTATGAGTTAATAATGAATGAAATATTGTGACCCGTGTTAGACCGCTTCAGATTATTTCACATGAACTTTTTAAGTATTTTACTTTATCATGGTTTAACAACACCTTTGATGGTCAACAATGGTCCAAGTCTAGCACGCACAGAGTTGGTCCAGTAAAACTCTTCCTAAAGAGATTGACATGAGTTTTTTTTTTTCTTTTTCTGTTTTATTTCTATAAATTAAGATTGACGTAAGCTCTAAAAGTGTTTTTTTTTTTTTAAATCGAGTGAAAGACTGAAAGTTGAACCTTAACTGATGGGTGTAATATAGTAATCATGACAGTTTTTTAGTTTGGTTCCGTTTTAAAAGTACTTTTTTGTTTCAAAATATATACTATATATATTAACTTTTTGGTTGTTTCAAACTAATATTTATTTTTTGAAATTATATACTGATTTTTATTACTGTATAACTATTGCAATCTTTTACTGAACTAGATTTCTAAAGATGTATACAAAACAAGTATTAAGTTTTCATTTAGGTACTACATAATGCAATTCAAAATTATATGATTATTATCTAGCAAATACTTATTTGATGACAGAAAGTAATCAAAAAAGACTAAGATTACTAGAATGTAAGAATCACAAATAGAACAAACTCGATAAATTAGACTTAATTGAACTTAGCAGTATTTGAAATGACTTCATATTTATGTAACGTTTATTTTTCCCTCGGTTTAATCCTTTTCAACCGGTAGTTTTTAATAAAATTTATGTCATTAAAAAAAAATCAATAAAATTTTATAAATTATGTATAGACATCTACTACACGGGTTATTGTGGATATAGTAACCTTAAGGTGAATAAATTTACACGCTCAATGTAAATTACTAAATATTTACATTAAATTTGATCAAGGCTGTCAAAACTCATAAGGAATTGAGAGGCCTAAAACGAAGTTTTTTTTAGGGTGATAGGGTTTTTACAAAACAAGGTCATGATAAAAGGTTATGCGTTAAGATTACAGGGAGTGAAGCGGACCAAGGGGCGATCCTTGGGTGAGTTGCCGGGAACACTGCCCCCTTTGACGAACCGCGATTTAGGAGTTCAAAATGGGACGCTCGTTTTTTCGCTCCTTTCCACACATGGCCATTGCCAACGGCACATTTGACCCAAATAAAATAAAAATAATTTTTTTTATTTTAAAGTTTTATATATAACTATACAATTTATACATTTTTTCTAACACTTTTCTCATCTTTCTCCACTTCCCTTTACATTTTTATACACTTTCATTCATTTTTATTAAAAACGTATCCCAACTTCCCTTTTAACCAAAACTATCGTTATCCTCGTTTAAATAACCCGATATGAACTATCCAGACGTGTAACCCGGCTCCTTTTCAAATGATTAACCAAATGCAAGTAAATCAACCGAATATGCGTTTTGGTCAATGGAACATGCCACAAGAGATGTACGGGTTCAACTCACTTCAAAACATCCCGGCACAAATGTTTGGTATGTTTACTTTTATTATTTTTATACATTTTTACAAATTACATTTTTACTTTATTTTAGAATATACTTAGTGGTTACTAATTACATTTTTTTATTATTTTAGATTGCAAAGGGTTATCGATACCCCACCGCCAACACCATATTCACCGGAGGTTGAAGTCGTCCAAGAAACACAAGAAGAAGACAGCGGTGCTGGATCGTCTCAACAAAGGAGAAAACGTGTTCACAAAAAGAAACAAAGTGATGAACCGCGGTTGAAAACCAAAGCTATTGCGTGGACACTGGAGGAAGAAATGAATTTAGCCAAAGCTTGGCTCGAGGTACCGAAGACCCGATGGAAGGTATATTTTCGGGTTTTCTTTCTATATTTTTTCTGTATTTTTTTCCTGTTTTTCTTTTATTTTAATGTAATTCCTTCATTTAATTATTAAAGTTTGTGTGTTTAACTTCAAAGGCGATATAGGTAACATGAATATTGATGTGATTTTTTGTATTAAATATGAATCGAAATTATGTTTGATGTAATAAAGATATACTAATTTGTTCAATGGAATTGCAATCGGCGGCGGAACTTGAGCATCTTTTTAGGAGAGGTCAAAATTTGATTCTCAATTTTTGAAGGGGTCATAATAAAAAAAATAGTTATAAAGCAAGTATAAATTTAAAAAGTTGCATGTAAATATCAAAATTTATTAACTACAAGCTAAATTTTTAGAGAAACAATAACATCTTCCTGCGTTACATATCTTCTGCCACTGATTGGAATGTTAAATAAACATTTTTGAACATGCATAAATTGATGCATCTTGCTTCTAGAAAACTAATTATTGTAATTCAATATCTAATTGAAAAAAGATTTCACTATATAAATATTGTTATTTAGTGATAGTGGTTTTAGTGACACAATAAAAGTGTGACTAAATCATAGCTTTACCTACATATTTATGTTTTAGTGATACTTTTTAATCCAAAAAGTGTCATTAAATCCGATTTTTGATGACACTTTTTACTGTTTTAGAAAGTGTATGCAAATACTATTTTTTACTTGCACTTATAAAACTAGAATAGGTAAAAATCTTTACCAATATTATACCTACACTTTTTATGTGTAAGTAAATGTTTTAAAAGTAGCGACACTTTTTGTAGGTAATAATGTGGGTAAAATTTACCTATTGCATTTTATCTACACTTTTTAAGTATAGATGAAAAATAGGTTTTATGTATAGTTTTTAAAAAGTGTCACTAAAACTCGGATTTAAAGAGACCAAAATGTATCACTAAAACATATAATTTTATATCTTTCTTACCTTTAATTTTTTTTCTAAAGTACAGATAAAACTATGATTTAGTGACACTTTTGTTGTGTCACTGAAACCAGTGTCATTAAATGACACTTTTTTTTGTAGGGTTTCTGGTAGTTAGTCAATAATTACCCGTACATATATATACATACACACGTACATAATAATCTTGGCACCTAAAAGAATTACTTTAATGACTTTAAGGTTTAGTCGACCCTGGATTTTATGTATATAGCTTTATTATTAGGTAAACAACACCATAATCTTGATCTAATGACAAAATTAGCAAACATAACATTAAAAACAATACGATTATTTTAACGATATGAAAAGATGCCATATTAATCAACCCAGTTCATATGAATTAACCAAACAAGATCCTCAGTTTCACAATATTACAAAAATAACCCCAGAACTAACTCATATTTACATAACTTACCTTTAACCAATTTCTTCTTCAAAAATAGTCCATCTAGTTCATCATTCTCTTCAAATGTGCCCGAAAAATTTCCAACATAAGAGAAAACCTCACAATTCCTACAACACTACAATCCTCTTCAATCACCCAAACATAACTCACGCGATGTGCAATTGCCTGAATCATCACTGCAACCAACGAGCTCCCAGGGTAGCAGACAATCGCCTCAGCTCTCCTTGTTATCCTAGCAGAGTAACTACTTGACCTGCTAAACCTATTAGCCTTCATTGTAGTCGTATATGGTGACATTTCATCATCCGAAGATGATGATGAAAACGTACCAGGAATTAATGGGATTCCGGATGAGTAAGCCATAAATTCATCCAACATTCCTTTCAAATTCTTCTCTTTTAGTCTAGCTTCTACCAACTTTATTATATCTTCGGGCGGTCCACCACAATCTATATAGGCCATCAAATCCCCTGCAGACAACGTCGCTATAGCTGCTGCAGCCGTTTCATCACAATACGCCAATGTAAAAGGAGATATCTCACCAATCAACACTCCATCATCATCAATAACCGCAACAGAAGTTTGGTCTACAAGAGAAGTCATAATAGCTTCCAATGCACCAGAAGCAGGGGAGTGATAATTCACGGTCAAGATATCCGAGCTAATGATTCCAAGGGACTCAACAGAGTAAGCGGCTGTTGGGGAGAATAGGGCAATTGAGCTCAACAAAAATCTCATCACATCTTCTTGTGTCACCCAACAAAATTCAATGCCACCCGAATGGGTCGTGGGTGCAAATGATGACAATTCTTGTGGTAGAATTTGCTTTCGTTTCGAATTCATTGTGGTCCTGCTGCTAATTGGTACTACAAGATGTTGTGCTCCTTCTATAATTAAATCAATAGCTTCCAATAAACTGCAAATTTTAACAAAAATAAACACAATATAATAATTAAAGCCAAAAAATATTTCTGAAACGGTCTTAACAAATGGAGCTAAAAATTTGAGGGACTTGAGGTCACTTTTCTAACACGTACGGTCTTAAAAGGCGGACGGCACTAAGATTTTAAGGTCCTGTACGGCGGTCACATTTCTAACACGTACGGTCTTAAAAGGCGGACAGCACTAAGATTTTAAGGTCCTGTACGGCGGTCACATTTCTGATGCAGTCTTAAAAAGACGGCAATTATTATGATTATCAAAGAAATAAATTAAGTCTTGATCGATGATACCTTGTTGCGGGTTCAACGTGCCTAACAATAATAGAATCAAGTGACAACAAAGCAGAAACCGGAGAATCGAGTGCTAATGAAGGAGACTTAATGCTATCTTCTTTGGAAAGGTAGCAAATGATGTCTACCATGCAGATTTTTCCTATACATTGGCAATCATTGACAAGTGATTGATGATGGGAAACGGAGTTATGGTGGTGGCAGCAGCTCCAAATGCTGATGTGGGTGTCGTCAATGGACTTGAGTAGGGTTAAGGCGTCGCGGACAGTGGCGGAGATAGAGAGTGATTTCAAAGGTGGTTTGCCTAGACAAAGGTCTGCTACCTCATGTGCTAACAAACGACCTGCCATACACAATATTATTATTTGGGACAAAATTAATTGAGAGCAGAAAAAGTGTTTTGATTAATGTATGGAGACTATATATGTATAGTATCAACTAGCTTAGTGTGTATAGTATATATGTTTGATATTGATGGGATGCATATATATATATATAACCACGTACGGTTCTATATATATATAATATATTTATATTTATATTAGTATATTTCTTTTATCTAGGTACTAAAGTTCTTCACGTAACTTGTTTTTCAATATTTTAGATATTATTTTAATTGTTTTATTTAATTAATAAGGGATGTGTTCTACAATTTTGTGGTAATAGTTTCTAAATGTGTTCTATTTCAGTATTTTATATACAGAGATGTTAGAAATATGTTTACACTTATTTCTTTCCTTTAAATTCATCTTTTCATATGTTTAAAAATGTGTTATAGTCAGTAGTGAAGACATGAGGGCTGGCCCCCAACCATCCAATATCTTTAGTGTATAACCGCGTATGCATTGGAGGATCTGAGCAAGTGCAGTAGGGGTGATCGACTACTGATCGTACTGAGCCCCCGACTTTGAGAGTCCCCCGATTTTAAAATTTTATAGATATATACTAGCATACTCTAAATATTTATTGTAAAATCCGTAATTTTTTATTAAAAGGTTCATAGATATAGAAAGAAAGATTAAATGTAATATTTTAAATGTGTAAAACAACTAATAAAAAAAAATCCAAAATTAAGCATACCACACACACAAAATACAACATTTATATATATATATATATATATATATATATATTATACATTAACAATTCACGATTTGAATTTTACAAAGTATATTAATATATATTTTTTTTCATTATATGGGTCCATTATTTGATCTTGCACCGGACCCTCAAAATTTATTTGCCGGCCCCGGGCATATGGCTTATTATCTAAATGAGTTTTTAACTTTAGCCGGGTGATAAAGGTTTTTATTTCTTGGAGAGAAATTTAGAATTTAGATTGTGACATTTGTGTATCTAAAAACATATTAAAATCGTTTATGAGTTAAAAGTAAAAATAGTAACAAGAGCCACTAAAAATAAAGAAGAAAAAAAAACTTGCAACTGCCAATCGTCCATTGGCCCAACGAGTTCTTTATGTATTTTTCATGTTTTGACATTTGATTTTGTCATAAAAATTTCATGGTTAATTTTTTTTTATCATCGTTTAGAAATTGATCGAAATAACGTATTTCATGATTAAAATAAAGAGTTAACTACAAAACCGTCTCGGTCGCTTGTTCATTTTTCATTATCCATTCCTTGTCAAAAGTATTTTCATCATTCATCCGTACAAGTAAATTATTTTTCACTATTTGCTTATTTATTTATATAAGCAAGATCTAATGTAATTATAATGAAGTAACGCCTCCTTCAATCTGAAATTCTATCCCTCAGGTTATAATCATATATGTGTAAGAAAATTTGTAGGTAGACATGCATGTATGAAGTAAATCATTTCTTATTTATGCTAGCTAGCTCCAACTTAGAAGACACAGTATGGGGAAAATGATTTTGTCATGATACGCCAGACCCACCATGCATGCTGCCACACCAACCTCTGTCTGATATATGGAGCTAGGCAGGGTGAGCATCTCTACGCCAAGTGTATGAATTTGTAAATTGGTGTTTGTTGAACTTTAATCACTCTGTTGGCTGATTATACTGTGGATTAACTTGTATCAATTTGTAACCATCACCAAATGGTCTAATGATAAAAAAGTATGTTTCTTCACAAGAGGTCTCAGGTTCGAATTCTTTCTTAGGTATATTTGGGGTTGTTCACATGTATTTAATTTCTACCTATGGTGGGCCTGAGTGAGTTTTCACCTTTAGATCTCTGGGTGATAGGGGTTTCTCATCGAGGGGTTTAAATTGGGGATCTATTCTGCGAGGGGACTCTCTAACGCGGACCCGGTTAAAACAACGTATGCCAGACCTCCCGACATTCACGAGTACTTCGAATCTTTCAAAAAAAGAAAAAAAAAACTTCTATGAATTTGTGATCGATTTAGTTGTTTCATTGGTCAGGGGTTTGATTTTCTTGGGATAGCTAGTACTACCATACAATTCCTTATGCATAAAAAAACTTGATATACATAGGGTCTACATATGGTTAATCAAGGTTGTGAAACTCGTGACTCGGGATCAAATCGACGAGGTGGGAGACATGATTTTTTAAAAATCGGGGAGAAATCGAGGTGAAATCGGATTGGTTATTTATATATAATAGTTTATGAAATTATATGTATAATACGTTAAACTTAAACATAAATGTTTAAAAACATTAACATAATACTTCAAAGTTCAAACAAGTAACATAAACTTAAACCAATTTAAGATTTTATTAATGAAAAAACAAAGTTGACCTGATACGGCCGATTTTTGCCCGATAAGGCCGAGTTTTACAATGTTGACCCAATTCTGAGTCGTTGACCGATTTTTTGTCCGGTCCGGTCTGAATCATCTCCTGAGACGGCCGATCCTTGATCCAATCTCAATTTCTCGGCCGATACGATCGCTTTTTACAACCCTAGGGTTAATAAGCTTTTTCTAACGATTTTTCATCACATCCTTCGTCAGTTTTGTCACCTCAGTCACTCAGTGTCACGTCAGCATTTTTAAACTAACACACCATTGTCATTAACTACATTCATCACTTTAATTTTTTGTTTTTTCAATTTATTTCAATACAATAATCAAAAAACACACATTTATAAAGGTAAAAACATTACATTAATAACAAAACATTACTTTAATAAACAACAATATTACTTTAACAAAAAAAACTACTCCTTGTCCGGGGTGTCTTTGTCTTCGTCATGGTTGATATTGATATAATTGGGCCGACATAGGGATATATCCAGCGATAGGGTTATAACCGATTTCCTGATAATATTGTTGAGAAAGTGGATTGACAATGTAACTTGCAAAACTGTCTTGAGCACCCATATTGTTTGGTGACTGGTTGTTCGTTTGCAGAGCGGATGAAGAATTAGCCGGTAACCACATTGGAGTATTGAGTAAATTTTGGAACAAATTGAGGCTTTTACATTAGATGAATTATTTTGTTTTATCATTTAAGAAATTAATCTTATATTTTTTTTTAATTATATATACTAATATATTTTTCTAGATTTATCATGTATGGAAAACCAATGACATAGATGTAATTTATTTTCTTTTTTGTTTTATTATTTAAGGCTATGTAATTTGAAAAAATTAAATATTTTTATTGATCAATTGAGTTTTAGGTCAATTATCTTATATATATATATATATATATATATATAGGTTAACCTTAATTACAAAATCTTTTGTCAGATATTTGTCAGGTATTTAATTATAGTGAGAGATGATATGCAGTGAAAGATGACATTGTCAACAAAATTGTAATGTGAGATAGGAGATAGAGATGAAAAAAGTAACAGTGAGGTGACATAAAAAGATTGATCAAAAGTAAGAGATGAGATCTAATGTGAGTCATTGCCATCGCGCCCTAATACGAATTGTTTGTTCATATATGTTTGTTGTGTAAGTAAGGGAAGCACATAACCAGCGGTGTAACACCCCGCTAAAGCGGAAACACGGGGTGCACAGCATAAAAGTACATAGCACAAGATAGATAGATCACAACACCAGGACATTTCAATAAGTACGAATTAAATTACATAAGTTCGGGGAAATAAATCCCATGACGAAACATTAAACTTGAGTAAGTGAGCATCGCAACAGTAATTCATTACATTAATTCATAACAAAAACATTGTTCAAAAAGACTT